>JASTWQ010000375.1:0-190270 GCA_035220615.1 Leptothorax acervorum
TTGGTAGCGATTTCTTTTCACGCTTACACGGAACATTTTAGCGCGTAAAAAGAGAGTTGAATGTGAAGCGGCAAAAATATAAAAATATTCTACCATTCTTATTAAAAAATGCGTAATTCTACTGCAAGTAGAAATATTCTGCTGTATAGTACTTTATGGATATTAAAGTAATAACTTAAAAAATTAAAAGTAATAACAGTGGACTTCCGCACCACCTCTGAGGTACCACCAATGACGCGTTAAGTTTTTAAAAGTGGACCTTTGCCTGGAGCCACATTATACCACAGTTTAAGACCTTTTTCAGTAAAGGCTCAAACAGATATATTGAAGTCATATTGCGTAAGAGCGCACGCAGATGAAAAATTACATCAACGTGTGGCCGTGCGCAACATGTCGCCGCAATTCGTCATGTTTTCACTTTAGATGCTTTTCCGTACAACACGAACACGGCGCACAAAAATGGCTCAAACAGAAGAAATGATTACGGACGATCCAATAACTAACAAGCTATTACGCAGTATCAAGGAATGAGCCAGAAAATTATATGTAAAACTTTTATATCGGTGCATTTTTATGCTTGTAGGATTATTTTAAGCAGTAATTAAGTTTGCGCAACGCGACCTGCTAGCGCTCAAGATCTGAAGGATCGAATTGTACGGGCTTGCCGTGCAATAAGTCCACGGGTCTTGCGCGCCGGGTGCGCGGTGCAATTTTAAAAAGGGCTATATTTTGTGAAAGAATGGAGGGGGGACACTTCGAGCATTTAAAGTGAAAACATGATAAATTTCGCATGTTGCGATATGTTGCGCACGGCCACACGTTGATGCAATTTTTCATCTGCGTGCGCTCTTACGCAATATGACTTCAATATATCTGTTTGAGCCTTTACTGAAAAAGGTCTTAAACTGAGGTATAATATGGCTCCAGGCGAAGGTCCACTTTTAAAAACCTAACGCGTCATTGGTGGTACCTCAGAGGTGGTGCGGAAGTCCACTGTTATTACTTTTAATTTTTTAAGTTATTATTTTTATATCCATAAAGTACTATACAGCAGAATATTTCTTGCAGTAGAATTACGCATTTTTTAATAAGAATGGTAGAACATTTTTATATTTTTGCCGCTTCAGATCCAACTCTCTTTTTACGCGCTAAAATGTTCCGCGTAAGCGTGAAAAGAAATCGTTACCAAGTAACTTTATTAAAGAATCATTATTTTTTTTAAATCGTATAAAAAAGATACACAGAAACAAATGATATTTCTTTTATGCGGTAGATACGTTGCGCAATAATAAGAAATCTCGTTATTAAAAAGCAATTGTGTAAAAAAAACGCGTAGTCCATACAGCACAAAATATTTTTTAAAATAGTTTACAAAAATATTTTTAGAATGTTTCTATGTTCGCCAGATTGTCAAAAAAATATTTTTAAAAATGTTTTTAAAAGATTGCATAAAAATATATTTAACAATATTTGTAAAATCTTCTAGAAATTTAAACATTTTATTTTTTAAAGCAATATTTCTAAAAGATTTTACAAATATTATTGAATATATTTGTATGCACTTTTAAAATATTTTTGTGAATTATTTTAAATTATTTTAAACTTCCTAAAAAATATTTTAAATATGTATATTTTAAGAAGTTCTTGTGCTGTATGGGAAGAGAGTTGGATATACAATACTAGAAAAGTATGTATGTATAGAATACGATACACGTTACTTGATGCACAATTTTTGACTTCCCTGTATGTCGATCGGAGCGGTCGATCCAACCAGGTGTCATCTATGAATCGTTCGGTTGATTACAGTTGCAGTCGGTAACCCATCTCCCGTGGTAAAAAGTTGGTGCATCCATTATACATATGTATACAATAGTAATGGATTAATTTACATAAATACATTTTTTATTAATATTATAAATAATTTTATTCTTCAATTACACATTAGACTGATTAGACTATAAATAATTCTTTCTAAATCGAGTACTTAATCAACCGTTTTATTAAAAGAAAGAATTAGAAAATACCTTGATTTTATTATCAAGGTATTTGATACTCAATTATATCGTTTGGGCAAACTTCGCCGCAATTAGGAATGTTCAGTCAAAGCTCGGGGCAGATGGCGCGAGTATTGTTAGGGTCTGTCATGGCGGCGTCACATGTATGTGTTGGTGTATGCGTGAGCCTATATGTGAAACATCTGTAAAATTGTATCATCGGTAAATGATCTGTTAACAGATACCTATTATATCTTTTTTTTTTTTTTTTTTTTTGACGCAGGAGAAATCTTTAACTACTGGGATCCCTGGGGCTAAAAAGTCCCAGGTTTACCCAGTAGCCCCTTTCGGGGAAGACCCCCCCGGGAGTCTCCGGGGAGAGGCATAAGCGGGGGGAGTGTGGGATTGTATAGCATGCACATCGCTCACGATACTGCATGCATACCCTGCCCACTAAAACTCCTGCGGATGTCCCTCACGGCGCTCGTCATGGGGAGCCCCGGGAAACGCACTGATTCTTCCGGGGCCCCCCAGCGCCAGGCCCAGAATTGGGCGCCAACCCGGGAGACGCCGACCGGCGTCTCCCCCGGTTCTTTGGTGCCGCCTCCTGAGACCACCGCGGCGGAATGGGGGGACATCCACCCAGACCGCCGCCCCTCTAGCAGGGGTGGGTTTAATTTAACTGCGGGCGTGCGGTAAACCCCGCCCGCACGCCCGCTCCACCCCCGCGGTCCCCCCTTTAGTTTTTTTGGGGGGGGACCTGTACGTACGGCCGTTGGCCGGCGTCGCCGACGGCAACGGCCTCCTCACGTTCCGAGGGGTGGGGGGGCGAAGGGGGGAGAAGATACCTCCTGGGCGCACTAACTGTGCCCTTCTCCCCCCCCGGCACTGTCATGTGCTGCCCCCCCCCCCCGAAACCGGAATCGCGACGGGGGGGCCGCTCCTGGGCCTGCGCCGTCGTAAAAAATAACGCCGCCGCCGTGGTGGCGGCGGCGGTCTGCGGCCCGGATCCACCCCGTCGCTCCAGTTGCTGTCACTGAAGGGGGGTAGAGCTTCCCCCCTCCTGATGCGTTCGGCTGCCTCCTTCTGCGACATGACTGCGCCGCAGAAGGAGACGAACGCCCTCCATTTGACCTCGCCCTCCTCTCTCCCGGTCACCGCCGCGGCGATGATGGTCGGGAGGGCGAGGTCGTCTCCCACACTTGCCCGGAAGACACGGCGCTGCTCCTCCCACGCTGGGCAAAACTCCAGCGTATGCTGCGCCGTGTCTGCCTCCTCCGGGCAGTGATGGCAGCGCGTGGTGCGCTCTTTCCCGATCCGGCACAGGTAATCCCCGAAGCACCCATGTCCGGTGATCACCTGCGCCGTGTGGAACGTAAGGCCTCTCCCCTTACGCTCCACCCACTCCCCAAGGACCGGCCGGATGGCCTCCCTGACCCTCCTGCCCCACAACTGGGGGTTCTCGAGGAATTCCTCCCATTCTCGCAGGAGGGTCGCTTTGGCCTGGAGCTTCAGCGCCCTCTTAACCCTCGCCGTGATGACACCCCCCCCCGTCCCTGATCGCCTTGGTCCGCGTGTACACGCGTGTATGTGACCTGGCGACCAGGTGAATCGGGGGGATTCCGGCGAGGGTAGTCGCCCCCACGTGTGACACGGTCCGGTAGGCCCTGGCGGCTCTGTTGGCTATAAGCCTTTGGACCGCCGCCAGCTGCCCACCAAGGCGGGCATTGCTGCCCACCTTCTCCTCCCACACCGGTGCTGCGTACAGCAGCACCGAGCAGCACCGAGTGGACCGTGGCCACGTAGAGGCGACGCACGCTCCCGCTGGCCCCGCCAATATTTGGTAGTAGCCTGGCCAAATTATTGGCCACCGCCCTCGCTTTTAGGACCACGCGGGAAACGTGTTCGCCAAAGCTCCTTCTCCGGTCGATCCACACCCCCAGATATAGGAGGTGGGGAGTGATCGGGACTTCCGTCCCCTCCACCCGGACGCTGAGTCCTTCCGGGGGTGGCCCCCCCCGCGAGGCGACCGTTGTAATACATGATCGCCTGCGTCTTTTGGGGGGCCACTTTCAGACCCAGCGCCCGGATGGCGCGCACCACGCTCGCCGCCGCCACGTTGGCCAGCCTGATTGCCTCCCGCCAGCCCTCCCCGCTGACCCCCAGGAATATGTCGTCTGCATATCCCGTGAGCCAGCATCCTCTGGGGAGGGCCACCCCGAGGACCGGGTCGTAAGCGATGATCCAGAGCAGGGGTCCCAACACTGACCCCTGCGGAACACCGTGCTCCACGAGCTTGATCCTCAGGACCCCGTCCCGGTCCGTGTACCTCAAGCCTCTGTCCCGGAAGTAGTCTCCGACGACCCTAATGAGGTAGGGAGGGACGCCGAACCGCACTAGCGCCCTCCCTATAACCTCCCAGAGGAGGGTGTTGAAGGCGTTGACGACGTCAAACGACACCCCCAACACCACTCCCCCCTCCTCAATCTCGGCCTCCGTGCGAGAGAGGACGCGCCTAATCGCGTCCACGGTTGACCTCCCCGCACGGAAGCCGAACTGGTCGTCGGAGAGACCTCTTCCCTCCCCACGGGACAGCAGGTGCCGGACGAGGCGCTCGGCAATGATCCTCTCGAAGATCTTGCCCACCTCGTCCAGCAGGCACACGGGCCTGTACGCGGACGGGGAGTCCGCGGGCTTTCCCGCCTTTGGCAGGAGGACCAGGCTGGCCTCCTTCCATCTTTTGGGGAACCGGCCGGCACGCAGGCATGCGGTAAAGAGATCCCGCATCCATCCGGCCAGTTCCCCCGCGGCCAAGACCCAGACCCTGCCTGGGATCCCGTCGGGGCCAGGGGCCTTCTGCCTCTTGACCCCGCGGATGGCCCTCGCCACTTCCTCCCCACTGACCCCCAGGTCCTCCCTCCATTCCGGAATTCTGATTTCCGGAAAGAGGACCTCTCCTCCTCTGTCGGCGGGGAATAGTGTATCCACCACCCCGCCGACAAATTGGGGGGCCAGTGTTTCCGTGAGCGGGGGCGTCCATGGCTTGAGCTTGTCCATGACAAGCCTATACGGACGCCCCCACGGATCCTCCGAGAGCGTGGCGAGGAGCTCCTCCCAGGCCTTCCTCTTGGCCGCGAAGATGGCGCGGGAGAGTTCCTGGCGGGCAGAACGCCAGGCCTCCCCCGTCTCCCTCTCGTCGAGGGCCCCGCGCCCAGCGCGGGCCCTCAACCACCGCCGGCACGCGCGGACGGACGAGCGCCGAAGCTCGGCGATCTCGCCCGTCCACCAGTAGGCGGCTCGCCGGGGGGGAAGGGGGCGGACGCGGGGCATCGCCGCGTCACACGCTCGCGACGCGGCCTCCACCAATCGACCCGCCTCCGCGTCCACGTCCACCTCCCCCGTCCCCGCGGCGAGGGCTTCGCCCTCCGCCTTACCCCAAGTTAGGACCAGGATCGCCGCTTGTAGGCGATCCCGGTCCAACTTCTTGAGGGCCCATCTCCGCCGCGTTTTCTCCGCGGCGCGGCGGCGGGACAGCACTGCCGGAGGGGTGGTCCGGACCATCATCTCTATATATCTGTGGTCCGACAGGGACTCTAGGTCCGTGGCCACCCTCCAGCCGTGTATCTCGCGCGCGGCAGGGGGAGTCGCCCAGGTGAGATCAATCACCGAGGCCCCCTGCCGGCGCACACATGTGCTTACTCGGCCCGTGTTAATGAGACACAGGCCGAGCCCCGCCGCCCACCCCTCCAGGACGCTGCCCCTCGCGTCAGTGCGCGGGGAACCCCAAAGCGTGGACTTCGCATTGAAGTCCCCCGCCACTATGACCCGGCCAGTAGAGCATCGGCGGAATACCTATTATATCTACCAATGATACAATTTTACAGATGTGTTCACATATAGGCTCACGCACCACATACATGTGACGCCGCCATGACAGACCCTAACAATACTGGCGCCATCTGCCCCCAACTTTGACTGAACATTCCTAATCAGCGGTAAGCGCAAAAACGCAAAGTTCCCCGCGCTGTGCTCGTGATCGAGCCCAGCGGGCCCAGCCGCGATCACGTACCGCGAGACGCGTCGCGACTCGCGCTCCCCTATTCGTCGGACCATCAGAGCTAAAGGCGCCGGCACGACGTGGTAGCTACAGTGCGCGAATGGCGATCCAGCCAGCTTGCTGATTTGTTCGTGACGTGTCCGCGGCGATCTATCCCGCGATGAAAAACTGAGCTTTCGAGCAACCCCTGCGTCGCGTCGTGAAACCTCGCGTACTGCGTAGTAACAACCGCGGGAGAAAGCAACTCGAAGCAATCGTGCTAATCAGAACGTCGTACCGCTGTACGCGGTCGGGCATTCAAATTTGTTACGACGCGACTTCGCGGTGGCGGACGGCCGGACGGCTCGCGGTCTCGCGCATCATCGTACAAGTGCTCGCAAAAATGTGCACAGTTCGGGCCGATTTCCGAGGCGACGCCTACTGTCTCCCCACTACCGCTCGAGGCTCGACGGCCGAGTCGCCGATCGCGCGCGTGACAACTGTTTCTCAGGAGCGTTCCTATGTCAGAAATATGTTGGGATCGTACCTTCCGCCAAATTGTTAAAATATATATATAATTTATAATATATTAGATATGTTGAAGTAATATACATATTTGTGACAGTAATATGTATCTAAAATATGTAATAATTACAATGTGAAAATAGTTTTCCACATTAACCGTGAGGTAGTATTGTTGATGTATTTTTTTAGGTGGTTTTTCTAGTAAGCTTATTTCACTAAAAAATAAGGTAAATATGCATATTAGGTCAAACCTCACCGATGACCTTGACCTTGACATATGTTGTCAAGGTCACCCTCCTGAGTGACCTTCAGAAGGTTTTAGCCGGCGGTCATTGTTCATTAAAAAATTATAAACAAAAAAAATTTGATGGGGAAAATTATTTAAAGAAGTAAATTGTTGGTATATTGAAAGGAAAGTTATTTAAAGCAGAGAATAGAGAGTGTGTGCTTCAACTTACAAAGCACATACTTGTAAAGCGCGTCACTAACCTATAGGTTAGTGGCGCGCTTTACAAGTGTGTGCTTTGTATGTGCTTCAACTTAGAAAGCACATGTAAAGCGCGTCACTAACCTATAGGTTTTGTCAATAACCAACTATTATCTGCTTTAACAAAGCTTTAACATGCTTTTGCCATGATTAAAGCAGAGAATACTTGTATTCACACTTTCTAATACATAAAATTGTGTATATACTTTTCAATATACCAACTATTCTCTGCTTTAAATAACTTTCCTTTCAATATACCAATAATTCACTGCTTTAAATAATTTTCCCCACCAAATGTTTTTTGTTTATAACTTTTTAATAAACAATGACCGCCAGCTAAAACCTTCTAAAGGTCACTCAGGAGGGTGACCTTGACAACATATGTCAAGGTCAAGGTCGTTTATGCCTTTCAATACTCAAAATAACTGCTACATTTTCAATTTTCTTTTTGTTAATAACTTTTTAACGAACAATGACCGCCGGCTAAAACCTTCTGAAGGTCACTCAGGAGGGTGACCTTGACAACATATGTCAAGGTCAAGGTCATCGGTGAGGTTTGACCTAATATGCATATTTACCTTATTTTTTAGTGAAATAAGCTTACTAGAAAAACCACCTAAAAAAATACATCAACAATACTACCTCACGGTTAATGTGGAAAACTATTTTCACATTGTAATTATTACATATTTTAGATACATATTACTGTCACAAATATGTATATTACTTCAACATATCTAATATATTATAAATTATATATATATTTTAACAATTTGGCGGAAGGTACGATCCCAACATATTTCTGACATAGGAACGCTCCTGAGAAACAGTTGTCACGCGCGCGATCGGCGACTCGGCCGTCGAGCCTCGAGCGGTAGTGGGGAGACAGTAGGCGTCGCCTCGGGAATCGGCCCGAACTGTGCACATTTTTGCGACGTACATCGTACTTTTCGCGCGTTTCCCTGTCGTCGACGTCGTCGTGCCGTGAAATGTGTCGCGCAATCGTGATTAATCGCGTTTCCGCGAGTAACCCGGGAGTGCCGGGGGTGCCGTCCGCGTGTCGTGTGGCGTGGCTGCCGCCCCGCATATCGTATTTCGCCATTGGTAGTACATTTTACATTGGGCGAGTAACGTGTGCGTCGTGTCTCAATGCCCCGGATGTTTTTGCGAGTGAATATTGTGCGAATGTCGCGATAGACGGTCTTGATGGACATACATAAGTGTAACGACGAGTTAATATCACCGCGAAGAGGCAATCCAGGCAGGAAGCTGAGAGAAGGAGAGGAGGAGGCCCGGGGTCCCCGAGGAGGCTTCCAGCACCGGCGGAGCAACCCTAGGTGAGCGATTATTTATTCATTTATTGCACTTTACATATTATCTATATCTATGCTGTTCGCTAGAGTCCGACTGAAATAGCCTTTTTTAATTTCGGCCGAAACCGAAAACCTAAACTTTTATTAGTCTTGGAAAGGCCATATGTACACAGAGACTTTTCTCTTAAAATTTACTCTGAAAATATGATAATTATGGGACAACATGATATTTCGAAGATTTTTATGCGTACTTATACGTAAACGTTTATACTAAAATACATAGTAAAATTAATGAAATATATTTTATATTTTATTGCAGTAGATATTAGTATTTTCTATTGAGGTAGATATTAATCAGAGAAAATTACATAAAAATCTTCGAAATACCATGATGTCCCACGATTACCATATTTTCAGGGTAAATTTTAAGAAAAAATTCTCTGTGTATATATACGCTCACATATATACACATATACTTTTTTATAAATATTACACTTTAATTATTAAAATATCTATACATATTACACATATTATCACAATCTGCAGTATGCAGTATACAATATATAATACTATCTCCGTAGTATTGTTGTTCGGGATTAAATGAGGATCACTGGGATCACCTTGTCGGAAGGCTCGACGGTAAAGCGGGCACTCTCAATAATAACTCGCGAGTATTAACAGTCAATTAATATATTTGTCAAAATGTCAACAAAAGAAATGGTTACAACTCAGTGTCGATGCAAGAGCATTGAGCACCTCTGATATCGTAGAACGCAAAACGTCACTTGGAAACTATGTCCGTACAGGCGTGATTGCATATATCAATAGCCGCAAGCACAATGCAATGCGCACCACTGTACCGCTTTGCGATTAATAAGCCCGAACACTTAATGTCCTTGAGGGCGATAATCGCCAAGTAAATACGCGAGCACAATGTCTTGGCGTGCGAACCACTGACGCGGAAATCTTGACGCGGAGGTCACGGAAATCTTGCACCGCGCGCGAGGGCTCTAATATTAACGGAGATCTTGACGCGGAGCCGGACGGAAATCTTGTACCGCGAATAATTATGGGACGTTGTGTCCGCACGCCGACACGATAGATTCGCGCTCGCGGAGATCGAGATCGAGCAAATAGCGAGAGCGGAAAGACTCGAAACTTAAACTGGTTACAGAGCGTCGGAATGTACAATTATCCTCGCACTCGTGTACGATTTGGTATCCACTATACTTCGCTTGCTCGCAAAACTCGAACTGAGCTCTCCCGATTGGCACGCAGAACGCCGGACGCGAAAACCACGCGACTCAGGAATTTGGGAGCGTGACCGACTCGTGGAGCTTTTGTACGCGCGGCTGTCAACACGACTGCCGCGACGTTGTCAAATCTCGCGGTATACCGCAACGCGAAAATAAGATCCCGAAATACGGAATATTGAACTGTGAATCCCGAACATACCGCCCGCCTCGAATGTTCAGGTACATTCGACAAGAAGTACCAGGGATGAGCGGCAAGTTCCGGAGTCGATGTGGTTATGAAATTTTAGGAACTCGGTTTTCTTAAGGATCTAAAGCAAAATTAACGAAGCTTAAGAATTAACGCAAGGACTTACGAACTAACGCAAAGACTTAGGAACTAACGCAATGTTATAAACTAACGCAATGTTATAAACTAACGAAAAACTAACGGAATGTGATGAGACATGGTGGCGTCAGGGCTTGTCTCCGCCCGCCATGGCGGATTCATCTGAATTGGCCACGTTGATATCGATTGGAAGGAAGCATATTTTGGTTAACGGCCGCTTGTATTCTGAGCCGCTGGTTTTTACTGTCACGACGCGAATTAATCCATCGTGACCAGGATGACAAGCTATGACGCGACCAAGTTCCCATTTACTTGGCGGTGCCAAGGGGTTGCGCACGAGCACAATTTGGCCTACTTTGGCTAATCGTTGCGCCACGCGCCATTTCGGGCGCTGTTGTAACGTATGTAAATAATCGCTTGACCAGGCTTTCCAAAAGCTCTCAGTGCACCGCTGGACAAGTTGCCATCGAGACAACCGATTCTCGTTGAGTTCGAGCAGACTGGGTTCGGGTAGTGCCTTTAGAGGTGTACCGATCAAAAAATGACCCGGCGTTAGAGGCTGGTAATCATCGAGATTCTCAGAAACTGCCGCGATCGGACGAGAATTGAGGCATGCTTCTACCTGACACAGAAACGTGGTCAATTCTTCAAACGTGAATGTGCGATTGCCTAGGCAGCGTTTCAGATGGTGCTTGACACTTCGGACACCAGCCTCCCAGAGACCACCGAAATGGGGCGCTGAGGGAGGTACAAAGTGCCATTTGACTCTATCGGTGGCTAGCTGATTTTGGAAATTGGTATCGCGAATAGCTTTAAAGTACGCGGAGGTCATTTCTCGATCGGCCCCTTGAAACGTGGTTCCATTGTCGGAGTACATGGAACTGGGTAAGCCCCGACGAGCTACAAATCGATGAAATGCCGCGATAAAGGTGGCTGAGCTATAATCGCTCACTAATTCGAGATGGAGGGCCTTGGTTGTCATGCAAACAAGCAAAGCAATGTAGGCCTTCCGAGCTTTGTGACCACGACCGGAGGTCGTTCTGACCAGCACCGGCCCGGCGTAGTCGACACCAGTATGCTCGAAAGCGCGAGAGGCACGATTTACTCGCACATCCGGAAGATCCCCCATGAGCTCGACGGGTATATCGGCCCTTTCGCGAGCGCATTTGACGCATTTATAAAGTACCGCGCGAACAGTGGCACGAGCTCGCAAAATCCAAAATTCATTTCGCAACGAAGCAAGCGTGAGTTGCGGACCCGCGTGTAACATCCGGAGGTGATGATGATCGATGATCAAAGACAGGAGAGGATGGGAGCGTAGAATTATCGGATGTTTGGCACTTTCCGGGAGGTGAGAGTGGCGGAGTCGACCACGAACTCGTATTAACCCGTCCGAATCTAGGTATGGAGCAAACGACGATAATGTGGTTGATTTCGGCAGCGGACGATCGGTCGCGAGGAGTATATGTTCGTCTGAGAACATTTCGGATTGCATACTTTTTAACCAATAAATTTTAGCAGCGTGGATCTCCTCTGGGAGCAGCGTCGCGCAACCACCTGACCGTTGGTGACTTCCCTTCGATTGAACCCCAGCCCGAATTTTTGCTATAAAGCGTAAGACATACGATGTTACTCGCAATAGCCGTGGCCACGAAGAGAAGCGAGACGCGAGATCCCATTTCTCCGCCAGACTGGCCGTACAGACGACGTGCTGAGTGCGCCTCTCAACTGGAGCGTCTGGCTCTAAGTGCGGGTTTGAATCTGGCCAAAATTCAGGTGCGAGTAGCAACCATGAGGGGCCCGACCACCATAACCGATGGCTATTGAGCTCATCCGGAGCCAGCCCACGAGAGGCACAATCAGCAGGATTGTCGTTAGTAGGTACATGGTGCCAAGTCGCGTCAGGAATAAGAGTCTGAATTGCAGAGACGCGATTTGCTATAAATACTCCCCACTGCGACGGCGATTGAGCGAGCCAAGCTAACGTGATCGTCGAATCCGTCCAGCAATGGCATTCGACCGTTAACTCTAAGGCTGATTGAACAAATTTCATGAGATCAGCGAGAAGCAAGCCGGCTTGTAATTCTAATCTTGGAATACTCAGCGTCTTTAACGGAGCGACTCGAGTTTTCGCGGCAATGAGCTTGACGGTGACCGAGCTATCCACGTGCAGAAGTCGCAAATATACTACGGCGGCGTACGCCTTTGTCGAGGCATCAGAAAACCCATGCAAAGCGGCATGCAGGGTTGTTGAGCCGAAAGACGTCCAGCGCGGAATTTTGAGGTCCTCTAGGCATGATAATTTCGACTGATAATGTGTCCATTGATGAAGAGATTCGTCAGGCAATGGGTCGTCCCATGCGCATTTAAGCAACCACAGTTGTTGCATGAGAATTTGAGCGGTGACGATAACTGGAGCTACCCACCCGAGGGGATCATAAAGTCTGGCAATCGTCGCGAGAACGTTCCGTTTGGTCGGACTACGATTCGAGGCCGCGTTTACTCGAAATTGAAACGAATCTCGGACAGGATTCCATGTAATTCCCAACACCTTTAGGTGCTCGTCATCTTGGATCACTTTATTAATCGCTAACCCGTGATCAGAAGGATCGATATCGGACAATAGATCAGGACTATTACTGGCCCATTTGCGTAAGCCGAAACCGCCTTTATTTAATAATGCAGTTAATTGGTCGCGAGCTTGTCGCGCAAGAACTTTATCGTCCGCCCCGAAGGCGAAATCATCAATGTACTTTTTGCGACGCAATATGGGAAGCGCTAAGGGGAACGCAGAACCCTCATCTTGCGCGAGTTGCTCGACAGAGCGTAACGCGAGATACGGAGCAGACGCGGAACCGTAGGTGACGGTAAGGAGGCGGTATTCTTTAACCGGCTCATTGGGGAATGCACGCCATAAAATACGCTGGTAATCGCGGTCGCGCGCATACACCAGGATTTGGCGGTACATTTTGGGTATATCTGCCGTATATACATAGCGAAATTGACGCCATTGTAATACAACTGAGGGTACGTCGGTTTGACATTTCGGACCGACATGCAAAAAATCGTTTAGAGATTTGCCATTTGAGGATCGACAGGAAGCGTTGAACACAACGCGCAGCCGTGTCGTCGCGCTATCCTCACGGAGGACCGCGTGGTGTGGAATGTAATAACTGAGAGAAGGATCAACCGTAGTTTCGGTTGACGATATTTCTGCCATATGGCCAAGGCGTTCATATTCAAGCATGAATGCGCGATATTCGGTCGCGAGGGTCGGCTCGCGTTCAAAACGGTGCTCCAGACGATGGAGGCTCGATAAGGCCGCAGCTCGCGATTTGCCTATCGGGATAGGAGGGCCGCATTTGAACGGCAACCTCACTACATAACGTCCTTCGGACGTGCGGGAATGAGTCGCGACAAAATGTTCCTCACAAATTTGTTCCTCCGGGCTCATATAAACTCCCTGCGGAATTTCTTCAACCTCCCAGAAGCGCCTTAGGTGCACATCGAGGTTTTCGAAAATGGCTCCGTGATGGACATGCAGAGGAGTTAATGGAGTATGGGAACTCGAGGATGTGACACCGGACAAAATCCAGCCTAAAGTCGTGTTTTGCGCGACGGGTTCCTCACTCGTGCCCTTGCGAACGCCGTCGAGAATTATTAAACCGAATAGGTCAGCTCCGATTATGACATCTACCGGGTCGCTGCTCATGGGTTCTCGATCGGCTAAATGGAGCCCCTCCAAATGTGTCCAGCGGGCACCGGAATTGCTTTGGGGAGGCGTGTATTTGGTAAGCGACTGTAATATTAACGCGGTTGTCGCATAGGATGGATCGTCGCGATTGGCCGGAGTTATCGTAATTTCGGAGGCGTAACGCACAACGGACTTTATATCGCCAATACCGGTTACGCACACCGACAATTTCGATTTTACCAAACGTAAACTTTGTGCGAGCGATCCTGATATAAAGGTGGACGCTGATCCTTGATCGACAAGGGCGCGCACCGTCACATAACGCCCTTGAGGCGAATAAACTCGAACGCGTGCTGTAGCGAGAAGTATGCGTGATTTGGGAGCTATCGATCGCGATAACAAATGTGACGCAATATCGACCTTGGAGGTAGTATCGCGTGAAGTTGGGGTCGCGGTCGCGGGAATCGCGGAGGATGACGCTTGTTCGGTTTCGCAAGGTGACGTCGACGCTTCGAAATGTAACAATGTGTGGTGCTTTTTATTACACTGTTTACAGACATAGGAATTCGTGCAACTTTTCACAGACGAATGTTTTGCACTAAAGCAATTAATGCAGCGTTTACATTGTTTAACAAATTCGAAGCGTTGCGACGGAGTTAAATTTAAAAAGGTTGAACATTGGTGTAGCAAATGATTCGCTTTACATTTTGGACACGAAAGTTGACCGGCGGCGGTCGAGTGAGACGCGAGGGATTTTCCTCGAGCCGTTTTAGACGAGTCCTTTGGCGGTATCGGTGAGATCGCCTCCAACGCACAAATTCGCGACTCGAGAAATTCGTTAAGCTCGTTAAATTTCGGATACTCGTTGGAATTACCGAGTTTCATTTCCCATGCTTTTTTGGTAGATTTATCAAGTCTTTGCACGATGAGAAACACGATGACATCATCCCACTGGTCTACCGGACGACCGAGGTTTCTTAACGAATATAATGATTTATTAACTTGATCACGAAGATCACGAAGATCTTTGGAGCTTTCAGAATTAACGCTCGGCAAATTGAACAACGCGTGCAACCGATGCGTTATTAATTTTCGCTTATTCTCATAACGAGATACAAGTCGATTCCACGCAATCACAAAATTGGCTTCGGTAATATTAATGTCGTGAAGCGCGTTACTAGCGTCTCCTTTCAAACAAGAACACAAGTAATGGAGACGTTTTAAATCCGACAAACTAGGATCGTCGTGAATCATTGACTTGAATTTATCGCGGAAACCTTCCCACTTCTCGAAAGCTCCATCGAACGACGGTAAATTAATCGTAGGCAAATGCGAGTACGGTTGTCGCGAAAAATCATTTGGACGACTCACGCTACCCGCTACAGGTTGATCCGTCGATTCGCTTTTCGCTAAGATGTCTGCCATGTAGTCCGCAGCTTCGTTGTAGTTGTCCTCGCATTCGATGAAGCATCTTTTAACGAAGTACGGCACCGATGTCTTCGCCCTCTCATCCGCCTTGAGTTGAATCTTGCCTTCCAGCTCCTGGCACTTCTGGAAAGTTTCCTTGAGCATGGCAAGCCGTTGTCGTGTGACAGCCGGTGTCATTTTCGATTGGCCAAGTTTTTTGAAATTTGGCAAGGCACGCGACACTGAGTTCATTAATTGATCTTGTAAGGAGATCAACTCCTCAAGAGTCGACATGATGACTGGCACTGTTGAATAACTCGCGAAGTGTGAGAGTGAAGAGATTTCTTCACGTCGATCCGGCTCGAAGGACCAAATTTTATGTTCGGGATTAAATGAGGATCACTGGGATCACCTTGTCGGAAGGCTCGACGGTGAAGCGGGCACTCTCAATAATAACTCGCGAGTATTAACAGTCAATTAATATATTTGTCAAAATGTCAACAAAAGAAATGGTTACAACTCAGTGTCGATGCAAGAGCATTGAGCACCTCTGATATCGTAGAACGCAAAACGTCACTTGGAAACTATGTCCGTACAGGCGTGATTGCATATATCAATAGCCGCAAGCACAATGCAATGCGCACCACTGTACCGCTTTGCGATTAATAAGCCCGAACACTTAATGTCCTTGAGGGCGATAATCGCCAAGTAAATACGCGAGCACAATGTCTTGGCGTGCGAACCACTGACGCGGAAATCTTGACGCGGAGGTCACGGAAATCTTGCACCGCGCGCGAGGGCTCTAATATTAACGGAGATCTTGACGCGGAGCCGGACGGAAATCTTGTACCGCGAATAATTATGGGACGTTGTGTCCGCACGCCGACACGATAGATTCGCGCTCGCGGAGATCGAGATCGAGCAAATAGCGAGAGCGGAAAGACTCGAAACTTAAACTGGTTACAGAGCGTCGGAATGTACAATTATCCTCGCACTCGTGTACGATTTGGTATCCACTATACTTCGCTTGCTCGCAAAACTCGAACTGAGCTCTCCCGATCGGCACGCAGAACGCCGGACGCGAAAACCACGCGACTCAGGAATTTGGGAGCGTGACCGACTCGTGGAGCTTTTGTACGCGCGGCTGTCAACACGACTGCCGCGACGTTGTCAAATCTCGCGGTATACCGCAACGCGAAAATAAGATCCCGAAATACGGAATATTGAACTGTGAATCCCGAACAATTGTATTACAAACTATATTATTTTAATAATACCAAAATAATTTATTGGGCATAAATGCTGAAAAACTATTATTTTTACCTTACAATTATGTAAGATTATTTAATTACGATTATAGTTTACTGAGTGTAATGAAATGTATGGTACCAAGCCTATTATTAAAGTACAAAGTCTATTACTTAACAAGAATTTTTTAATCGACTTTAACTGGCAATATTCAATCATCTTTCCGAAATAAACGTTGAAAAACTGCGAGCCGACCAGATTTGTCAGATTCACACAGCACGATTTCTGATCAAATCGAGACGATAAATTCGACCATGGATTTTGGTCAATTTAAATATATTTTAATTTATATTGCGAAAAATATTACCCCAGCCAGGTTTCGAACCTGGAACCTCCCGCATTCCGTTCGGACGTCGTAACCAATTCGACTACCGGGGCATGTGGTAATATTCATCGCAATAACACATATTAAGATGACTTATAAACAATAATAAGATGGAACACCGATATTTTTGTCAAAGGTGTGGGTATAATAACAAGTAATACATTATTTATTTTGCCAGTGATAATTAACAAGAATTTTTTAATCGACTTTAACTGGCAATATTCAATCATCTATTACTTAAAATGTATTTAATATGAAATGTTTATTTTCCAGACTTTTTTTACAAGGAAATATTTTATTTTATGTTGCAGTAACTCCGCTGCTGCGCGTCGGCCGGTGAGTTTTTTCTACTTTGTGCTTTGTGCCCTACCTAGCCGACCCTTTTTGTGCCGTAATCCTAATGCCTAAACGCCTTTTTTTTTTATCGCTGGGGAGATCTACTACTAGGATCCCTGGGCCGAAGCCCAGGTTTGTCCAGTAGCAGTGATGTGCCGTATAGTTTACGTCAATTCTTTACATTTGTGTTACTGGAAAAAGACCACTTTTTTCAGAATTAGCAACACAATTATATAAAAATATGTGTCCTGTTTTTGATTTGTCAGGTCTTTTAATTTTGGTTACAATACCTCCAGTTGCATCAATATAAATAGAAGCTGTCTCATCTGATGTGTATGTTCTATATACAGCCAACTGATAATTTGACCAATAATGTACATAAAATGGATTTAAGCCAATATTATGAATAATGTTCTTCATTGGACCTAATTGCATAATTCCTAAAGCTTTTATTGGATCTTTATCAAAATAGCTTTTTTCTTTAATATTCTGTTTGGCAACTCGTAGAACATTTGCATCAAATAAATGCGAAGGTTCAACATTATCATCATTTTCCATTATCTTCTCTGCCATTTCAACTCTGTATTTCATTACACTTTTTCCTTGTAATTCATCCACAACAGCTTGTCTAACAGGATTTCTTAAATATCGCTTTCTACAGCGTCCTTCTTTTTCTCCTTCAATAAACTTACATTTTATTTCCGTAATTAGCTCCTTCGTATTGTCAATCTTACATTTTATAAATGAGCCATATTTGCATGTACCATACGCGTATCCCGATTCTCCATTGCTCATTAATTTATGTCGTCTAAAATTAAATCCGCACGACAGTTTTACACTTTCCCAAATTTTCTCGGTAAATACTTGCTGCCACGTACCGGGTTGCAATACAGTATATTGACGCGTTGAAGGAGGTCGACCTTTTTCTTTTCGTCTGTATGTTTTATGAATTATCATGGCATTAAAATCAGCCTTTGCCATGGTAATAGTAAATGTTAATACACCATCGACATTATTTACGGGCATATTTGAATCGTTTATCGTGGAATCATTTACTGTTAAATCACTTCTAGAAACACTAGCAATGTTCGATACTTCTGGAATACTATGTTCCACAATATCTATTGGCTGACAAGGAGAGACAGAGGGACGGACAGTTAATTTATCTCTGATTTTACGTTTATTGCATGAAACAAATGTATATAACGAACTTGGCAACATCTTCTTATTTAATTCTTTTGATATTATTTCCCAAATACCATCTGTTTTCGAAACAACTTTCTGACCGTCCACTATCAAGCGGTCTTTATATTTAATTACTACATCAAATAAAACATCCTTATCTGTTATTAATCGTCTTCCACGTGCAGACATGATAAAAATCCAAGGTGTTTAATTAAAAAAAAATTCACAATCACTCGCGAATAGAATGCGATAAAAACTAAAAACACGTACGAAAAACGGGGAAAAAAATAGAAAATAAAATGTAACTGATAAACGAAAAATTAAATACGGAACCGAACTAAAAATGAAAAAAATAAAAAAATAAACTATAAAAGAGAGCCTATGCCACTACAGCACACGATAACCGAAAGTAATCGCGAAGAATTCCCGTGTTACTTCCACCGCTGTCGCGTAATGACTGACGAAATAAATGTCGTATCCAGAGAAGCGTCGGAAAAATCAAAAACAAATTGGAAAACCTCGAGACCTACGACGCAATCTTCATCACGTTAATATTGCTTTGTAAAGATGCCGCGGCGTCGCGCCGAAGCCGTGTCAATGCCTTAGCCGGGGGGGCGTCCCCCTCAACTGTCAAAAAAACTTCGCTTGAGCCTGCCGCGTGTCCATGTGTCTTCACGCGTACCGACGATTAAATAAACAAATAAAAATTATAGCCGCACAATATAATTCCATTCTATTGCGTACATTTGAACGTTCCTACCATACATGAATATGTACGTGTAATACAGTCATATAATTGGTCACCATATTAATCGGTCATCATCGACAAAGATTTTTAATTTATTCACATAATTTACATATAAAATATGTTCTTATTAACATTTCTTATATTTTTACTTACCTTTCGCACTCCTATACCTGTACCGGTGCATTTCGTACTTGCAATATAGTAACATCAAAGCCGTTTATAAAAATTACAGCTCTAAACTTCAAGAAATTTATTATAAATGCTACAAATATAGACATAATAACAATAATTAAAAATACAAAATAGATACGGTTGTCCACTCACGTCTTAAACAATCGGCGAGAATAAACTTCTGCCATCATTAAAACAGGAGACACTTAATATTAAAAATATACTGATTCTATAAATAATATAAAATATATTGGTATCAAAATTATGCGAGCAACTAATTCCTTGAACAACATTTCGGGTACTTAGTGCGTGGCGCGAGCACGCAGCCGGAATAAACAATTTATTTGCAACGCTTTGAAGTTAGCAACAAAATCGGATTTTGGTTTATTTCGAAAGTATATTACGCCTGGATTATTTTAAGATCAAAATTATGCGAGCAACCAATTTTTTGACGATCGTGTAATAAACTTTAGTGCGCGGCGCGCGCGCTCTCCGGATAAACTAATTAATTTCAACGCGATGCTGTTAGCACTAAATTCTGATTATTGTATTTTTTCAAAGTACGATGTCTCGGGCGTCTAAAGGATAATGATTTGCATATTGGCTACTGGAACGTTCGGACCTTGTTACAACCCGGAAAAATGGCTGAAGTAGCCGCGGAAATAACGAGATATGGATTGAGCGTAGTTGCATTGCAGGAGATTAGATGGAAGGGACAAGGAGAGCTAAGGAAAAGGGCATACTCTATATACTACAGCGGAGGTGAAAAACCGGGACTCAGAGGTACAGGTTTTTATGCCGAAAAAGGATTAAGGAGGAGCATCCTGCTGTTTGAGCCGATTAACGATAGGATCTGTAGACTGAGACTGAGGGGCAGATTTCAGAACATAACCATATTATCAGTATATGCACCTACGGAGGACAGTGAAGAGGAGGACAAGGATAAATTTTATGACGACTCAATCGGGGTATGCAGTAGAATCAGCAGACACGACATAATACTGATCTTGGGGGAATACAATGCCAAGATCGGAAAAGAGCCCTCTATTAACGGAGTGGCGAGCAGACACTCGCTGCACGATCTCACCAGTGGAAATGGAGCGAGGGTCTGTGATTTTGCTGCTTGTCAGAATATGTGGATCAGTATTGTCTTTTTTCATCACAAAGATATCCACAAACAAACCTGGAAGATACCAGGAGAAAGAGGAGCCAACCAAATTGATCATGCTCTTGTATATAGAAGGCATGCGACCTCAGTATTGGATGTCAGAAGCTGCCGCGGAGCCAATTGTGATTCAGATCACTTTTTGGTTAAATTGAAACTAAGGCAAAGGCTATCGATGCTAGGTGGAAGAAACAACTTTAGGCGAACGAAATGGGATATCAAAAGGCTCTCCCGGTCTGAGGAAGTAAGAACCAGCTTTCAGACAGCAGTATCCGAGAAACTGCAACAAGGATATTATGTCAACGAAGAACGAGAATCACCGGACACCCAGTGGAAGAGAATACAGGCAGCAGTTAAGGATGCGGCAACCGAATCCATTAAAATGAGAAACGACAAAGGAGATAATGAGTGGTATGACGACGAATGCAGAGAGCTTAACCTACGAAAAACTGAAGCAAGAAACAAGTTATTAGCTAGGAATACGCGGAGTAACCTGCAGCGGTATAAAGAACTGAGAACAACGGCAAAAAAGGAGATCAGGAGAAAGAAAAGAGAGTACCTGAAGGCGAAAATCGCTGAAATCGAAACAGCCCACACGCAGAATGCGGCAAAGAAGTTTTACAGGGAACTTAAAACGCACAGCGCCTTATTTCAACCCAGATTAAATTTGTGTCTGGATATAAATGGAAATACCCTGGTGGAGGAAAAAGAAATACTAGAGCGATGGAAAGAACATTTCCAGTCAACGCTTAACATATACTCGGATTTGAAAGAAGAGGACAACGGAATACTACTACCAGAGGATGAAATAGAAGTGCCAGCCCCAAACATGGAGGAAATAGTGGATATTATTTAAAAAATGAAAAACGGTAAAGCGGGTGGTGAGGATAACATCACTGCAGAGCTCGTCAAGTTTGGAGGTGTGGAACTACATTCAAAGATCCATCAACTTATATCCCTGGTGTCGAGTTCAGAATGCATGCCAGATGACTGGCAGACTTGTATCCTCTTCCCAATTCATAAGAAAGGTGACAAAAGAATTGTCAAAACTACCGCGGGATATCACTCCTGAGCGTGGTGTATAAGATCTTTTCCAGTGCGTTGTACAGGAGAATAGAGCCCATAGCTGAAGAAATCATTGGCAAATGTCAATGCGGATTTCGCAGAAATAGATCAACGGTGGACCATTGCTTTGCCCTGAGTCAGATGTTCGAGAAGTTTCACGAATTTTCGCGCGACTTGCACTGGCTGTTTGTAGACTTTCGATAGGCGTTCGACAGCGTTAACAGGTCGAAGATGGCGTCCACGCTGATAGAACTAGGTATTCCACCAAAACTAGTCAGATTAATAGCAATGACACTGAGAAACACGAGGGCAAAGGTACTCATTCAGGGAAGGCTTACTGATTCTTTTGAGATCGTCTCGGGAGTTAAGCAGGGTGATGCGTTGTCGACGCTGGTGTTCATCCTAATGCTGCACTCAGTGTTGAAGGAAGTAGATCCGGGAGCAACTATTGCAACAAAGTCAGTGCAGATCTGTGCGTACGCGGACGACGTAGCGATTGTCGCCAGGAATGTAAAGGAGCTGAAGGACGTTTTTCTGAGAAAGGTGAACGAAGACAAAACGAAATACTTAGCGAGAACAAGGGCAGGGAATTTGAAAGACCTAATAATAGAAGACTACCACTTTGAAGCGGTAGCTCAGTTCACATATCTCGGGATGGTCTTCTCATCCACAGCAGACACTACAGTTGCAGTGCAGGAGAGGATTAAGGCGGCGTCGAGGTGCTATTATGCATATGAAAAGCTCTTGAAATCCAAACTACTCACCAGACCGGTGAAGTTCAAAATCTATAAGACACTGATAAGACCAGTCCTGACTTATGGTTGTGAAACTTGGACCTTGAAGGCGAACGAATGCCACCGTCTGGCTACCTTTGAAAGGAAAATTCTAAGAAGGATATATGGGCCAGTTAGAAACGATGATGGGTCCTTTAGGGTCAGACACAATATCGAGCTGGAAACCCTGATGAATGGCGAAACAGTAGTTCGCTACATCAAGTCGCAAAGATTAAGATGGTTGGGACACTTGGTCCGAATGTCAGGAGATAGAGGAGTCAAGAAAGTTTTTCAACACATGATGTACGGTCCTAGAAGAAGAGGAAGACCCAGGGGAAGATGGATGGACTCTGTGGTCGAGGACCTGAGAAAGATGAATGTCACTAACTGGAAAAGAATTGCAAAAGACCGGGAGAGATGGCGAGGAATAGTGGCGCAGGCTTTGCTCCACAATGGACTGTGACGCCGAGGAAGAAGAAGAAGAAGAACGATGTCTCGGGATTATTTTAAAATTATAATCATTCGAGCACCTAATTTCTTGACGACCAAGTGACGATGCTTAATGCGCGCCGCGCGCGCTCTCCGTATAAACTAATTAATTCCAACGCGATGCAGTTAGCACCAAATTCTGATTATTGTTTTTTTTTCAAAGTACGATGTCTCGGGATTATTTTAAAATTATAATTATTCGATCACTTAATTTCTTGACGACCAAGTGACGATGCTTAGTGCGCGGCGCGCGCGCTCTCCGTACAAAATAATTATTTCCAACGCGATACAGTTAGCACTAAATTCTGATTATTGTATTTTTTCAAAGTATGATGTCTGAGGATTATTTTAAAATTATAATCATTGGAGCACCTAATTCCTTGACGACCGGATAACGAACTTTAGAGCGCGCCGCGCGCGCTTTCTGGATAAACTAATTAATTCCAACGCGATACAGTTAGCACTAAATTCTGACTATTTTTTCAAAGTACGATGTCTCAGGATTATTTTAATACTGTTGTCATGAGAGTACCTAATTCCTTGACGATCGTGTAATGATCTTTAGAGCGCGGCGCCCCAACGGCTGGTTTAAGTTAATTATCGTAATTTTTTTACTGTTTGCAACATACTCAGATCTTGGAGTATTTTGATAATATGTGTTTTCTGGATTATTTTAGTACCGAATATATTCATGCAACAAATTTTTTAAGCGTTGGCGTTGGATGCGACGGTGCTGTGTTCAGTACATAGTGATATTTTTAAAATTATGTTATATTTTATCAATGTTTTAAGGTTTTTTGACGTTATTTTGGAGCACTTAATTGGCACCTAATTACACTGTACTTGTCTTCACTCAATATATTTTTTTCTGGTATGGGGGGGTCCAGCTTAATGGAAAGCTGGACCCCCCTTTTTTTGCGATTTCCTGCTAAACGGCTTGAGCATTTAAATTCGGACTAGGGCACTTAATTAGCACCTAAAAAGCCCTAAATTTTTGACCGGGTGAGAACTTGATTTGCGATGGTGGGGGGTCCAGCTTAATAGAGGTCTTTTAATCCCACGACTCAGTCGTCAGACGACACTTCGTCCCAAGTGTCGTACACGTACTTGTCGTCAGACTCGGACGACGTATGACCCGGGGAGACGTCCTCTTTGTCCCACAGGTCGCGTGGCGGCGTGGGTCCGCGCCCCATTGCGCGCAATGTATGCTGATTCTATTTCAATTTCTTACGTGACCCAATCATCTATTACAGGCAGAAGTTTTCTTTAGTTGCTTATACTGCTATAGTTGCTGCTTTCTTTATATCTCCTGTTTTTAACATTTCAGCTGCAAGAGGCCACGTCCACTAGTTTTATAGCGTAGTCTCGATTTCGTTATGTTTTCCTCGAAGAGTAAATATTGTTCTTCCCTCTAGATGTATGACCTATCGATCCTGATCTTAAAGTTCTTAGAAAACGTACTTTATCAAGGATATCTAATCGCTGATCGTCTCTCATGCGTTTTGATCTTTTTCGCATGGAAGAGTACGAGAGGATTTTAATAAATCATGATTTTTATATTACACCGGTCCTTCTGTAAGCTATCACGAGGATTTTCTAAACGTGCCCTTCCTCACTAGCAGCCGAGAGATCGTTCTCGCAACTACGTCGTGTTCATCGGACTTCACGAGGCATCTCTATGAAAATCGTTTACTGCGCGATGAGCAATTCGAGGAATTAAGTTCTCGGAGAATATACTCGATCACTTTTCGCGTTATACCGGTACAGTGTCGAGTCTCAAGATAGATCCTTAGGGGCTCTGGAATCTCGGAACTCGTGTAGACTCGATCATTTAAAAAATTAAGACACAAAATATAAATATATTAGGCAAAGTCAAGTTTGTCGAGAGCACATTATGCAATGTTTGCTAATAAATTTTGTCGAAATAAAAACAGATTTGATACAGAATTTGGCATGTACGATGCTATTGGCAGAATGTTATAGTAGATAATATATGTATAGTAAAGTTTGTTAACAAAATAAGACAATTAATAATTTATAATACAAACTACACTGCACATTTAATTAAGGATGTCACTGCTAGATATAATTTTTGTGTTATAATACAAAAAATGTTTATATTTAATTCTATCAGATATATTCGATAGTCATTATTAGAGAAAAAGAGAGAGAGAGGGGAAGGGGGGGGGGGGGAGAGAGAGAGAACGCGAGCAGGAAACGCGAGCGTGACCGCGAGCAAGAGCAATACGTACGATAGATATAACCTCGCCATCCTCGCTCAGGGTGTATCCCAGGAACCAGCCATCCACAAGGCGCGAACTCTGTCACTCTAGCACTCATGTACTCCGTTCGGAGTGTTCGGACGCGACGACGCGGACGGAATATTTCTCGACGACGCGGACGTCTGTAGCGGCCCATTATATGTACGAGTTTGACTCGCGAGTCCGGCTCGGCGAGCTTGATTCGCGAACCGGACTCGATCGTTTTTCACCACACACACACACACACACACACACTCCCGAATAGTCTCGATTCTATAAACGTTGATCCCGTTGATCTAATCTCGACGACGCGACGCGGACGTCTAAAGCGGCCCATAACATGTACGAGTTTGATTCGCGAGCCGGACTCAAACGTTTTTCACCACAAACACACTCCCGAATAGTCCCGAAATTTGGCTCGTCGGACGCCGAGCCCGTCTTGTGACATCCCACCCACGAACGAGTACAAACCGAGCCCAGCCGGACTCGCGACGTGCATGGACCGCTTTACGGTTATGTTTACATGTCACATCACATGTGATCGAACTAATACCGCATCTCTACGCCGCGCCGCATAACGGCAAGGACAAATTCAGACCTACCAGCGCCGCGCCGCACGCCGTGGCGAGACTGCGAAAGTTACGATCTGGGACGATGATGACGGATCTTAATTGAAAATTTCACATTTTATTCTATGTATCGTAATATCTCCGCTCGTACGGCACGTAGGGAAAAAATAAAAATACTTTCATTATATAAATTTGGTCCCAGCTATCCATTAAGCCTAGTTAGAACTCGATCCGTTCGCTGGTTATCGAGATCTCAAAATCTCTGGTACTCGCAACTCGTCGCGTCGCGTATATAGAGCCACGGCTGTCTCGCTCCGCGCGTACTTGGTGCGAGACACTACCGTGTCTCTTGATTAATATTTAGATAAAGGTCCTCCCCGCTCCGATCAGCGAGCACATTTTCTTTGCACACCTGCGAGACACATGAACAATTGTCTCGCTTACTCTTCTGTGCCTCTCTCAATCCTCGGTCCTTTCCAATGACGAAAGGTGATGTTCTTTGCCACGTCTTTGACCATACCGTAACCAAAATACAGGTTCTTTACTAACGTTACATATTCAAATTCTTCTATCTTTTAAAGCTGCGAGGGCTTCTCATCGCATAAATTATTAAGATAATTTTGTTTTATCTTATACAATGTTTGCTTCTTTATTGTAAGGACAGGTCACCTGTTGTGTCGCTTGTAAAATTTGCGGCAAAACTCTAACCTAAATGTCCAAACAAGCTTTTATTTATCGAAATAAAAAGGCTATGCTGGTCTGAACGCTGACGTTATATCACGTCACGTGAACTTTGTAATATAGGTTAAACTATATCACAAACGAAAATCCTTCTTTGTCCACATTTTCTTTTGTTTTTTGTTTTTTTATTTTCTGGATCTGATTTTAATACTGTAAATCTAATTTTTTTCTCGCACAGAACATAATAAAGGGGTTCTTTCGCTACAGTTTGTGTACATAGAGCATATTCCTCGAACAATGCATAATTATTTAATACCATGAGATCGTAAGCATCAAAGTTTATGTTAGAATAAGCTTTGTAATCTTTTTGGTAGAGTATGAGGTGATTTATATAATACATATTGTTTGTTTTTACAGGATACGTAACTTGGCATATATAATCAGCTAACCTGAAGTACCACTGATGAAGATATAGATTGAAATACAATTCTATTTAATTTTTTTATATATTGTAATTCTGGTTTATTTTACTTCTATATGGTCTATGTATAATAGTTGTTTTTAAGTTATCTAATTACTATGAAGAGGTTTAATTGTGAAGGGTAGGAGTACGTCCAGGAATTCGAGAGTTTGAAGAGAAGACTTGTGTTTAATAAAAATAAAGGAAGAGATAAAACAAGACTATATGGTGGATAGATTGGAACTTGGTTAATTCGTTCTGGTTTGCTTATTTTTAATTCTAAAATCCTATTTTATACTTCTGTCAGATTTCTGCGGGAAAAGGAAATCATGGAATCCACAGGACCTAACAGTTTCTCTTCCTAAAGGTTTGATATTTTTTTATCACATATGACAATGCGTTTAATAATATCTGCAATTTACTCGAAGTTCTATCGAATTCCGGATCGTCTTTTCTCCACGATGCTTTTGTCGCACAGTACATATTCCTCTCCCCCCCCCCCCCCCAAAAAAATTTAAAGTCAAATGGTTTGGTCTCGGGTATGCCATGACCATAACCGCTGTGTGTACAAGTTTATGAACATTTTATCCATGTCGCGGATGAGAACCCATTGATCGTCGGTCTTACAATTAGCCATATTTATTTCCATCTCATTATCATATATCATATTTCGAATAACATCGACACAAAATTATTGCAGAATTCAAGATGCGTGTAGTATCATATCTTGAGTCTCTTTCAATCGTAAGTACCCGATGATATGTTCTGCTTGATTTCTAATGTCGTTGAACATTCGTCTGTACGCAATGTTATGCCTAACATTGCTATACGTCCGTATTTATCGTCGTTACTTGAATCTCGTCTCCAAAGCGTATCAGGTGAGATACTCAAAATTGCGTTTTATATCTTAAGACGCGGATGGATAAATAGTTGTGTTTTAATTATAGATCGATTGAGACTGCGATTGAGAGATCGATTTAATAGGAAAATAAGACGATTACTCGCGTAAACTCCCGAATCTTTCTAAGAAGGCGGTACTGAATCAATAATGTTTCAAGTATCGAAAAAGAGCGTCCTTCAATCGTTCAGAGAAGCTTTTCCGCCTCAACGGACAAATCGTCATGAGCTGCTCGTTTTAATTTAAAGCAGTGATTCTAAGCCACAACAAAGCTGTGGAATAGTAATCTAAATACTCCGGGGTCATCGATTTTTGGATTTTTGAATCATCCGTGATTATTAAAGACTTTTTATATATTACGACTGATCTCGATGAGAGAGGAAGCGGATGGAGTCATTTTTCTATCAGCATTTACCTTACGAATATTTATCCTATAATACCCAATATTTATCTACAAATTATGAATTTTGAATATGCATCTATAATTATTAAATATACTACATTTTTATATACAAAATGGGCTTAAATATATACGTAATACAACCGGGAAAGAAGTGATTCTATCAAAATAAGTCGAAATAATAGAATAAATTTTTTAGAACTTTGAAAGTTATTCAAATAAACGGAAAAATTATTCTTGTGTTTGAAGAATTTAAAAAAAAAAATATACACAATATAAATACTTTGCTATTAAAAATATAAGTTATTTTTAAGGATGTATGAGTGACATCTCAAAAGCATTACCAAAAATCTAAAAATTTCATAGATTGTTCTATTATTACGTTTGAGTATCTGTGTAAAATTTCAGCACAATTCTCTTATTGGTTTAAAAGTAATTGTAATTAAGGATGTATTGGAGGTATTTCAAATATATTCAGTGCTGTAAATTGTTTCTAAATTAAATTAAAAATACTCTGTAAAATTTTAAAGTTATTTAAGAGTTATTTAAGTTTAAAGTTGATAAAATTAACATTATCTTTTATGGAGAATTGACATTTTTGCTGTAAATATAAATAAAATATAAACAAACCATTAAGATATTTTTTAAACTTTTTTTATGTGTAAAACGTACATCATTGATATTGTATTTTAAGTTTCAAAATTTTTTGCTACAAACAAATTTTTTTTAATTGTTTAAACAATACTAATTATTTAAATGACAAAAAATTATACTCAAACTGTTAACGGTAATCCCTTCTAACATATAAAAAATTTTGAGTTGTTTGACATACATGCAAAGTCTTCTTTTATTGAAAGTTTAACTTTTAGCAGGGACTGTGTGTACGTCCAATACATCTTTAAGATAAAGATATTGCGTCCGCCACGCGCGCGAGGCGGAATAACATTTATTAACTTTTGTTAAATAAATCCTTAGTTACGAGTATTCCAATTAAAATATTTAAATTATACCTTTTATTATGTAAATAGTTATGTAAATACCTTACGACTTATGATGTGCCAGTGTGTGGATAGAATTTACAGTTGCATATCAGTTTTTTAAAAGTATGTAGGATAGTGAAATACAAGAATGACAATGTTGAAGGATTTAAATGTAAATAATTGGTAAATGTGCAGTATAATATAACGCTTTCCCCTCCAATTTCCTGAAGTTTTGTAAATTGGTATATTTTGATACGCGCAAAATAATAATGTAACACAAAAATGATCGTCGTTTCGATTGTTTATAATTAATATTTGAAATGTCACACTGTTGAAAAGTAAGAAAATGATAATTTACGGATATGATTACATCGTGTTGTGCGTCATTTCCTCCTCCTCCTGTTACTCGCACATAATTGCATATATATATTTTAATTACAATCTTGGCAGAAAGATCGTCAGGGTCATCAGATAGAGGACACAGAGGTCGTGAATTCAAAACAGCTTCAATTTGTGTTAGAAGGGTGACCATTTCTTCATAAGTTAATAGAGTATTTCCGACAATTCGCTCTAGGTGAGTTTTTACAATGTAAGACATAGCTATGATCGATCTATGTGGTTATTATATAAAGTTTCTCGTTGGTTTCGGAGATATTAGCGAAAAACTAAAAAAAGTTGTTTTTTGTAAAGATATCGCGACGGGATTTGGGGGTTATGTACATCTCGAAGCGCTTTACAATTTCGGTTCTATGGTCGAACCCTGTATCTGTTATAGTTTCAAAGTTATAACCGATTAACTAATTGACAATAATTGTACAAGTATTGAAAAATTATTTGCGACTAGTTGTTAACATTTGTACATTTGTTTCTTAAATAAAACAATGTCAATACTTATTAAATACTCGCGAATATGTCGAAGTAATTGTTGAAACTTGTACAAATTTTATTGAAACTAATGTAAACACTTATAACAATTTATAACGATTTTGCAATTTGTGGAAGTATGATTGTAACGATTTCATTTTTTATAAAACTCGTATATATGTGTACACATTTTGTAAACTTGTAAAATGTGGAATGAAAGACATTTCTTTTATTGAACATATTTACTAAACATTATCACTTATTATCACAACGTTATTATCTTTTACTTTTGTTAAATGCGTTAAAAAAGATCAATATGTATTATAATTTAACATATTTAGCACGCATGCGCGTCTATCTTGATCATCCAATGACGCGCGGACTTTGTATATGTGCGTGCACACTAGGGAAATCGCTATATTGATTGTTAACTATCGAATAGCAATTGCAAAATTTATTTTGCTTTATTTAACGCAAGCAATCGCGACTAAGGAGATGGTTAATAAACTTATTATACTTCTCTTGTCTCTCAATTAAAGAGTGTCAACTTATTGCATATACAAAGATACTAAAACTATGTATACTTTGTGCGAGATTAAAAAAATATCGATTACGCGAAAAGATGAACAAGCCTTTGGTGTAAGCTACTAATTAAATAGAAAAATAGGCGACAAATGAAACGAATCAATTCCGATATACGTAATTTTTTATAAAAAAAGATACAAGACTGAAAAGATGTATGTAATAAGACACATTAAATTAACGCGTTTGTTACATATTTATCTTTAAACATTTTTAGCAGTTTTTGTTTTAAAATAACGAAAATTGCTAATAAATTCTTAATACAAAATTTTGCATGTTATTGAAGCTAAATTGACGAGCAAGTATTATCTTCTCGCTCGCGAAGTTTGATATCCGCTTTTATATTTTTGATATTACACAATCGTGAGTACCTATATTATGAAAATTACAAAGAGATTTAGTAACATTTTTTCATGGAGAGTTTCTCATTGATTTGGTAATATTCTCGTTAAAAATTAGATGGCCCTATTGCAGAGTCAGAATTAATCCCGGGTTTTATTGAATTTGATCCGTATTCTCGAAAGCAGTGGTTTCGGCATGATTTGGCGACGACAGATATAAAGGTCGAGTTACGAGATTTCATATGTTATAAGAAAAGATCTTATTCTTTTCGATAAATATTCTCCCATTAATGCTATCAATAGTAGTTCTGTCTTATTGATAAAAGGACAGTAGTAAAGCAAACATAGGTATAATAATTCTTTTTAGAATAAATAAAAATGAAAAATAGGAAAAAGTTTTAAAAGGAAAAAAAGAAAAAAAAGAAAAGAATAAAAGGAAGAAGTAGATATTTAAAAAGATAAAAAATATGTTTATCTTTCACAAAGCATGTGGTTACGAACGGGTATATTTCATTTTTTAACTATTGGTTTTTGACAGAAAACCATCACCTTGAAATTGTAAATTCCTCCTGTTTAGGATTAATTGAAGTCTTCCGTACAAGAGGGATGTAAATTAAAAAAGAAACTCCATTTTGAGCTAAAAATGACTAACATTATATATACATATGTAGGTATATATAACTGTAAAATTATTATAACAAAAGCTTGTGCTATAAAAATTCGTTTTGGTTTTTTTCTGAAACTTTTATGAATGTTTTGCAATAAATAAAAATATTCTAAATTAAATTTCTTAATCGACGAAACTGGCAATCACTCTGACAATCGTCAGGACACTTTAGACCGAGGTCCGGTCCTTCTATCTAAACGCTTAAATTTAAGCAACTTAAATTAAGATGGAGAAATTCCCTCTCCCTTCCCTTAATTAAATCGATATCGATTTAATATTAAAATCACTGTAAAAACTTATTGCGAAAAATATTACCCCAGCCAGGGTTCGAACCTGGAATCTCCCGCATTCCGTTCGGGTGTCTTTACCAATTCGACTACCGGGGCATGTGGTAATATTTATCGCAATAGTACATCTAAACAATCATAAGATGGAACACCGATATTTACGTCGATGGTGTATATTCAAATACGATGAGATACATTTACTTCGCCAGTGTATAAATAACCAAATTAAATTTCTTAATCGACGAAACTGGCAATCACTCTGACAATCGTCAGGACACTTTAGACCGAGATCCGGTCCTTCTATCTAAACGCTTAAATTTAAGCAACTTAAATTAAGATGGAGAAATTCCCTCTCCCTTCCCTTAATTAAATCGATATCGATTTAATATTAAAATCACTGTAAAAACTTATTGCGAAAAATATTACCCCAGCCAGGGTTCGAACCTGAAATCTCCCGCATTCCGTTCGGGTGTCTTTACCAATTCGACTACCGGGGCATGTGGTAATATTTATCGCAACAGTACATCTAAACAATCATAAGATGGAACTCCGATATTTACGTCGATGGTGTATATTCAAATACGATGAGATACATTTACTTCGCCAGTGTATAAATAACCAAATTAAATTTTGTAATCGACGAAACTGGCAATCACTCTGACAATCGTCAGGACACTTTAGACCGAGATCCAGGTTTGAACCCTGGCTGGGGTAATATTTTTCGCAATAAGTTTTTACAGTGATTTTAATATTAAATCGATATCGATTTAATTAAGGGAAGGGAGAGGGAATTTCTCCATCTTAATTTAAGTTGCTTAAATTTAAGCGTTTAGATAGAAGGACCGGATCTCGGTCTAAAGTGTCCTGACGATTGTCAGAGTGATTGCCAGTTTCGTCGATTAAGAAATTTAATTTGGTTATTTATACACTGGCGAAGTAAATGTATCTTATCGTATTTGAAAAATATTCTAATTATTTCAAAAAAAATGTAAGAAAAAAACATTTTGTTTAATGTTACATCCCTATGGCATGACAACAGCAGTTTTGGGGAAAAGAGGAGACATCATCATTTGTTACTTTAAAAAATAAAAATTTATTACAAAAACCAATTACAATATAAATGTTATTTAAATATTAAGATCTCTGAACTTCTTAAAAAATAACGGAACAAAGTGAGCAGAATCAATTCTAACTAATATTTTTATTTGTTGCTTATTTGTTGCTAAAAAGTTGCCAAAGAAAAAAAATTAGTTGCTCTGTAAGTATTCTTAAAAATGATGTTTCGCTAAAGGAAGATTAAGTTAGCGGAACAATATATATATATAGCAACAAAATTGCACATAGCAATAACGTAATTTGTTGCTCACAAAATATGTCAGTCCCTATTTTATTGCTCGCAAAATAAATGTAGACGACAGCGAAAAACCTTCCAGTGTGCAGGCATTTACAAGAGTGAAGTACCAGAAAAAAATTTGTTGCTTGCTTATATTTGATACTGGGATATTGTCTGAGTTTGTTGCTCTCAAAAATGTTAACCTCTAACGACAGCTGAGGTTTTCCGCCTTTATTGTTTATCTATACTTATTTTGCAAGCAACAAATTTAGAATTTGGATATTTCAAGAGCAACAAATTCAGACAATAGGTACGCTAGTACCAAATTTAGGCGAGCAACAAATTTTTTTTGGTATTTTACTCTTGTAACTTGTAACTGCCTGCACGCTGAAAGGTATATTTTGTAAGCAACAAATTAGCAACAAATTTTTACTTGAATTTTAATTCAAATTTTATTTCATTATCTTCCTCACTTTCTTCATTTATAAATCTCTTTTTGACGGAAAATATTGTTAAGGATCAAGAGGATAAAATTAGTTATATATAGGGATCGGGTGACGATTGGGGCGACGAGGTTGAATCCCGCGCGTCTGACTTTAGGCTCGTGGCCCATAATCAATCGGTACAGGGATGTCGGGTAGCAACCCCCCCTCCCATGATCGATCGCCGCGACGCAAACAGAGGGAACAGGTGCGAGGGCGCATGCGTTGCCCATTGCTCGCGACGATCGTGTCTACGGCTCTGCGCAATAAATCCGCGGACATTAGTGATGCGACGTCGCATAAAAAAAATTTCGATTCTCATAATCGATTAATCTTAGAAAAAAAGAATCAGTGAATTGATTTATCGGAATAAAATAAATCGATTATGAGAAAATCGATTAAAAATCGAGTTCTCGTCTGAAGCCATATATATAATATACATTACACCAAAATGACTTTTGCGAAAATGATTGGTAACACCATATAAAGTACTAATTATAATGTAAAAATTTAAATAAAGCACGATCAACAATTATTAACCACAACCAAAGGTTTTAAAAGTTTCTGATAATAAAACGAATCCAATTGCAACGCGCTATAAAATTTTTCATTATTTTATTGAACAGTATTTAATAAACTGAACTTTTTCTGTATTACTAATACTCAAAAATATACTTATATGTATATAGTTTAGGTATTATGTCTTTGGTAATAACTACATGAGTAGTTAGAAACAGCTGTTACGAAGCGAACTTAAACGGAAACTCTGATAATTCCTCTATTTTATTGAACAGTATTTAATAAACTTTGAACATTTTCTGTATTACTAATACTTAAAAATATACTTACATATATATATATATATAGTTTATGTCTTTGGTAATAACTACATGAGTAGTTAGAAACAGCTGTTACAAAGCGAACTTAAACAGAAAATCCGATAATTCTTCCATTTTTTTTTTAGTTTTTACGTCGATTCGATGTATTTAGCACCTGCGTAAGGTCTAATTCCAGTATCTATCAGGTAGAGATCCTAGAAATATAATCTGCGACGCTCTTTCTCCTGTGATTCTGTTTCTTTTCGCGCTAACAATATCTCCGGCAGCACTAAACAAACGTTCAGATGGGACAGACGTTCCTGCAATAACGAAGTATTTCATGGCGACTTCATACAAATTTGGATAATTATTTTTCAGTTTTTGCCAAGCTTTTATTGGATCCTCGCTTCTGCTGATGACATTGGCATTAAGAAACTGTCGAAGTTCGACTGGTACGCCACCAGGCTCGTCGGAGTTTGTTGATGACGATGCTATCAATTCTTCGTGAACGTTCCACAAATCTTCTTTGTTCTCAGCAGCATTTGGTCTACTTTCTGCGATGGCAGCAGTAGATTGAATCCTTTTCTGATTTTCTTTCATCAAATCACAGATCTTACTAATTGCTGTAGAAACAGCTAATGGGCTACGGAAGTGCAGTTTCTTAAAGCGTGGATCCAGCAAAGTGGATATAGCGACAAGAGAGTTTTTTTTGACGTTTGAATCTACTCCGTGAAATCTTGTGTGAAGTTCTCGTAAAATATTTTCGTGCAGATGTTCCGAAATCTCGTGCTCAAGTTTCAGTTTTTCTAAAGTTTTTATCAGGCAATTAACGATGGGGATGATTTTACTGCTTGTGACGTACAACTCGCTTGACATTTCCGTGGTAACGCGTTCGACCGGACGTAAAATGGCACAGGCGTCTTTCAAAATTTGTAGCTCGGCGCGTGTCGTCATCTCTGGCATATCGTCCTGCTTTTTTCGCGGAAGGGTGATGAATACGGTGTTCACGTGGTTTATTAATTGAACGAATCTCTCGATCATATAAAAAAGCGAATTCCAGCGTGTCTCGCATTCCTGTTTTAATTTTAAAACCAATCCGCCGTTTTCAACATCCCATGTCTGCAACTCCTTGAGTGCGTCTGCTGCTTTGACGCTACGTTTGAAGTATGTGACAATAGATTTCACTTTCTTTACAATAGCCTGGAATTCCGGTGTTGCAGCGATTGCATCTTGGATAACTAGATTTAGGGTGTGAGCGAAACACCCCAAATGTCTTCGAGGCCCAAATGTATCCCGCATCGCCTTCACGATGTTGGCAGCGTTGTCTGTAATTACCGCTACAATTGAATCGGTATTAATGTGCCACTCATTTAGTATCTCGCTTACAATTATCGATTGTATAATCTGCAGTGTGGCTTCCTTCGAGTTCTTTTATTCCCAGAGACAGACATTCTAGTTGAATAGTTTCAAAATTGATGTAATGTGCAGTGACGCCGATATAACTTCGAGTATTAAATGGTTCTGTCCAGATGTCTGTAGTTAAGCAAAGATGATCGACTTTCGAAAGCATGTTCTTGATTTTCGAACTGAGTAGCTCGTACTTTTCGTCTGTCCGCTTTGTAATAGTCTTTTGACATGGCACAGTGTAGAGAGGTGCCACGATACTAAAGACTTTCCTGAATCCTTTATCCTCGACCACCGAAAAAGGCTGTCGGTCCACCGCTATCATATACACGATAGCGGGTCCTGTGAACTTCGCACACCATACCTAAGAATCTAAAAGTTTTTTTAGAGTTCTGACTTTCTTTTGAATAGTTCTAGAGTTCTACATAAGAATTCTAAATAGTTCCGATGATTAAATACAAAAAAATCGAATTTGAAAATATGTTGCGCTAAGTTCACGCAGCGCACCATATTATAAAAATCAATTATTTCTTCGGAGTTTTAGTTTGTTTTACAATAGTTCTACAGTTCTGTATCAAATATATCAATAGCTAGCAAATAGAAGCAAAAATTCAGTGCCCAAACTGTAACACCTATTTAAGAAAGGCAGTTCTGTAAGTTCTATTATAATTATCCCGTAGTTCTGAACGTATTCTAACATTTTCCAAAGAGTTCTAGTGATAAAAATTATGTAATTATTTTTTAAATAATTTTTTCTCCCGAAAAAGCTGCATTTACGGATATATAAGTGAGGCGCTGGCCGATTTTTGACAGTTCTGTGAGTTCTATTATAATTATCCTGTAGTTCTGAACGTGTTCTAACAGTTTCCAAAGACAATTGGTTAAATTGGCAATGAGAGTCAAAACGCGGTAATTAGTGCGTGTTTAATCAAAATGATTTATTTCGGGATACAAAATCCAATTTTCCGTACGTTTCGGCACCAACATCGGGCCATCCTCAGCAGATATACAAATTATTACATTCTCGAATTCTCCATCATACCCAGTGTGTCGCGAGATTACAAAGTCAAGCACCTAATACCGGAGTATAAGTGACCAAAAGATCGACATCTGTAAAGAAGTTCAAACTTACAATTAAAATAACAGGGAATTACGAATAACCGACTCACCAGATAGTCCGGAGAACGAGATCGAAGTAAAAAAAACAAACATTTTCATCTATGTATCAATAAGTCGTCAGCGCAAGAATCACAAAATTATTTAAAGAACAATGCTTAAGAGCTACATGATATTGTCACGAAGAATGTAACGACACTGAGTAACGTCGCGACAGATAAAACAATAAATAAATTGTCAGCTACAAGTTCAAGATCATAAAATGTAAATATGTAAATTAATAAATAAGTATAAACTAACTACAAATATCGCGAGAACAATGCCGAAAAATAAAAAGTATGATTTACAATTTTTCTATTATGGAAGAATAGGCATGGTGTAGAAACTCAGTGTCCGTTTGTAAATTGAGACCATTTTTTTGCAATTTGATGTACACCATTTCAGATACAAGTCTTTTGGATAAAAATTTTTCCTTATGAAGAATTAATACGTTATCCCAGTCAAAATCATGCTTACAATTTTCTCTATGTTCCGTAATAACAGACTTCGTAGCTTTTTTCCTGCGAATATTGCTTTCATGTTCAGAAATTTTAGATTGTAATTTCCTCAATGTTTGTCCAACGTATGAAGCATCACAATCTTTACACAAAATCTTATATACTACATTTTTGTTAGATTTGACTGGGAGCACATCCTTCTGTACCTTAATAAACTTAATAAGTTTGTTAGAACTAAAACAAGCCAAATTGACATTTAAATCCTTGGTAACAGTTTTAAATTTATCCGAAATGCCCGATACACAGGGAATCGCAAACCAAGATTTTTTATCCGTGTTCTCGCCAGTGAGAATGATATTGTTTTGTCTAGAGGTGCGCTTATGTAATAATGATTTGAGCCTAGTATTAATCGTGTTAAAAATAAAAGAAAGCGGATAATCATTCTTTACCATTGTGTCTATTATAAACTTAATATTTTTGCAATGGAACCTCGGATGTGACAAAAGAAATGCTCTATCCACCATGCTTATAATTGTGCCTCTTTTTTGAGAAAGAGGGTGCTGCGACATTAAATTAAGGTAGCGACCTGAGAAAGTGGGTTTAAGAAACCAATCAAACTCTAGTAAATTATTATTCTTGATAATAGTAACATCTAAGAAATTTAATTTATCATCTCCCACTTCAATCGTGAATTGTAAACGTGGATGAAGGGAATTAAAAATGTCAAGTATAAAATTAATAGAATCGGGAGGGACACCCATAGCTATGTCATCGACATATCTACGATAAAAAGCTAGCTTAAGACCAATAAGTCGCAACGCCTTCCTCTCCAGATCTTCCATAACAACGTCCGCTATGATAGGAGACAACGGAGAGCCCATGGATTGCCAAATTTTCGTTTATAAATAACATTGTCAAGTGTAAAAAACGTAGAATTTAAAACCAACTCCAAAGCCTTCAAAAATTCTTCTTTGGGTATATTACAATTTTTGGAAATATATGACGATCCATTGGAGATACTTTGGATAGCTAAATCGATCGGAACATTAGTGAACAACAAAATCACATCTAAAGAGATAAGCACGTAGTCTTCATCAATATGTGCTCCGTTAAGTTCGCTGATTAACTTGAAGCTATTATCAATGTGGCTAGCTGGTTTTGGTATGCTTTCCGAAATAATGTTGTGTAGGAACCAAGCTAGAGAATATGTAGGACTATCAATCGAAGAAATAATTAACCTGAAGGGGCATCCCGTTTTATGAATTTTAGGCAACCCATAAGCTCTCGGCAGTATCCCATCACTGCAATACAATCGTCTGTACTTTGATTCAGAAATATATTTAAGATCTTTCCATCTCACTAATACATCTCTAATTTTTTTGATGAGTTTTTTTGTCGGATCTTCCGCAATTATCGTATATGTATCTGCATCCCGAAGCATATCCGTGATTCTTTGTAAATAAACACTCTTGTCCAAAGCCACTGTGCTGTTACTCTTGTCAGCTCTCGTAAAAATTATGTTAGGATTATCGTTAACAAATTGTTTAGTATGTTTGATAAGTTTAGAAAGTTCAAGGAAATGGGGGAGTTTATCAGAAGAAAAGGACAAAAGGTTGTTAATTATAGGGATGGACCGATTTCTAATATTTAACTGGACGTTTATATCTAATTTATTTGTGTTACATTCAATGCTTTTAAGAAACTCAATAGTAATTTTCCTTTTATTAAAGAAAGGAAGAGAAAAATTCTCACCTAACTGTAACAAGCATTGCACATTAAAAGGAATATGAGTAGAAGTTAAATTAATAAACCATTTATCCCTAATGATAGTGAGCGAAGACTTGACATCTTTGAAAAAAGCAGAAGGTTCATTTTCCTAAGAGTTCTAGTAATAAAAATTATGTAATTATTTTTTAAATAATTATTTTCCCCGAGAAAGTCGCATTTACGGGTATATAAGTGAGGCGCTGGCCAATTTCCGACAGTTCTGTAAGTTCTATTATCGTTATCCCGTAGTTCTGAACGTATTTTAACATTTTCCAAAGAGTTCTAGCGATAAAAATTGTAATTATTTTTTAAATAATTTTTTCTCCCGAAAAAGCTGCATTTACGGGTATACAAGTGAGGCGCTGGCCGATTTTCGACAGTTCTGTGAGTTCTATTATAATTATCCTGTTCTGAGGGTGTGTGAAGTTGGCACTCCTACATTAAAATTCGATAGTTCTGATTAGAGTTCCAGCTTCTTTTCGAAGAGTATGAGAGTATTTTAAAGTTTTTAAGAAGAGTTCTGGCGATTAAGGTAACGAAAACACCTTTTGAAAGAAGGGGGTGTCAACTTCAAGACTTTTTTATCGAATTTTGAGATCGAATAGTTCTGAATGGCCTAAACGCTTCCTTTTGCGATTATCTAGAGTTCCTGATACATAAAAAATTTTTTGGATTAATTAAAAAAAAATAAAAAATTTTGAAAATTCGATTTTGAGATCGAATAGTTCTGAATGGCTTAAACGCTTTATCTTGTGATTACCTAGAGTTCCTGATACATAAAAAATTTTTTGGATTAATTAAAAAAAATTTGTTTGGTGAAAGAAAATTTTAAATCATCTCGTTCAAATATCGGTTATCTTGCAAACCGTTAGCCTAATCGTTTTGAGCCATAAGACTTTTTGTCACAACTCGTCGAGAACTATCCAGAACGCTCGTCAGAACTACTCGGAACTTTGAAAAAATTTCGACTTCGGAACTTAGAAAATTTTTGCGATCATCGTTTAAATATCTGATATCTTGCAAACCGTTGGTCCAATCGCTTTGTGTCATAAGACTTTTCGTTAAAACTCGTCGAGAACTAGCCAGAACGCTCGTCAGAACTACTCGGAACTCTGAAAAAATTTTTGACTTTGGAACTTGGAAAATTTTCGCGATCAGCGTTCAAATATCTGGTATCTTGCAAACCATTGGTCCAATCGTTTTGTGTCATAAGACTTTTTGTCAGAACTCGTCGGGAACCACCCAGAACTCTGATCAGAACTATTCGGAACTTTCAAAAAATTTTCGACCTCGGGATTTATTATTGAGGTGGTGATCGAAATATTTTTTAGAGTTCCGAGTAGTTCTGACGAGCGTTCTGGCTAGTTCTCGACGAGTTCTGACGAAAAGTCTAATGACACAAAGCGATTGGACCAACGGTTTGCAAGATACCAGATATTTGAACGATAATCGCGAAAATTTTCGAAGTTTTGAAGTCGAAAATTTTTTCAGAGTTTCGAGTAGTTCTGACGAGCGTTCTGGCCAGTTCTCGACAAGTTGTGACGAAAAGTCTTTTGGCTCAAAGCGATTAGGCTAACGGTTTGCAAGATAACCGATATTTGAACGAGATGATTAAAAATTTTCTTTCACCAAATTTTTTTTAATTTATCCAAAAAATTTTTTATGTATCAGGAACTCTAGGTAATCGCAAAATAAAGCGTTTAAGCAATTCAGAACTATTCGATCTCAAAATCAAATTTTCAAAATTTTTTATTTTTTTCAATTAAAAAAATTTTTTATGTATCACGAACTCTAGATAATCACAAAATGAAGCGTTTAGGCCATTCAGAACTATTTGATCTCAAAATTCGATTAAAAAAGTCGTGAAGTTGGCACCCCCTTTTTTCAAAAGGTGTTTTCGTTACCTTAATCGCCAAAACTCTTTTTAAAAACTTAAAAATACTCTCATACTTTTCGAAAAAAAGCTGGAACTCTAATCAGAACTATCGAATTTTAATGTAGGGGTGCCAACTTCACACACCCCTTGTTCAGACACGATGCCTTGTTCAGACACGATGCCTTGTTCAGACACGATGCCTTGTTCAGACACGATGTCTTGTTCAGACACGATTTTTTGTGCAGACATTATATTGTTTACACACTCGTCTTTGTGACAAATATGATGCCTTGTTCATACACGATGCCTTGTTCAGACACGATGCCTTGTTCAAACACGATGTCTTGTTCAGACACGATGCCTTGTTGAAACACGATGTTGCAGACATAATTTTTTTACAAATTAACATAAAAAAGATGTGAAAATGCAATGAGTGTGTGTATTATTTTGTATGTATTATATTTTTTAAATTTAAGTTTTTATTCTTCCGGAAAAGGCAGTATTTTTTTTTCTTTAATAATCTTTAGACAATGCCTACGCATCTTTAGCATATCTGTTGAATATTTTTTAATAAGTGGATTTTCTCCCCTTGCTATTGATATAGCAAATGCTGCTGCAAATATACCACACGATGCTAGGTCCGGCTGCTTTGTAACTTTTTCAAATATTACATTATTCTGGGTTAAATTAGAACCTTTTACAAAAAGGTAAAAAAAAGACGCCAAGCACGCGTGGTGTACCTTGAAAAAATCGAAGTAGTTATTTTTGTACCTCGAAAAAATTAAAGTAATATCTTTATCTTGAAAAAATCGAAGTAATATATTTATTACAAAAAAAGAGAAATGATATCTTTAAATTATGCGCCAATTAAATATATATTATATCGACAAATAACTATTGTTCTTTTAAAAAATGTATTCCCATTAAAGTGAAAAAATTAATATAAAATGTGAAAAATTTTAGTGAAAAAAACTTGGCGCTGCTAAACATAATAATATATATTAATAAAACAATTTCTATAAATGGAAAAAGTACTTTAAATTAATGTGTGAAAGTCTCTACATTCACATTGTAATTATTAATTTAATATTTTAAATTAGTTATTTATTGCTTTCAAATATTTTAAAATTTTGCAGCGCCAAGTTTTTTTCACTAAAATTTTTCACATTTTATATTAATTTTTTCACTTTAATGGGAATACATTTTTTAAAAGAACAATAGTTATTTGTCGATATAATATATATTTAATTGGCGCATAATTTAAAGATATCATTTCTTTTTTTTTTGTAATAAATATATTACTTCGATTTTTTCAAGATAAAGATATTACTTGGATTTTTTCGAGGTACAAAGATAACTACTTCGATTTTTTCAAGGTACACCACGCGTGCTTGGCGTCTTTTTTTTACCTTTTTGTAAAAGGTAATTTTGTACGGATATCACCCCTTTTTGTTACAGATACATCAAATGCCATAATGTCTATCGACATCGACATTTATATCTGATAAAATCAAATGTAAATATTTTTTGTATTATAACTTACAAGAATTATATCTGAGTTTGATATCCTTAAATGTGCAGTGTAGTTTGTATAAATTTATAAATTATTTAAAAAATTAAGACACAAAATATGAATATATTAGGCAAAGTCAAGTTTGTCGAGAGCACGTTATGCAGTGTTTGCTTTAAATAAATTTTGTCGAAAGAAAAACAGATTTGATACAGAATTTGGCATGTACAATGCTATTGGCAGAATGTCATAGTAGATAATATATGTATAGTAAAGTTTGTTAACAAAATAAAGCAATTAATAATTTAATACAAACTACACTGCACATTTAATTAAGGATGTCACTGTCAGATATAATTTTTGTGTTATAGTACAAAAAATATTTAGATTTAATTTTATCAGATATATTTGATAGTTATTATTAGAGAAAAGAGAGAGAGAGAGAGAGAGAGAGAGAGAGAGAGAGAGAGAGAGAGAGAGAGAGAGAGAGAGAGAGAGAGAGAGAGAGAACGCGAGCGGGGAACGCGAGCGTGACCGCGAGAAAGAGCAATACGTACGATAGATATAACCTCGCCATCCTCGCTCAGGGTGTATCCCAGGAACCAGTCATCCACAAGGCGCGAACTCTGTCACTCTAGCACTCATGTGAGGTTCGGAGTGTTCGGACGCGACGACGCGAACGGAATATTTCTCGACGACGCGGACGTCTGAAGCGGCCTATAACATGTACGAGTTTGATTCGCGAGCCGGACTCAAACATTTTTCACCACACACACACTCCCGAATAGTCCCGAAATTTGGCTCGTCGGACGCCGAGCCCGTCTCGTAACATCTCACCCACGAACGAGTAGAAACCGAGCCGAGCCGGACTCGCGACGTGTATCGGCCGCTTTATGGTTATGTTATGTTTACATGTGTCACATCACATGTGATCGAACTAATGCCAGCGCCGCATCGCATAACGGCACGGACACGAAAGTTACAAAATCAGCAACTCCAGTGCTGCTGCCGCGCGCCGTGGCGAGACTGCGAAAGTTACGATCTGGGACGATGATGACGTATCTTAATTGAAAATTTTACACTTTATCCTATGTATCGTAATATCTCCGCTCGTACGGCACGTAGGGAAAAAATAAAAATACTTTTATTATATAAATTTGGTCCAAGCTTTACGATAAGCCTAGTTAGAACTTGATCCGTTCACTGGTTATCGAGATCTAAAATCTCGGGTATTCGCAACTCGTCGCGTCGCGTATATAGAGCCACGGCTGTCTCGCTCCGCGCGTACTTGGCGCGAGACACTACCGTGTCTCTTGATATCGCTTTTTAATGCATTTTTGTTCAACTAATGTTAGATTGTCATAAGAGTGCGTTTCAAAATACAAACTGTCATATACATATATGAAGTTTTACACCGTCATAATAAATACAATGCCAGTGGTTGCCAGCTTGACAACCTCCAACAATCTGAACATCCGGGGTAAAGATTGGATTAACCCAATGTAAACCAGTAATAAATAATACATCAACACGACTAAATTGAGTGTTATTTTCTATTATTTTTATAATTTTATTTAAAGGTCTATCATCTAACCACGAATATTTTTCTAGCACGTTTTCTTCTAAAGTTTTTGGGGGTGAATTAATCTTTACTGTATCTGCTATTTTTACACTTTCTTTGTTATCTTTCCTAAATGTTTTATTAGTTTGTTCAGACATTACGTTGAATAAATGTTCTTCTGAATTTTTGTTCTTGTTAGAAGAATTTTCTTCTTTTAATTTTTCCAACATCTTTACACTTGATATTAGTCTCTTGTTCTGTTCGTTTAATCCGATAAAAATAGGTTTATGATCTGAGAAATAAGTTTCGTATACTCCAGTAGGGGAGACCAGGGCGAATCCGTCCAGAGGGTGAATCCGTCAAATCAAATATCTCGGAACCTGTATATTGTGCGAACTCGCTATTAATATCGTAAACGCGTCTTATGGTACCCAATGTGACCAACGGAGTTTCGGCAGGTTACCTGCCGTGTTATGATTTTTACGAGGGCAAACGTGTTTTCGGAAGGTGAAAGTGAAATTTTGTGCGCGTGGAAATTTTGTAATATCTGCAATAATATTTGCTCTCCAAATATCCAGGTACGTGATTATAAAGAGTAATGCATGCTGAACACGAATCCAGTGTAGTTTTTTTATTATTGTTTATGTCTAATATTTCGTGGGCGATCAAACCTGAAACTTGTGTTGAGGGCTAATCCGTCAGTAGGCACTGCGGGTGGATTCGGCAGTCTCGTCAGTGTGGCGCGCCGGGCGCACGACTTCAGCTCACGGCGATGTTAGGTTAGGTTTCCCTGTGTTGTCCGTTGCACGTGCGTCATTGTCATTGCAGGGAAAGAATGGTACACACGTATCGTCGCAAAACGACTCCCGTCGACAAGGAGCAACTGAAGAATGCAGTTGTGGCGGTGAAGAGAGATAAAATGAGCGCTCATGCAGCCGCAAAACAGTTCGGTGTCCCGAGAACCACGTTGAACGACTGGCTAAAGAAGAACCAGGATGAAATACAACACGTGGATGACGTGGTCGTACTACATGAAGGAGGCGTAACGGTGAGTACTTAACAATTATTAATTTTCAAAAGCATGCACTCTGCTCAGCAAAGTTGATATTCATGCAACGTCTTAATTTTAAATGTAGGTTATGAACGCGGAAAGTGAAAAAACTTTGGTGGAATACTTAGTACATTGCAACGATATGTACTTTGGGCTATCAGCGAAGGAAACCCGTGGTTTAGCCTTTGATTTTGCCAAACAATTGAATCTGAAGGTACCAGCATCGTGGGAAACCGCTCGCATGGCCGGTAAAGATTGGCTAAGCAGCTTTCTCAAACGACATCCAGTATTATCCATACGCAAACCAGAAGCGACAAGTTTAGCACGTGCCACCAGTTTCAATCGAACAAATGTGGAAAGGTTCTTCACGCTGCTGAGATCTCTGATGAATAAACATCATTTCCAGGTGTGTTAATTATATTATTAATTATAATATTAGATGAATAAATGTTTTGGTCAAAAATAACGTTTCTCATCATTTCCAGGCTCACTGCATATGGAATATGGATGAGACGGGAGTAACAACCGTTCAGACACCGAATAGAGTCATCGGACGTCGAGGAGTGAAACAAATCGGGCGAGTGACTTCTGCGGAAAGAGGAACTCTCGTAACATTGGCGATGGCGGTGTCAGCAACCGGGCGTTCTCTACCTCCATTTTTTATTTTTCCTCGTAAAAAATTCAAACCACATTTCCTTAACGGCGGAACACCAGGCTGCACAGGTAAAGCGAATCCAAGTGGCTGGATGAACGCGGAGCATTTTGTCGAGTTTTTACAGTTTTTCCAGTCCCATGTGCGTGCTTCCGTCGACGCCCAGTTTTACTGATACTCGACAATCACGAATCACATTTGTCCATCGCTGGTCTCGAATTTTGTAAAGCGAATGGAATCGTTCTCCTATCATTACCGCCGCATTGCTCGCACAAAATGCAACCGCTGGATCGCACCGTGTATGGCCCGTTAAAGAAAAGTGTACACGCACAGTGCGATTACTGGATGACATCGAATCCTGGTAGAACAATGACGATATACGACATCCCCGGAATCGTGGCTAAAGCACTGCCACTCTCCATAACGCATCAGAATATTGTGTCCGGGTTTGAATGCACTGGAATTTCTCCATTCAACCCGGACATTTTCCAGGAATACGAATTTTTGCCGAGCAGCGTTACGGATAGGGAGATGCCTTCTACTTCCGCTCATCCCGACAGCGTTACGGATAGGGAGATGCCTTCTACTTCCGTTCATCACGACAGCGTTACGGATAGGGAGATGCCTTCTACTTCCGCTCATCCCGAAGAAGCCAACCTCAACGCAGCCGACCCGGACACAGCCGATTCGGAGACAACCGAACCCGAAGCAGCCGACCAGAATGAATTCGACCCCTCGGTTTCTTCCATGTCTCGTCCTGGTGATACACAGAACTTGAGCGCGACGCTTCAAAGTATTCGAGCCTTTCCTAAGGCCGCTCCGAGGCAACAGACTCGTAAAGGACGAAAACGAAGAAAGACCGCCGTTCTTACTGACTCGCCTGAAATGATGGAATTGGCAGCTGAGCAGGCGGAGTCCATGCGGAAAAAAAAAGTAAAACCTACTACGAGAAAGACAACGTCAAAATCTACACCTGCCACTGCGCCGAGAAAGAGAGGCCGGCCAAGAAAAAATGCCACGCAATCAGAACCGCAGCCCTCGACGAGCAGTGGGCATAAATCGAAATCAAGGAAGCAGCAGCGGTCGGATTCTGACGAGGACTTGGATACGTGCTGCGTGTGCTCAGAGAAGTTAACCCCAAGAAGAACATATACAAAAGAGTGCATTGCGTGCGAGCGTAGGGCACACAACACATGCGTGCGCTTGTCAGGATCTGTATTCACGTGCCTAAATTGTTTTATGGAATAAAACAATTCTTTTTTAATAATATGTTCCGCATAAAGGTTTTTAAAAATAAATTTTCACATTTCTCTCTTAAAAAACATTTATTGAAATGTATCCTATCATTTTTCAGGATTAGATGTACGTATTTCTATTAAAAATGCAGTGTGACGGATCCGCCCTATGGGGGGGGGGGGGGGGGGGCCGAATCCACCCTCCAATTTTTGAGATCTCAATTTTTCCACCGTTGTCGTTTTTGCTCTATACCGGTTAAACAAAGCGACGTACACAAAAATTTTCTATATAAATTTTGTAGCTAAAGGTTTACTCTTTACAATAGTATACCACATTTAACTTAAATTATTTATTTTGTTATTAAAAATCGGCACCAAAAAAAAACTGACGGACTCGCCCGGGTCTCCCCTACTATAATTTATTATTTCCTCCGATATAAATATTACATCTATCTGCGTATTAAAGTTTGTAGGTGACACTTGGGTACTAATTGCACGTTTAAATTGTAATTTATTTAAATGTTTTTCTAAAAGTCCTCCTTTATTATACGAGTCGTAATTAAAGTCACCTATTATAATTTTTTTTTTACTAACAGATTTGCTTTTTTAAAATATTACTCAGTTCGTGCGTAAACATAGTTATAGGTACTGAGGGAGATTTATAACCGGTAATGATCTCCTCGTTTATGTTCATGCGTATCAAGTCAATATGACGCTGTTGTCCATTTATAGTTTCATCTTTTTGTATATGGTCATCAATAAATGCGTTAAGTTCCTTCCTAATAAAACATATTATTCCTTTTGGTAAACGTTTATCATAATTATCTGTTCGGAAAATAATATTAAATCCTTCAAATGTCAAATTGTCTGTTGTGATTGTTTGTGTTTCTGCAAAAATTAATAAATCTGCTTGTTTATGCCATTTATCACAAGATATATTAATCAAATTTTTATTCAGTGACCGTACGTTCTGGTAAATAATTTTTATTTGGTTTTCTTTTATAATTTTGGAATACGACAATTTAAGACACTTCTCTTCTTTTAGACGTTTTATTTCTAATTCCAATAAATTATTTATTGATGGTTTTTTTGGTGATGTAAAACTTCCAAGAATATATAAATCAGATAATTTTGTTACTCTACTCAGCGCTACGTACAACACTGGCTTCGTCATACGGCAATTATTTCTAAAATTAACACGTACTTTTTCGTAGGTTTGACCTTGGCTTTTATGGATTGTCATAGCTTCAGCAGGTGTAATGGGAAATTGCTCCCTTACGATTTGATATCCCATTCTCTCATTGACGTTCAATACGACAGATAGCGATGATAGCGGAACTGAACACATTTCCATATAATTTTTAGTCATATACTTTATATATGGTCTTCGTTGTTCCGCGCCAATTTTATTATTATTGAAATCAAGCCATATTTTAATTGGTTCATCTGTACCTGGCTTAAACGTTATATTTTTCAATATACCACAAGCTCCGTTAACTAGGCCTTCTTCTACATCTATATTAGTAATTATCATGTATTTGATACCTATTTTTAATATAACTTTGAAAACCAAGCCACTAAATTCTGTTATTTTTCTTTTTTTTAATAACGTTAGTGATTTATTTCTTAATTTACTACTAACTTTTCCTAAAATTGTGTCTTTGGCTATAGATTCATGAGCTATACCATCTTTTAAATCGATTTTTAATTAATTAAAACTATCAACTGAGTGATTATCAGCATATAATCTAATTGCATCTTTTGGAACGTACTCTTCTGTCCTTTTTCTTGACTAAATTAGAGCAATATCATTTTCACACATTGTTCCTTTTTCAAGGTTGCTAAGAGCTTCAATAAACGTTTTATCTTCTTTTTGTCTCATTATTTCTGTTAACTGAAAGAATTCAAATTCATTCCATAGAACATTTTCTGAAAATACGCTTAAAATGCAAGATTTCGAACAAAGACATGTTGAAGTATCCATAACCGGTGGTAATTGATAAATAAAAGGTCAAGGACTCTCGAAAATTTAAACAAACAAGTAAAGGGCACTGAGAGTCGACGCGGTTCTTGATGCGTTGAAATATCAGATTACTGATTTATTGATTCATTGTACATTCAATCCGTACGTTTCGGCTCAGGATTGAGCCATCTTCAGCGATATAAATTAATATTTGATCAAGTTCTCCATTATACTCTAGTGAGTTTCATGATTGGAAGATCCAGAAACGATGTTAGTTTGTAAATGACTACGAGATCAAAATCTGTAAATCCCAACTGAATTAATAATGTTGTTGTTTAAAAATAAATATGATTAACTCACCAAGTAGTCAAGAGAACGAGAACATTACACAGAAAGCCATTATCAAAGAATCAGGTACAACGTTTTATCCGAAACATCACACAATAAAGAGGTTCCGAAATAACGGTCTTGTCAAGAGAGCACACACATGGTAAATGACAATAAAATGTATGTCGCAAGTCAGATCGGCTAACCTACCAAACAAATGGAGACACTCGAAACGCGTGAAAACAATAAGAGATAAACAAATTTATATATGGGGTGTATAAGTAATTAAATATAAGTAAAAATGAAAATAGAATTAAAAATAAAAATAATAAAATTGAAATAAATAAAATTAAAATAAAATTAAAAATAAAATGACTGTCGACATGTAAAATTAATGGGCAAGGTTTACAATTTGTTTAATATGGATACATATGCATGATGTAAAAATTCTGTATCTGTTTGAGAGTTAAGGCTATTCTTTTCAAGTTTGATGTAGGCCATTTCGGAAACTAGTCTTTTTGATAAAAATCTCTCCTTATCTAAGATCTCCACATTCTCCCAATCAAATTCATGGTTGAAGTTGTTTCTGTGTTCGTTTATTACTGTTTGCTTTGATGTATTTTTATGTTCGGAAATTCTCGTTTTTAACTGTCTCAAAGTTTGGCCGACATATGAAGCCTCACAATTTTTACATGAGATTTTATATACAACGTTCTTATTTGATTGGATTGGGAGAGTGTCCTTCTGTACTTTAACAAAGTTACGCAGTTTATTCAGACTAAAGTAAGAGAGATTAACATTCAAATCCTTGGTGACATTTTTGAATTTTTCTGAGATGTTAGAAACATATGGTATAGTGAACCACGAGCGCTTTTTGTTATTATCATTAGTAGGCGTAGGATCATCAGCCTGTCTACGTGTACATTTGTTGAGAAGAGACTTAACTCTGGTATTAATTGTATTAAAAATAAATGATAGTGGATAGTCATTCATTAAGAGAATATCTATTATGAATTTGATATTTTTGGAGTGGAATTTAGGGTGTGATAATAGGAATGCTCTATCTACCATGCCCATTATTGTGCCTCTTTTCTGGGAGCAAGGGTGTTGTGACATATAGTTGAGATAGCGGCCTGAAAACGTAGGTTTGTGAAACCAGTCAAATTCCAAATAGTTATTATTTTTCATGATGGTTACGTCTAAGAAGTTCAACCGGTCGCCTCCTATTTCTATAGTGAATTGTAACCTTGGATGAATAGAATTAAATAAGTTAAGCACTGTGTCAATTTCATCGGGAGGTACGGCCATAGCTATGTCATCTACATATCTCCGGTAAAAAGGTAAATTAAACGTAAGCATTCGCAACGCCTTGTTCTCTAAATCCTGCATTACAATGTCAGCGGCAGTGGGGGACAACGGTGAGCCCATGGGGGATCCAAATTTTTGTTTGTATATAATGTTGTCAAAAGTAAAATATGTTGAGTTTAAAATTAAGTCTAGTGCTTGTAAAAATTCTCCCTTTGGGATGTTACAATTAGTGGATATCTGTGACCATCTCTCTGAGACACCCTGTATCACCAAGTCAGTAGGAATGTTAGTGAATAAAGATATTACATCTAATGAAATGAGAACAAATTCACTGTTGATATGTGTTCCATTCAATTGTTTAACTAATTCAAAGCTATTTTCCACATAACCGGTAGGTTTGGGTATGCTCTCAGATATAATTTTATGGAGAAAAGAAGCTAATGCGTACGTTGGACTGTCAATTGAGGAAACTATTATTCTAAACGGGCATCCTGTTTTATGGATTTTTGGTACCCCATAGGCTCTCGGAAGTAACCCGTCACTACAATTTAATTGTTCGTATCTCCATTTGGATATGTATTTACGATCTTTCCATCTCACAAGTGTGTCCCTAACTTTTGTAGTGAGTGATTTTGTTGGATCTTTGGTAACTATCGTATATGTGTTAGTGTCTTGTAACATTTCTGTGATTTTTTGTCTGTAGGTATTGTTATCTAAGGCTACTGTAATATTGCCTTTATCTGCTCTGGTATAAATAATATTTGGGTTATTGTTAATGAATTGTTTGGTGGATTTTATAAGTTGAGATAATTTGTTATGGTGTGCGAGTTTATTAGGAGAGAAAGAGAGAAGGTTATTAATGATGGGTATGGAGCGGTTTCTAATGTTTAATATAGTGTCTATGTCTAGTTTCCTCGTGTGGCCTTCAATGCATTTTAGAAATTCGATGATGGTTTTACTCTTGTTATTAAAAGGTAGAGCGAAATTCTCACCTAACTGTAGTAGACATTGAACCTCTTCTGGGATCTGAGTAGGAGTTAGGTTAATGAACCACTTATCTTTAATGTTGGTAAGAGAAGATTTGGTGGTGATGCTAGAAAAATCCGAAGGATCAATATGGATTTCATATTTTGTAACATTTCTATGAGTGTGGTCTGGTAGGAGTGGAGTAAGAGCAGAGTTTATTGCATCTGTGTTGTGTACCGAAATTGTATTGTTATTATTGTTACTGTAAACATAATGGATGGGTTTGATATTTCTTTCTTTAGAAAGATTGTGTTTACGTATCAACCATTCGAATTTTTCATCAAGTTTCCCGTGTTCTAGTTTCGAAAATCTATTTAATGCATTGCTTTGCTTGTTAAAGAAGTCTTCACACAAGTATGTAGGTATGTGTTGAGATATTAATCTTGTGAGATGGAAAGTCTCTTTTTGTGAGTGATTTACAGTTCTGTGAGCGTCGTTGAGTTCTATTTTAAGTAGTCTAACAATCAAAGTTTTAGTTAAATGTTTAAATTTCGTGTGCGAATTGCGACATGAAAAAAACGGCGTATAATTCAAAAAGTGTTGTGCATGTTGTGGTGTGATGTCGTGTTGTAAGCAAAATTTTAAAAATCTTATTCGGACTTTGTTCTTGATGTTTGTTCTTCTGGCCTTGATCCATGATTTCATGAGTTTTACCGTGTAATATCCAAATGTGGAAGAAATAAATTTGAAAAATTGTAACTGTTGACGCATTACCTTTCAGCCTGCGTAACTTCAATAAATAAAAGGTCAAGGACTCTCGAAAATTTAAACAAACAAGTAAAGGGCACTGAGAGTCGACGCGGTTCTTGATGCGTTGAAATATCAGATTACTGATTTATTGATTCATTGTACATTCAATCCGTACGTTTCGGCTCAGGATTGAGCCATCTTCAGCGATATAAATTAATATTTGATCAAGTTCTCCATTATACTCTAGTGAGTTTCATGATTGGAAGATCCAGAAACGATGTTAGTTTGTAAATGACTACGAGATCAAAATCTGTAAATCCCAACTGAATTAATGATGTTGTTGTTTAAAAATAAATATGATTAACTCACCAAGTAGTCAAGAGAACGAGAACATTACACAGAAAGCCATTATCAAAGAATCAGGTACAACGTTTTATCCGAAACATCACACAATAAAGAGGTTCCGAAATAACGGTCTTGTCAAGAGAGCACACACATGGTAAATGACAATAAAATGTATGTCGCAAGTCAGATCGGCTAACCTACCAAACAAATGGAGACACTCGAAACGCGTGAAAACAATAAGAGATAAACAAATTTATATATGGGGTGTATAAGTAATTAAATATAAGTAAAAATGAAAATAGAATTAAAAATAAAAATAATAAAATTGAAATAAATAAAATTAAAATAAAATTAAAAATAAAATGACTGTCGACATGTAAAATTAATGGGCAAGGTTTACAATTTGTTTAATATGGATACATATGCATGATGTAAAAATTCTGTATCTGTTTGAGAGTTAAGGCTATTCTTTTCAAGTTTGATGTAGGCCATTTCGGAAACTAGTCTTTTTGATAAAAATCTCTCCTTATCTAAGATCTCCACATTCTCCCAATCAAATTCATGGTTGAAGTTGTTTCTGTGTTCGTTTATTACTGTTTGCTTTGATGTATTTTTATGTTCGGAAATTCTCGTTTTTAACTGTCTCAAAGTTTGGCCGACATATGAAGCCTCACAATTTTTACATGAGATTTTATATACAACGTTCTTATTTGATTGGATTGGGAGAGTGTCCTTCTGTACTTTAACAAAGTTACGCAGTTTATTCAGACTAAAGTAAGAGAGATTAACATTCAAATCCTTGGTGACATTTTTGAATTTTTCTGAGATGTTAGAAACATATGGTATAGTGAACCACGAGCGCTTTTTGTTATTATCATTAGTAGGCGTAGGATCATCAGCCTGTCTACGTGTACATTTGTTGAGAAGAGACTTAACTCTGGTATTAATTGTATTAAAAATAAATGATAGTGGATAGTCATTCATTAAGAGAATATCTATTATGAATTTGATATTTTTGGAGTGGAATTTAGGGTGTGATAATAGGAATGCTCTATCTACCATGCCCATTATTGTGCCTCTTTTCTGGGAGCAAGGGTGTTGTGACATATAGTTGAGATAGCGGCCTGAAAACGTAGGTTTGTGAAACCAGTCAAATTCCAAATAGTTATTATTTTTCATGATGGTTACGTCTAAGAAGTTCAACCGGTCGCCTCCTATTTCTATAGTGAATTGTAACCTTGGATGAATAGAATTAAATAAGTTAAGCACTGTGTCAATTTCATCGGGAGGTACGGCCATAGCTATGTCATCTACATATCTCCGGTAAAAAGGTAAATTAAACGTAAGCATTCGCAACGCCTTGTTCTCTAAATCCTGCATTACAATGTCAGCGGCAGTGGGGGACAACGGTGAGCCCATGGGGGATCCAAATTTTTGTTTGTATATAATGTTGTCAAAAGTAAAATATGTTGAGTTTAAAATTAAGTCTAGTGCTTGTAAAAATTCTCCCTTTGGGATGTTACAATTAGTGGATATCTGTGACCATCTCTCTGAGACACCCTGTATCACCAAGTCAGTAGGAATGTTAGTGAATAAAGATATTACATCTAATGAAATGAGAACAAATTCACTGTTGATATGTGTTCCATTCAATTGTTTAACTAATTCAAAGCTATTTTCCACATAACCGGTAGGTTTGGGTATGCTCTCAGATATAATTTTATGGAGAAAAGAAGCTAATGCGTACGTTGGACTGTCAATTGAGGAAACTATTATTCTAAACGGGCATCCTGTTTTATGGATTTTTGGTACCCCATAGGCTCTCGGAAGTAACCCGTCACTACAATTTAATTGTTCGTATCTCCATTTGGATATGTATTTACGATCTTTCCATCTCACAAGTGTGTCCCTAACTTTTGTAGTGAGTGCTTTTGTTGGATCTTTGGTAACTATCGTATATGTGTTAGTGTCTTGTAACATTTCTGTGATTTTTTGTCTGTAGGTATTGTTATCTAAGGCTACTGTAATATTGCCTTTATCTGCTCTGGTATAAATAATATTTGGGTTATTGTTAATGAATTGTTTGGTGGATTTTATAAGTTGAGATAATTTGTTATGGTGTGCGAGTTTATTAGGAGAGAAAGAGAGAAGGTTATTAATGATGGGTATGGAGCGGTTTCTAATGTTTAATATAGTGTCTATGTCTAGTTTCCTCGTGTGGCCTTCAATGCATTTTAGAAATTCGATGATGGTTTTACTCTTGTTATTAAAAGGTAGAGCGAAATTCTCACCTAACTGTAGTAGACATTGAACCTCTTCTGGGATCTGAGTAGGAGTTAGGTTAATGAACCACTTATCTTTAATGTTGGTAAGAGAAGATTTGGTGGTGATGCTAGAAAAATCCGAAGGATCAATATGGATTTCATATTTTGTAACATTTCTATGAGTGTGGTCTGGTAGGAGTGGAGTAAGAGCAGAGTTTATTGCATCTGTGTTGTGTACCGAAATTGTATTGTTATTATTGTTACTGTAAACATAATGGATGGGTTTGATATTTCTTTCTTTAGAAAGATTGTGTTTACGTATCAACCATTCGAATTTTTCATCAAGTTTCCCGTGTTCTAGTTTCGAAAATCTATTTAATGCATTGCTTTGCTTGTTAAAGAAGTCGTCACACAAGTATGTAGGTATGTGTTGAGATATTAATCTTGTGAGATGGAAAGTCTCTTTTTGTGAGTGATTTACAGTTCTGTGAGCGTCGTTGAGTTCTATTTTAAGTAGTCTAACAATCAAAGTTTTAGTTAAATGTTTAAATTTCGTGTGCGAATTGCGACATGAAAAAAACGGCGTATAATTCAAAAAGTGTTGTGCATGTTGTGTTGTGATGTCGTGTTGTAAGCAAAATTTTAAAAATCTTATTCGGACTTTGTTCTTGATGTTTGTTCTTCTGGCCTTGATCCATGATTTCATGAGTTTTACCGTGTAATATCCAAATGTGGAAGAAATAAATTTGAAAAATTGTAACTGTTGACGCATTACCTTTCAGCCTGCGTAACTTCAATAAATAAAAGGTCAAGGACTCTCGAAAATTTAAACAAACAAGTAAAGGGCACTGAGAGTCGACGCGGTTCTTGATGCGTTGAAATATCAGATTACTGATTTATTGATTCATTGTACATTCAATCCGTACGTTTCGGCTCAGGATTGAGCCATCTTCAGCGATATAAATTAATATTTGATCAAGTTCTCCATTATACTCTAGTGAGTTTCATGATTGGAAGATCCAGAAACGATGTTAGTTTGTAAATGACTACGAGATCAAAATCTGTAAATCCCAACTGAATTAATGATGTTGTTGTTTAAAAATAAATATGATTAACTCACCAAGTAGTCAAGAGAACGAGAACATTACACAGAAAGCCATTATCAAAGAATCAGGTACAACGTTTTATCCGAAACATCACACAATAAAGAGGTTCCGAAATAACGGTCTTGTCAAGAGAGCACACACATGGTAAATGACAATAAAATGTATGTCGCAAGTCAGATCGGCTAACCTACCAAACAAATGGAGACACTCGAAACGCGTGAAAACAATAAGAGATAAACAAATTTATATATGGGGTGTATAAGTAATTAAATATAAGTAAAAATGAAAATAGAATTAAAAATAAAAATAATAAAATTGAAATAAATAAAATTAAAATAAAATTAAAAATAAAATGACTGTCGACATGTAAAATTAATGGGCAAGGTTTACAATTTGTTTAATATGGATACATATGCATGATGTAAAAATTCTGTATCTGTTTGAGAGTTAAGGCTATTCTTTTCAAGTTTGATGTAGGCCATTTCGGAAACTAGTCTTTTTGATAAAAATCTCTCCTTATCTAAGATCTCCACATTCTCCCAATCAAATTCATGGTTGAAGTTGTTTCTGTGTTCGTTTATTACTGTTTGCTTTGATGTATTTTTATGTTCGGAAATTCTCGTTTTTAACTGTCTCAAAGTTTGGCCGACATATGAAGCCTCACAATTTTTACATGAGATTTTATATACAACGTTCTTATTTGATTGGATTGGGAGAGTGTCCTTCTGTACTTTAACAAAGTTACGCAGTTTATTCAGACTAAAGTAAGAGAGATTAACATTCAAATCCTTGGTGACATTTTTGAATTTTTCTGAGATGTTAGAAACATATGGTATAGTGAACCACGAGCGCTTTTTGTTATTATCATTAGTAGGCGTAGGATCATCAGCCTGTCTACGTGTACATTTGTTGAGAAGAGACTTAACTCTGGTATTAATTGTATTAAAAATAAATGATAGTGGATAGTCATTCATTAAGAGAATATCTATTATGAATTTGATATTTTTGGAGTGGAATTTAGGGTGTGATAATAGGAATGCTCTATCTACCATGCCCATTATTGTGCCTCTTTTCTGGGAGCAAGGGTGTTGTGACATATAGTTGAGATAGCGGCCTGAAAACGTAGGTTTGTGAAACCAGTCAAATTCCAAATAGTTATTATTTTTCATGATGGTTACGTCTAAGAAGTTCAACCGGTCGCCTCCTATTTCTATAGTGAATTGTAACCTTGGATGAATAGAATTAAATAAGTTAAGCACTGTGTCAATTTCATCGGGAGGTACGGCCATAGCTATGTCATCTACATATCTCCGGTAAAAAGGTAAATTAAACGTAAGCATTCGCAACGCCTTGTTCTCTAAATCCTGCATTACAATGTCAGCGGCAGTGGGGGACAACGGTGAGCCCATGGGGGATCCAAATTTTTGTTTGTATATAATGTTGTCAAAAGTAAAATATGTTGAGTTTAAAATTAAGTCTAGTGCTTGTAAAAATTCTCCCTTTGGGATGTTACAATTAGTGGATATCTGTGACCATCTCTCTGAGACACCCTGTATCACCAAGTCAGTAGGAATGTTAGTGAATAAAGATATTACATCTAATGAAATGAGAACAAATTCACTGTTGATATGTGTTCCATTCAATTGTTTAACTAATTCAAAGCTATTTTCCACATAACCGGTAGGTTTGGGTATGCTCTCAGATATAATTTTATGGAGAAAAGAAGCTAATGCGTACGTTGGACTGTCAATTGAGGAAACTATTATTCTAAACGGGCATCCTGTTTTATGGATTTTTGGTACCCCATAGGCTCTCGGAAGTAACCCGTCACTACAATTTAATTGTTCGTATCTCCATTTGGATATGTATTTACGATCTTTCCATCTCACAAGTGTGTCCCTAACTTTTGTAGTGAGTTGATGAAAAATTCGAATGGTTGATACGTAAACACAATCTTTCTAAAGAAAGAAATATCAAACCCATCCATTATGTTTACAGTAACAATAATAACAATACAATTTCGGTACACAACACAGATGCAATAAACTCTGCTCTTACTCCACTCCTACCAGACCACACTCATAGAAATGTTACAAAATATGAAATCCATATTGATCCTTCGGATTTTTCTAGCATCACCACCAAATCTTCTCTTACCAACATTAAAGATAAGTGGTTCATTAACCTAACTCCTACTCAGATCCCAGAAGAGGTTCAATGTCTACTACAGTTAGGTGAGAATTTCGCTCTACCTTTTAATAACAAGAGTAAAACCATCATCGAATTTCTAAAATGCATTGAAGGCCACACGAGGAAACTAGACATAGACACTATATTAAACATTAGAAACCGCTCCATACCCATCATTAATAACCTTCTCTCTTTCTCTCCTAATAAACTCGCACACCATAACAAATTATCTCAACTTATAAAATCCACCAAACAATTCATTAACAATAACCCAAATATTATTTATACCAGAGCAGATAAAGGCAATATTACAGTAGCCTTAGATAACAATACCTACAGACAAAAAATCACAGAAATGTTACAAGACACTAACACATATACGATAGTTACCAAAGATCCAACAAAATCACTCACTACAAAAGTTAGGGACACACTTGTGAGATGGAAAGATCGTAAATACATATCCAAATGGAGATACGAACAATTAAATTGTAGTGACGGGTTACTTCCGAGAGCCTATGGGGTACCAAAAATCCATAAAACAGGATGCCCGTTTAGAATAATAGTTTCCTCAATTGACAGTCCAACGTACGCATTAGCTTCTTTTCTCCATAAAATTATATCTGAGAGCATACCCAAACCTACCGGTTATGTGGAAAATAGCTTTGAATTAGTTAAACAATTGAATGGAACACATATCAACAGTGAATTTGTTCTCATTTCATTAGATGTAATATCTTTATTCACTAACATTCCTACTGACTTGGTGATACAGGGTGTCTCAGAGAGATGGTCACAGATATCCACTAATTGTAACATCCCAAAGGGAGAATTTTTACAAGCACTAGACTTAATTTTAAACTCAACATATTTTACTTTTGACAACATTATATACAAACAAAAATTTGGATCCCCCATGGGCTCACCGTTGTCCCCCACTGCCGCTGACATTGTAATGCAGGATTTAGAGAACAAGGCGTTGCGAATGCTTACGTTTAATTTACCTTTTTACCGGAGATATGTAGATGACATAGCTATGGCCGTACCTCCCGATGAAATTGACACAGTGCTTAACTTATTTAATTCTATTCATCCAAGGTTACAATTCACTATAGAAATAGGAGGCGACCGGTTGAACTTCTTAGACGTAACCATCATGAAAAATAATAACTATTTGGAATTTGACTGGTTTCACAAACCTACGTTTTCAGGCCGCTATCTCAACTATATGTCACAACACCCTTGCTCCCAGAAAAGAGGCACAATAATGGGCATGGTAGATAGAGCATTCCTATTATCACACCCTAAATTCCACTCCAAAAATATCAAATTCATAATAGATATTCTCTTAATGAATGACTATCCACTATCATTTATTTTTAATACAATTAATACCAGAGTTAAGTCTCTTCTCAACAAATGTACACGTAGACAGGCTGATGATCCTACGCCTACTAATGATAATAACAAAAAGCGCTCGTGGTTCACTATACCATATGTTTCTAACATCTCAGAAAAATTCAAAAATGTCACCAAGGATTTGAATGTTAATCTCTCTTACTTTAGTCTGAATAAACTGCGTAACTTTGTTAAAGTACAGAAGGACACTCTCCCAATCCAATCAAATAAGAACGTTGTATATAAAATCTCATGTAAAAATTGTGAGGCTTCATATGTCGGCCAAACTTTGAGACAGTTAAAAACGAGAATTTCCGAACATAAAAATACATCAAAGCAAACAGTAATAAACGAACACAGAAACAACTTCAACCATGAATTTGATTGGGAGAATGTGGAGATCTTAGATAAGGAGAGATTTTTATCAAAAAGACTAGTTTCCGAAATGGCCTACATCAAACTTGAAAAGAATAGCCTTAACTCTCAAACAGATACAGAATTTTTACATCATGCATATGTATCCATATTAAACAAATTGTAAACCTTGCCCATTAATTTTACATGTCGACAGTCATTTTATTTTTAATTTTATTTAATTTTATTTATTTCAATTTATTATTTTTATTTTTAATTCTATTTTCATTTTTACTTATATTTAATTACTTATACACCCCATATATAAATTTGTTTATCTCTTATTGTTTTCACGCGTTTCGAGTGTCTCCATTTGTTTGGTAGGTTAGCCGATCTGACTTGCGACATACATTTTATTGTCATTTACCATGTGTGTGCTCTCTTGACAAGACCGTTATTTCGGAACCTCTTTATTGTGTGATGTTTCGGATAAAACGTTGTACCTGATTCTTTGATAATGGCTTTCTGTGTAATGTTCTCGTTCTCTTGACTACTTGGTGAGTTAATCATATTTATTTTTAAACAACAACATCATTAATTCAGTTGGGATTTACAGATTTTGATCTCGTAGTCATTTACAAACTAACATCGTTTCTGGATCTTCCAATCATGAAACTCACTAGAGTATAATGGAGAACTTGATCAAATATTAATTTATATCGCTGAAGATGGCTCAATCCTGAGCCGAAACGTACGGATTGAATGTACAATGAATCAATAAATCAGTAATCTGATATTTCAACGCATCAAGAACCGCGTCGACTCTCAGTGCCCTTTACTTGTTTGTTGTAATTGATAAAGATCACCGACCACCAGGACAGAAACTCCACCAAAGCTTTTATTACGACCCATTATTTGTCTTAATCTTGTATCCACTCGACTGAACATTGTACTACCTACCATAGATATTTCGTCTATAATTAATAATTTTAATTCTATTAAATTCTCTCGAATAGTATTTGCCAAATCTGCTGACAATTTTGGCATTTGCCCTCCGTACTGTGTTATCGGTAAAGCAAAAGCAGTGTGTAACGTTACACCACCTATTAGAAATGCTGCTTTTCCTGAAGGAGCACATAATAATATTTTGACCGAATTGTTTTTTTCTCCAGGTGTCTCGTTGAAATAATCCAATAATAACTGATAAATCGCGTTAATGACTGTGCTTTTTCCAATTTCTGCTGATCCGCTGATGAACAGTTTAATTGGTAAATTACCAGTTTTGAAACAATGTAAAACGTGTATTGTGATTTCTCTCTGTTTGTCGTTTAATTTTTGAAGAATACTCATCATTTCTTCTTTGGTCGATTTAGGTGGACTACTTATTTTTCGTTTAGTGTCCTTCGAACAATCTGTTACACCTGTTTGACCGAATATATCTATCTCTTGCTCTTTCGGAATTTTTATATTCATGAAAGATTCTACCTCCTCATCTTCTACATCTTGTTGATCTTGCTGTGCGTGAGCCAACGCATTATCAAGTTCTGCATCACCTATTACTGCAAATTTTAATCTGTTTTTTTCAATTAAATGAATTTTTTTTTCATAGTGTTTCACAATTTTGTGTCTCACCATCATCTGTTTCGTTTTTTCAAGGTAGGAACAACAAAACCTGTTCTCTGAAATAATTATATCGGTCTTCTTGCAATTTGTAACGACAAAATCTAATAATTTTCTGTTTTTTTTTTGTTCTCTAATTTCAATGTTTTCATTATATTTATTCTCACTATCACTTTGGTCCGTAGTCCTCTTCTCTTCATAGTTCGCTGCGAATTCGGCAAGACAAACATCAGACAATTTTTGATAATTCCGATTCTCGTATTTATGAATTATATTTTTGTAGTATATATCTGTTGATTCATCACTCATTTTTTTTAAATGTTTGTCATTTTTTAACATACAAACACGTTCTTTTCGCGGTGCAGTGTTAATATAAACAACAGCTCTACTGCACAATGAAAGTGGTAGGCCAAGGACATGACAGCTTCTTGTGCAGACATAGTATTACCGTTTATGAAAAGGGTTTGCAATTTTTCTAAACTTCTGTCTAATATTCAAATTGCCATTTTCTAAATCTTTTGCTGTTTCTTTTAGTAATCGTGATAGTCCTGCGTCAACTTTTGTGACGTAATTAATCATGTATGAAGCACAACTGTATTGATCTAAAACAAATTGTATATCCATGTTTGATTCAAGAAGAGTCAATATGGTTTTATTGTACGCATTAATTGCAACTTCGTTGCTTTGTCTTTTCAAGAATATTTGTTAGTTCTTGATAACGTACTTCTAATTGTTTGAATATAATTCTTTTCCGTCATTTCTAATCGTTCCAACATGTCTTCGAAAGATACGACTATATTTTTTTCGAAAAATAGTTGCATTAAATCTCTTATTTTTTTGTATTGGTTTTATAATTTTTTGTTTTCTCATTTTCTCCTAGTGGTTTGAGAATCATAGTTTCTTTCATTACAAACATTGGAATATTGAATCAACATGAAAATTTATTTTTTCGATCTTTGTAACATGTTGATTTGTGCCGATGTATTTGCAAACGTATCAGTGGATTTTTATCATCGTAAGCACATGTAATGATTTTATCTATTCAATGTATTAACTTTTTATTCGCATCTTTATTTTCTTCGTCGTAAATCGGTGCATTTTTGCAATATAAAAGATTATGTGTGAACTGTACCTCTTGCTTGAAATTCTCGCCTCTGAAAATGGTCAACTACATAGTTTTCTCCAAATGGGCCATATTCATTCTGTAATATAGACATAATCAAATTGAATCTTTCTTCTATATATCTGACACACGTCACAGGATCTTCTCTTATCAATTTTGTTTTCTCTGCCATGTCTAAGTGTATTTCCTCATATGTACTGGTGTTTTTATTTTCTCTTGAGAATTTTGTACAAAATTTTCAATAAATTAGGGTTTTTATGTTCACATGCGGAACCCGTAAAAAACAATGAGGGAATACCACATTGTCTAATCATACTAAGTAAATGTTTTTTCTTGTTTTCCCAATATGAGGGTGACGAACGTACTTGTTTCAAAAATTTCTATCCATCATTATAGCGGATAGAATCATTTAAAAAGATAGAGTCTTTAATTTCTCCAGCAGTTAAGTTATTGTTTCTTTTCACTCTCCCTAAACAAATATTTATGTTGGACATTACTGACTTTTCTAATTTTTGTTTAGCCATAAATAAAATTCTTGTAGGTTGACACGATCTTCTATTTTTGTGCCTTGCTTCAAATTTGATTCGTTGTACGTCAATTTATTCCTCTTGTCTAGAATTTCTCCTCCAAATATTCTTGGAAAACACAATTCATCAATATTTTCGGTTAAGCGCCAAGGTGTTGGATATTTTCCTTGTCCCGGAGCTATAATTTGAATATTTGTCGATATTTCTTTGTTCCTATCGATAATAAGAACTTCATCATTTGGTTTGAAATATTCGGACTCTTCTGAATCCGATTTATTTTCTGGATTTTCTACATTATGCTTTTTTATATTAGTGCATCTTTCGTTTTTATCATCTTTATTGACAATAAATTCCAATTCTGCAGTTAAGTTTCTGTTATATTTTTTGAAAAAATTCTCATAAATGTTTACATTATTTTTTCGATACAAAGGCGTTTGTTGTAAGTATTCCAAAGCCTCACAAATTTTAGCTGGTTTAATAGTTTCGTACATGTAATCAGACTTGTGCTCCACGTGTCTTTTCAACTTTATTTGAATAGTTGACATTTCATCAAAAGTTCTAGGTAAAACATTAACCATCTCATTAATTTCAACTGGAACATTAACTATACTTCCCTTTAATGATAATTGAGGGTTAATAGCATATGGTTGCAATGCTTTAATTTGCATGAACGGAATATACGGAGATACCATTTGTTTTTCAAGTGCTGTCAAACTAGTTACAACTTTTGGCATATTTGGAAATTTTAAATCTGTATTTGCTGCTGTTTTTGGAACATCTCCTGATGTAATATATCTTTTACATGTCAAACAAACGTATTCAGATGAGTTATTGACAATTTTGTTAAAAAATTTATTAATAGCCATTTTTGTCCCACTAAACTTATTTCGTATTTTATTAATATTAAAACGTTCTACTGATTTTAAGACAAACAAATTTTCACAACACAAACATACTATATCTGGACCCAATTTTCTGTTTTGCAAAAAGTTCATTATCAATACATTATGATAATATTCATTATCTTTGAGGCCAATCTTAATCTTGTTATGAACAGAATTGCTGTATTTTTCTTGATATATCTAAAAAAATCGTCGAGTCTTAATAATCTGTTGCATTCAATGTCGCGTTTTCTTTTTTTTTTGCGATAAAGTTGAAATCTTCACGCAAAATAATAATCCTATCTCTGTTTTTAATTTGTTCACTTATCCGGTAATCTGTATCTTCTCTTGTAATTTTCATTCTTTTTAAATTTTTCTCTTTCTCTAATTCTCTATATGACGATTCTCTTTAAACACTTTTTATTCTTTGTAGATTCTTTTCTTTCTCTACTTCTTCATACGCCAGATTTTTACGTGTTTCTGTCATTTTTTGTAGATTTTTTCTTTTTCTGCTTCTTGATACGCCCGATTTTGACGTTTTTGTGTTATTCTTTGCAGATTCGTTTCTTTCTCTGCTTCTTTATACGCCAGATTTTGACGTTTTTGTATTATTCTTTGCAGATTTGTTTTTTTCTCTGCTTCTTTATATATCAGATTTTAACGTGTTTCTGTCATTCTTTGTAGATTTTTTTCTTTTTCTGCTTCTTGATATGCCCGATTTTGACGTTTTTGTGTTATTCTTTGCAGATTCGTTTCTTTCTCTGCTTCTTTATACGCCAGATTTTGACGTTTTTGTATTATTCTTTGCAGATTCGTTTTTTTCTCTGCTTCCTTATACGTCAGATTTTGACGTGTTTCTGTCATTTTTTGCAGATTTTTTTCTTTTTCTGCTTCTTGTGCGCAAGGAACAAAACAAGATTATAAGATAAAACCAAGAAAAAACATTAAATTTACAAAAACAGGTAAATAAGTATTTAAGAAATAATCATTTCTGTTTTAAATTTGCTGTTATTAAATATTGAATTTATTGCATTTAAACAAAAATTTGTTCCGTTACATCGCTCTTATCGAAGAGAGATAATGTAAATTCTAATTGTAAGTAGTGATTATAATATTCGGGAACTCAATATACTCTGAAGCAATTACAAGATACAGGTATTGTAACCGATTGCAGTTTTGAGGAAGAGATAAGTGTCGCCACTCAAAATCGCGAGCCTATGTTGATTGGCGTAATCAAGTCTAATAATAGCGAAGGTATTTTAACATTGGACAAGGAGACGTGTGTACGCGATGCCCAGCACGTTTTGTGGATGGCGAACGTCGATAAATGCTCAAAAAATATGTATCACAAACATTCAGTTAGAGAATATTACGATGATTTGTCACATCCTGGCGTTTCTCATGTACGCGAGACCAGTTTTATCCATGTTACAGTTTCTTCATATTTTATGAATACTTCAATGAGTTTCTCGTCCATACCATCATCCAAAACTAAAGAATTTAAAGAATATTATTTTTTATTTAAAAAAAATTAAATTATTATATTTATATAATAATTTTCTTTTTTTAAATTTACTTTTTCTAAATTCTTCAATTTCTTTCTTTTTATTATCCATTTTCTTAATTTTTGAATAAAAATATCCGGAATCTTCGTGTACTACAATTTCTTCTTATAGATTAATATCTTCTTAAAGTAATAATACCTTCTTAAAATGACATTTATTATGTGAACCTAGCTTCGTATATAATTATCGTATATAATCATTTTTTTATAAAAAAAAAAAGTGTAAAATAAATGAGAAAATTTTACAGTTTAGTAGCAACCTTAATTTTGAATTATCTCTCTCTCTCTCTCTCTCTCTCTCTCTCTCTCTCTCTCTCTCTCTCTCTGTAATTGTATGTTTACTGCGAATATAAATGTACTATCGGCAATATATGCAGCCCAATGCTGGGTATGTATGCTTGTTCAACTTGCCGATAGTGTATAATCGCAGTAATCATTCAATCACAAAATTCATGAACTTGTATTTTTTCATAATAATATATAACAAAATCTATTGTATTCTTAGGTCTCTTCTACCCCTATTCATATATAATTCTTTAAAATTTGATTGATCAGTTCTCGTGTTACACACATTTGAAATTTCGGAGAATTCGTACATACATAGAAGCTTTATAAAACTGAGTCTAATCAACCAAATCTTAAATAATTATATATGAAATAGGGGTAGAAAGGACTGAAGAATATAATAGAATTAGAAAAGTTGCCAATAATTAATACTAAATTGTCAAAAAATATCAATTTATGAAAAGTTTTAATTGTTGAGACTTGAGATGTAGCCCTTAAAGGTTAAAATTTTAAAATATTGGCAATTTCTCTAATTCTATTGTATTCTTCGGTTTTTTCTACCTCTATTTCATATATAATTGGTTAAGATTTGGTTGATCAGTTCTGGAGTTATAGAAATTTCGGTAAATTTGGCACATACATACATAAATCCACACATGCACAGATACATACACACATACATACACATATACATACACACATACCGACATTTTTTAAAATAGCGATTTTTTGACTTTTTAGAACATTCTGAACACATTGGCAACGGCAACTAAAAAAAAATTTTTTTGACGAAACAAAGCTTTTTCTATGAGGAAGCAATTAAATTTTTCTATGCTAATTTAGACGTATTTAGATGGCCGCAGAAAGATGATATTCAAGAAGTTGATAAAAGATTTATAATGTATAGGCCGATATCTTTAAGTGGTATAAATTCTTTCACGATTAACAGCGAAGTACGTACAAAAATTCAAAGAAAATTTAAAAAATTCAAAAAATAATTAATTTTTACTTTAATTATTACTAATTTTTTTTTCACATAGAAATTTTAAATTTTGGTTTTAATAGAATTCCGTAAGTAATATATGAAATTCTTGTATATGAAATTTTATTTCAATTTGTTATTTACATAATATCATTCATTGTCTTCTTTAAGTCAACTACTTGTTGTGCAATTTGTGGAATGATTATAGCTCTTGTTCCTGCTGTAATGAATCCCAATATAACAGTTGTAGACCTTAGGTCAAAATTTGTCCAAACCATTTTTATCTGGACTGATACATTGACCACCAATGGCAGTGGGTCTAGTGGTGGATCTCGAAGTGCCATTTTTATGAAAATGGCTAAATTGTTCTCTGGCCTTTATTCATTCTTGCCAATTTTTCAGGGTTTTTATCATCTCATTAAAGACGGCTGGGGTTACACTTCCTCCTGTTGCGAATATGTTACTGATACCTATAGTGGCGCATATAGCTTGCCATCTTTTCAAAAGGTAGTCTTGATTAGCTGTGGGACCTGTGTTCCGGACAAGGGTTGCTAATCCTGCCATGCCGAGAAAAATAATGGCTTTATCCGATGCTTTACTGGCCCTTGCACGCTCTAGACTCTCTAGTTGTTCAGGAGTTGGTGTGAGTTGTTTAACCGGTACCATTTTTGGCTAGAAGCCGAGGTGGTTTAGCAGTCGAGCGAGCATGATTATTCTGGATTCGGGAAACGAGGGAATGAATGAATAAATACATTTATTAGCTTTTAGCTATTATACAATACATACAATACAATTCACTTACATCAATTTTATTTTCAGTCTTCTTTTAAATTTGCTCATATTATTATCAAGTTTCTTATTTCCTCAGGCAACTCATTATATATCCTTATACCATCATAAAACAAATCTTTCCGTCCTGTTCGCGTTTTTCTAAATTGTACTTGTAATTGGCTTACTTGCCTCGTTTTGTACTTATGTCACTCTCCTACCTTCTCAATTTTATTACACAATCCACTCGGTAACAATTCATTAGCTAGTTTATACACAAATATTCATACATTATACTTAACTCTTTTTTCTACGTTCATAATTCCTAAGACACTCCTCATTTCATCGCATGAGGTATATATTGAACATTTAAGTACTGTCCTAATTTCCCTATTTTGACATACTTGCAACTTCTCTAATTGTACTCTACTCAAACCTATAAATACTGTTGAGCAATATTCCATATGTGGTGCCACAATTGCCTTATACAATACGCTTCTTACATATACTGATAGGTCTACACCCACTCTCCTAATAAATTGTGTCTTAGCACTCATTCTTTTAATAACATATTGTACATGCTTCTCAAATGTCAATACCTTCTATCATTATACCTAAATATTTATATTCATTTACTTGTTCCAATTTTTTATTTGCAATTCTTATATCACACTCCGTATTTTCATCACATCTACCGCTTAGCAACATGAACTTGCTCTTTTCCCCGTTCAATTTCAATTTATTTGCACATAACCAACCATATATTTTCTCCAGTTGCTTATTAATAACATATTCTATAGTATCTATTCTTAAGTTTTAAAAGTATACATTAGTATCATCTGCGAACATTCTAATTTTGCATCCAAGAATTATTAAATTCACAATATCATTGATATATAATATAAACAATACAGGCCCAAGGACTGATTCCTGGGGTACTCCATTTTTTACTCTTCTTGCTTCAGACATTACATTCTTATATTTTACCTTTTGTACTCTATTATTCACATAATCTTGTAACAAAGTGATAACAGTTCCTTTAAAACCAAGAACTTCCAATTTAGCAATTAATATTTTTTTATCTATTGTCTCGAAAGCTCTACGATAATCCAGAAAAACAACTCCAATCTTATTACCTTTACTTATTGCCAATTTCCATTCAGATATTATACTTTGTAATGCAGTTTCACACAAGTAGCTATTTCTGAAGCCCGATTGGCAATCGGTAATAATATTGTGCTCCTCACAGAATTTATCTAATCGCGATTTTACTACGGTTTCTAATACCTTCTTATACATTGGCAACATATTAATCGGTTGCAAATTTTTTGCATTATTTGATCCTGTTACTTTAGGTATCGGTACAACAGTAGAACATTTCTACTCCGACGGAAAGACACCCTTGGCTAGAGACATATTGCAAACCTCCAAAAATATTCCATTCATTGTTTCATATGCCCATTGTAAAACTATCGTACTAATACCCTCATCCGTCCCACTTTTACGTTTTAACTTTCTAACTATCTTTGCTAATTCATCATTTGTTACTTCCTCAAAACTCTCCATTACACTTTCTCCCTTATTACTTAAGTAGTCACAGTACCTTTTATCCCCTATTTCTATGCCTTTAACAATTTCATCAATACTTTCAATAAAATATTTATTTAGTTTATTAGCTATCTCTAAATCATTCTCATATCTTATTCCGTCTATCTGTATACCTACTCCATATTCGGTATTTTTACTAGATTTCAATATATTAGTTTTAACTGCTTTCCATAATTTATATGAATCGCCTTTAAATGTGTCAACTTTATTCAACAAGTATTCCGTTTTTCTATCTCTGATTAGCTTAACGACTCTGTTTCTACATCTTTTAAAATCCGTCCACACCTCCGGATTCCTACTCTCTATGAGCCTCTTTATATTCTTATCCCTATTCCTTAATTTGCTGCCAATACTGTTTCCAGTAAAACCTTTATTGTGCAACCATTTTATCGGTACAATCTTTCTTCTATCGGCGCCAACTCATTCAACTGCGTCCACTCATTAACACGTATTACCAGTCCGCCTTAAAATCTATATCACATGGTGTCATATTAATATGTTTATAATCTCTTCTCGCAACGTAATGAATAAAATCTTTACACGCCTTCTACATCGATTTGATGAATGTTCCTTTTTCTAATAATCCGTATTTCCGTGATGTAATTAATTTAAGAAGTCAACTTTGTCAGGAAGAGGGGATGTTTTTCGAAAGATGGTGTGATTGATCGCAAATCCAGAGATTTCCTTTAACTTTTTCAAGCGGGGCTTGGCAGTGCCGGTTCGAAAACAGAGCTGTTTCAACACCCACTAACGTGTTATTTAATTATTGCTAATCGCGATAAACGTACTCTGCCCTCAGGGTCCGGATTTCTTAAACGAATCTTGACGGATCTTATTTCATATTAGCTATTTAAAAAATAAACAAAATATCAGTAACACAAAAAAATCTTTACTTCTTTAGCTACAGCTTGTAGATATGTTTATTGGAAAAGGCCTTTCTAAAGTAGAATCAGTGTATTTCACTGAATCAATTCAGTGCTATACCTATCACTGGTTTTTAGTGACAATACACTGATTCTACTTTAGAGAGAAAGATCCTATTTCTAAAAGTTTCATTAAATTGTTTCTTAGTGTATCAACGATTTTTATATGTTTACAATCGATCACACCATCGATCTATGGTATTCAGTTTCAATTATCTTGTCTACTAAGCTCTTGGTTCAATTTCTTGTAATTTCATTGAGTGTATATGGAAATTTTACAAAAGTCTGATGCATACCAGCAAGATTCGATGCATTGCGAATAATGTTTAAAGCACTAGCTTGTGAAACCTTCCAAATCACACAATAGGGGTATTCAAATAAGTTGAGTTTAACGGTTTGACAGGTTATGTATAGGTTATGTATAGGTTATGTCGGGTTAAACTCACTCTTCGTCTTTTTCTAACCTACAAAGAATTAACTTTTTAACCCGACATAACCTGTCAAACCGTTAAACTCTAACTTATTTGAATACCCCTATTGTGATTGTGTATTAAATGACATTCTCCTGAACCTTATATTTCATGATTTCAGGCCTGGATGAATTTTCAGTTGAGGTACATCGCTCCACATCTATGATTAAATAATTATCAAAATCATCACTAATACGCGTCTCTCGATCCATTATAAACCTCTCGACACAAAAATTGGATGTAAATTTCAAAGTACGTTATTTAGTTGAAGAACTTCTCGGAATAGAAAGTTCCAAAGCCTGCGGGGATGATATTAAAAGTTTGTCATTCGTGGCATTTTCATTTCTGTTCATGAGTTTCAAAGCAGCCGGTCCTGATATGGAAGATTTGTCACTCGTGGAGTTTTCATCTCTGGACCAAAGTTCTAAAGCAGTCGGTCCTAATATGAAAAATTTGACACTCGTTTGCATGCCTCTCGTCGAAGGGCTCTTAACTCCCCCCCCTTCCCCCGGTAGCTTCAGGAATGATACAGGGTGACCGGCTTCTATTATTAATATCTATAATTTAAAAAATTAAAAATGCGATAGAAAAATTTATTTAAATTGGTAGAAATATTAGCAAAGGAATAATGTTTTTTTATTATTAGACTAAGTTAGAGGGCAACTTTCATCTCTGGACAAAAGTTCTAAAGCACGAGACCCTAATATCAACGGTTTGTCATTTGTGGCACTTTTTTGTTTTGATCTTGGTTTTTGTATAAAATGTTTGCCTCGTTTAGCATTTTTTAAAAATAAATAAATAAATAATCTTTATTAACAATCTCTATCACAACGGTAAATTTTAAAATTATCAAGGCCAAGCTGTGCATCCGATATACCCGAATTTAACCACGTCTCTGATAAAATAATGATATCATATTTCATTGTAGCAGAAACAATAGAACAGCGCAAATCAGATAATTTTCTTCTCAGATCTCTCACATTCTGGTAATACACTAAAGGGCAGTATTCGTGTTTTTTGGGCGTGAATTTTGACGCATTTCGACAATTTTTGGTATGCCATTATGAAATTTAATTGTCTTGTCGGTAACTCCTAAATTCCTGAGAGATTCCAGTTGCCCTTTTAATACTCGAAGGTGGTTCCTCTGCCTCAGTGTCAGGTCTTGCTTGATAACGGCGCTGGTCCCGAATAAGAATTCTTCCTCTTTAAAATATCCATGGCGTCAGTTTTCGATGGAAACGAGACTCGTAGGGGTCTAATTTGACCTTGTTTAATTTTACCAAGCCTCAAAGTTCTGATACGGGGAAGGCTTGATGGCCGTATCTTGCGAACAATTTCCTCAGCTATTTCCAAGTCACTCGGTCAGCCCGCATTTGGAGAAGAAGAGGGAGTACTCAATTCCTCGAGATTATAAAAAATCAAATTCGTGGATCTTCTTTCTCTCTCAGAGATTTCAGCCATTAGTTCTTCATGGTCAGTAGAAGACGGGGGTAGCAAATTTTCCATTTCGGTGACCCTATCGCTAAGTGCTTGAACTTCGGTTGAAATCTTCTCCATATCAGCACGGTACATCCCCAAGAACTCGCGGAAGCTTGCGAACTCCGCTTGAATCATATTCTTTAGCTTGGCAACTAGGGCGTCAGAGAGATCAGCAGAGGCCAGATTACAAGGAAGAAACTTGTTGTCAGCATAAGGATGGCCCGAGCGAGGGATGCAGCCCGGATGAGACGCAGTGTCACTGCACTTAAGAATTCCGCCATAGTTAGTGGTATGTTCACGTTCACTAGGCGCACCTCCAGTAAATTTGTTAACTTTTCTTTTAAATCAAGTAGGACAAGATTTAGTTGATTGAGTTTTTCTTGTCGGTTGGTGTCTTCAATTATTATTGATGCTTGGATTTGTTCAAGATTTTTCAATAACTCATTTTTGTATTCTTTGGGAGAATTTATATTTCTCATTAGTTTGGTTGCACGTTTCATTAAATCTAATGCATCCATGTTGTATCTGTTCTTCTCAGTTCTTCTCTCGGAACGACACGGATACTGCATGTAATCGGCATAGCCACTGTCGTACCACAGCCCTTGCACAATTTCTTTTCAACGGTTGTTATCGCGACGGTCGGATATAACGGAAGGCACTCCGATGAGTCCGATGTCGAATACTCGGAAAGGAGAAACTGCAGTTTTGTCGTCTCTCTCCCAGTCTCCCTCCCTTCAACTCTAGGTCTCGCTAGTAGATTTCCTCCGCGACGGTCGGATATAACGGAAGGCACTCCGATGAGTCCGATGTTGAATACTCGGAAAGGAGAAACTGCAGTTTTGTCGTCTCTCTCCCAGTCTCCCTTCCTTCAACTCCAGGTCTCGCTAGTAGATTTCCTCCTTTAAATGCAGAATATTCCGTGCAGAAAATTTATTCAATCAATTCGTGTCCTGCTGAATAACCTCCACCGGTCTTTGCTCCCGATCGCCTGCACTGAGTAGTTACACAAAGGCGCCCTAATTGGCAAACGCGTCCGCGAACGTGTCACGCTCCCGAAAGAACGCGCTAAACTTTTCTTCCATATATATTTTGTTACGGAGTCTGATGTAATAGATTCGCATTCCGAGGCATTTTCTTGACTCCGTCCTAGCCGTTTTTAATATGGAAGATTTGTCACTCGTGGAATTTTTATTCCTGGACAAAAGTGCTAAAGCACGAGATCCTAATATCAACGGTTCGTCATTCGTGGCACCACGAGTGTCAAATCTTCCATATTAGGACCGACTGCTGTAGAACTTTTGTCCAATTTTATAAGATTCGGGAAACGGAGACAATAATAATGAACTCTCGCTTAACAGAATCTTATGGTTTGTAAATGGATTTTCTCTTGATATTCTCTTCCGACATATATTTAGACTTTCCGTAAATGCTTAATTTAAACGTATAACATACCATCATGTGTTTATTGGGAGACTTTCGTGAGAGACAAGAAGGATATATGTGGTGCTGTCGTTTGTTGACAAATCGGAGAGAAAACGAGAGATGTAAATAAGTCGGAGACAAGGACACGATTTGATTTAACGTACATTCCTTTGCGTTTTTAGCTTTTTAATCCGATCGCGATACACCAGTTTTAAGTCCGAATTATATGTACCTAGATCGTTGAATCCGAGTTCTCTTGATTCTCTCTTAGTAAGTTGATTTTCTCTTATGTAAAAATGTAAAGGAAATTTCAAGGGGTGGATTTCATCGTGGAATGTGTCAACAGCAGCATCGGCAGAATTAGGCCTTACGATATTATCAAATATATCATTGTTTCTGGCGTTTATGTCAATGTTTTTGATAAACACTAACTTGTTTAAATGTTTTTTCGGATTGATCTTCTATCTCGCTAAACTTGTTTACTTTTTTACGTACTATATTCATTTTGTTATTGTTAGCTTCTAATTCTTTTCCTCTGAGGGTAGGGCTTTTTTGCCTCCTCCCCCTCAATAATTTTGTTATGGGGGCATTGCCTCCACAATAATTTTGATTTTTTTTTGGTTGTTTACCAACCGCAAATAATTTCTTGTTAATATGGTTTTTATGGCTTAATTTTAATGATTTTTTTGGTTAATAATGGTGATAAGAATTTGTCATCATTTTCCAATTTTGATCTCCCCCTACCTCGTAATGTGGATTTTCTGCCAGAGTTGGTTAAATTTATAAAATTAATTTTTTTTATGTTTCCTGTAACTATGTCACTATGTGTTGATACATCATTTTTTTTTTAATTAAATTTTTCTTTTGATTTTGTATGCGCAAATATTCCATTTGTACCGACATTTTGTTTTACTTGTAGGTAAGCATATTTATTTTACTTCTCTATAGTCTATGTACTTGTTTTAAAGTTATCCAATTACTATGAAGGTTTAATTTTGAAGGGTAGGAGTACGTCCAGGAATTTGAGAGTTCGAAGAGAAGACTTGTGTTTAATAAAAAAAAAGAAGGGAAAAACAAGACTATTTGTGGTGGATAGATTGGAACTTGGTTAATTGGTTCTGGTTTGCTTATTTTTAAAATCCTATTTTAGACTTCTGTCAGATTTCCGCGGAAAAAGGAAATCACGGAATTTACAGGACGTAACAGTTCCTCTTTCTAAAGGTTTGATATTTTTTTATCACATATGACAATGCGCTTAAAAGTTTCTGCAATTTACTCGAAGTTTTATCGAATTCCGGATCGTCTTTTCTCCACGATGCTTTTGTCGCACAGTACACATTTCCCCCAAAAAATAATATTTAAAGTCAAATAGTTTGGTCTCGGGTATGTCATGAGCATAACCGCTGTACAAGTTTATGAACATTTTATCCATGTCGCAGATGAGAACTTATTGATCCTCGGTCTTAACCATAGTTACTTCCATCTCATTATCATAATTCGAATGACATCGACACAAGGTCACTGCAGAATTCAGGATGCGTGTAGTATCATATCTTAAGCCTCTTTCAATCGTAGGTACCCGATATGTTCTGCTTAAATTCTAATGTCGTTGAACATTCGTCTGTACGCAATGTTATGCCTAACATTGCCATAGGTCCGTATTTATCGTCGTTACTCGAATCTCGTCTCCAGAGCGTATCAAGTGTTGAATGTTGTATTACTGATCCAACCAAATTCGCGATTTTTACTTTACGTTTGTATAGTGATTCAAACAGGTGAATACTAGAAATTGCGTTTTATATCTTAAGACACGGATGGATAAATAGTTGTGTTTTAATCAGAGATCGATTGAGACTGCATTCAATAGGAAAATAAGACGAGTATTCGCGTATACTCCTGAATCTTTCCAAGAAGGCGGTACTGAATTAATAATGGCTCAAGTATCGAAAAAGAGCGTCCTTTAATCGTTCGAAGAAGCTTTTCCTCCTCAACGGACAAATCGTCATAAGCTGCTCGTTTTAATTTAAAGCAGTGATTCTAAACCACAACAAGGCTGTGGAATAGTAATCTAAATACTCCATCATCATCAATTTGTGGATATTCGAATCATCCGTGATTATTAAAGACTCTTTATATATCTAAATATATTACGACTGATCTCGATGAGAGAGGAAACGGATGGAGTCATTTTACTATCAGCATTTACCTTACGAATATTTATCCTATAATACCCAATATTTATCCACAAATTATGAATTTTGAATATGCATTTATAATATACTACACTCTTATATGTATACAAAATGGGCTTAGATATGCCCTTTATATACATATACGTAATACAACCGGGAAAGAAGTGATTCTATCAAAATAAGTCGAAATAATAGAATACATTTTTTGGACCTTGTTTAGAATTTTGAAAGTTATTCAAATAAACGAAAAATTTTTTCTTGTGTTTGAAGAATTTAAAAGAAAAAGTGTATATACACAATATAAGTACTTTGCTATTAAAAATATAAATTATTTTTAAGATAAAGATATTGCGTCCGCCACGGGCGCGAGCCGGAATAACATTTATTAAATTTTGTTAAATAAATCTTTAGTTACGAGTATTCCAATTGAAATATTTAAATTATACCTTTTATTATGTACATAGCCAAGTGGAAAAATTTTAATATTTGGGATTAAAGATGTTATGTCACATTGTATTGTGTTATCGATGTTAAAAATTAAATCTTGGGTCAAAATGTAGAAACTTGATTGCAACTGACAGGCAAACGTGCAGAGTATCTGTGCAAAAAATTATCACGTTATGTAAATATCTTACGACTTATGATGTGTCGATAGAATTTACAGTTGCAAATCCGTCTTTTAAAAGTATGTAGGACAGTGAAATACAAGAATGACAATATTGAAGGATTTACATGTAAATAATTGGTAAATGTGACTCTAAAATTTCAATGCTTTGTCTTGTATCAAGTAGAGCCTGTGCGGTAAGCAGATAATTAGCACATTCCTGACATTGTGCAATAATTTTATTGCGCTTAATAATGTCAGCAATTCGTTTTTCATTTATTATATTATCACTTGTATTACTTTCAGGTATGGCTGGTTGTGCACATTCCACTTCATCTATTTTATCGGCATTATCCATTTCTTCTTTTTTTTTTTACTGAGATTCATTAAATGGGAAAAAGCCAACGTCGTGCCCTCTGCGCTTTCTTCACAATTAGCTCCGATTGAATGTTTTGAAGTCATGTTACACATTAGTAGCGTTTTGAACGCACCTTTAAAGTGTTCGCAAGTTGGATTTCGATTTGCACCTCCGTGGCTTCGTATCTGACTGAAGAAATTTTTGATGACATCTTGACTTACAAATTTCAAATTCAAAGATTGGAAATTAGCTTTGTGAAGGATGTTCCATACTTCTTGTGCACCTTTCATAGTCCAAGTCCAATTTTTTAAACATTTAGGTGCATTTCTTGAATTAATCTTTCGAGTCTCTTTTAACGAAACACATTGTTTCTAATTTTTTACATGCTTCTTGCCAAAATGAAACATGTCCACTGGTAGGAGTGGTATAACGCTCTCCCCTCCAATTTCCTGAAATTTTGTAAATTGGTATATTTTGATACGTGCAAAATAATAATGTAACACAAGGATTATCGTTGTGCCGATTGTTCATAATTAATATTTGAAATGTCACACTGTTGAAAAATAAGAAAATGATAATTTACGTATATGATTACACTGTGTTGCGTCATTTCCTCCTTTTCCTGTTACTCGCACATAATTGCATATATATATTTGAATTACAATCTTGGCAGAAAGATCGTCAGGGTCATCAGATAGAGGACACAGAGGTCGCAAACTCAAAACAGCTTGTGTTAGATGAGTGACCATTTCTTCATAAGTTAATAGAGTATCTCCGACAATTCGCTTTAGGTGAGTTTTCACTGATTTAACCCTAGCCTCCCATTTTCCTCCAAAGTGAGGAGCTGAAGGCGGGTTTAACTTCCATTGAGTGCCATCCAGTATGGTAGCTATGTTCCAATTCCGCTGAAGCAGCTGAAAAAAGTTTCTGAAGTTCGGTTTCAGCACCTTTCAAGTTGGTTCCACAATCGCTCGTTGATGTAGCACAAATTCCTCTTCAAGCTGTGAATTTTTTATAGGCAGCAATGAAGGCGTCGGTACTGTAGTCTGTTACAAGCTGTGAATGAATGGCTGAAGTTTCAAAACAAACAAATAATGCAATGTAAGCTTTATAGGTACGTGCATTTAGTTTTTTTTATGTCTTGATGATTAGTGGTCTCGCATAATCAATCTCTGAATGCAAAAAGAGGCGAGAAGGAGTTACCAACTTTCATCAATAATCCATTAATTATTGCGAATTTAAAATAAGCGGTGAGTTGTTGGCAATAGAGCTTTTCCTTTGTCTTACTAGTCAGCTGATGGGTCTCGTACATAGGCAACGACACGTCGATGAAGCTATTATACACGGTGCCGGTGTGATACTCCGGATGATATGAGCCCAACCTGCCCAACGGCCTGTATTGAAATTGCTGCTCCATCGCAGCTGTGAGATACCTATATAAACGACGTTCAACAGGAAGTTGACCCATTATCTGTTGTGCTCTGTTCTTACGAAATCTGGCACATCTCATGCATTTAAGAATGAATGGTCCAGTCCACCATGTAGAACATTCAGACAATTGAGAGGGAGTTGTTCTTCTTGTTGATAAATCCGCTGGGTTTTCATTACCCGGTACTAATCTCCATATACATTGTGGTAACGCTTCTTTCATATTTTCTCAATGCTTAATTATTTTCCGTTTTATAAAGTATAATCTTCAATTTGCAAATTTCTTCGTTTAAAACGTATAGTTATATCGCTTGCAATATAATATTATTATTAATAAAATAGTTACAAATCGTTAACTGTTACTTGTGTTTATAGTATTTGTTACTTTCTCTCAGAAATTATCCGTCTGGCCTCTCAATTCATCATAGGAATCATACCATTCCTTATCTTTTAAAAGATTAAATACTTTCGCCTTGTCTACACTTGGTTTTTTGGCCATGGCGACGTAGCGTTTCGATCTGTTAATTGAAACGAAAGAGACGAGAAATTAGAGTTGTTTATTACGTTGCATAATAAAATAAAAGAAAGAAAGGTAGGGGGTCTATAACAAGAGAACACCAGAGTGCATCTAACGATTGTATCAGAAAATAGTTAAGTGCTACGGTTAATTGCTAAAATACTTAGAATAAAAATTAGGAAATTAGGAAGCAACGACGTCGAGGTTTCTCATTTGAATTTTAAGAAGAAACCTTTTCGAGGATGTCGGTAACACCGCGATATTTCAGAGATTTCAAGGCGAGGCGCGCTTGCGTCCTCTTAATCGCGATATCGAGAGGGACGGAACTGTTCGATGTGCCGTTAAAGTTTCGAAACAATGCATTCCTGAGTTTCGTAGTACGGTATTAATTACGACGCGTTAATTTTCCGAGTCAGGTCCCGGGCCACCCCGATCGGCCAGAGGTCTTATGTCATTAGAGCGTGACATACTTTTCACTATGGACTCGCACTTTCGTACCGGCAGTAACAGCGATTGAGGCGCAGATAAGCACGCGTGTGTATTTTACTTAAAAAACGCCCTGGAAAACCAAGGGATAAAATCGGTAATCGGTAAGTGAAATATCGAGGTTCTGTGTACATCGCGAGAGAGCAATCTCAAAATTCCCGAAGAAACGCTAGGGAAAACGAAGGGATGAAGTCGCTGATCGGTAAGTGAAATATCGGAAAAGCGGAAATGACTCAATGGTGTGAAACTCGAGTAGAAAAAGACCGGTTACGACATGTTCAATCAAGGAAAACATTTATGCGGTCCGATTTGAAATTAGAGGCATTTAGTTATGATTCAAATTACAAATATCAATTTCATCCGAGAGTAATAATTGGAAAAATGCAATATGTGATCATTGTCAAGCAAAGAAGTTTAAAACTTAAGCACCTGGAATGTGTTGTTCAAGCGGAAAAGTTAAACTACCACTTTTAAATCAACCACCCGACACACTTCTTAGGTTTGTCCACAATAAGGATATTGAAACACAAATGAAGTTGTTTGAAGAAAAACGACGCCCGGGCGAAGCCCGGGTAACTAGCTAGTTAGATATATTATTGTTTTTATACATATATATTTATATACTTCGCCCGGTGTATAGTAGTACCTTGAAAAAATCGAAGTAGGTACTTATCTTTGTACCTCGAAAAAATCCAAGTAATATCTTTACCTTGAAAAAATCAAAGTAATATATTTATTACAAAAAAAAAAAGAAATAATATCTTTAAATTGCGCCAATTAAATATATATTATATCGAAAAATAACTATTGTTTTTTTAAAAAGTGTATTCCCATTGAAGTGAAAAAATTAATATAAAATGTGAAAAATTTTAGTGAAAAAGACTTGGCGCTGCTAAACATAATAATATATATTAATGAAACAATTTCTATAAATGGAAAAGGTTCTTTAAATTAATGTGTGAAATTCTCTACATTCACATTGTAATTATTAATTTAATATTTTAAATTAGTTATTTATTGCTTTCAAATATTTTAAAATTTTGCAGCGCCAAGTTTTTTTCACTAAAATTTTTCACATTTTATATTAATTTTTTCACTTCAATGGGAATACACTTTTTAAAAAAACAATAGTTATTTTTCGATATAATATATATTTAATTGGCGCAATTTAAAGATATTATTTTTTTTTTTTTTTTGTAATAAATATATTACTTTGATTTTTTCAAGGTAAAGATATTACTTGGATTTTTTCGAGGTACAAAGATAAGTACCTACTTCGATTTTTTCAAGGTACACCACGCGTGCTTGGCATCTTTTTTTTTACCTTTTTGTAAAAGGTAATTTTGTACGGATATCACCCCGTTTTGTTAGATACATCAAACGCCTTAATGTCTATCGACATCGACATTTATGTCTGATAAAATCAAATGTAAATATTTTTTGTATTATAACTTACAAGAATTATATCTGAGAGTTTGACATCCTTAAATGTGCAGTGTAGTTTGTATAAATTTATAAATCATTTAAAAAATTAAGATAAAATATGAATATATTAGGCAAAGTCAAGTTTGTCGAGAGCACATTATGCAGTGTTTGCTATAAATAAACTTTGTCGAAAGAAAAACAGATTTGATACAGAATTTGGCATGTACGATGCTATTGGCAGAATGTTATAGTAGATAATATACGAGATAATATATGTATAGTAAAGTGTGTTAACAAAATAAGGCAATTAATAATTTATAATAAAAACTGCACTGCACATTTAATTAAGGATGTCACTGTCAAATATAATTTTTGTGTTACAATACAAAAAATATTTAGATTTAATTTTATCAGATATATTCGATAGTCATTATTAAAAAAAGAAAGAGAGGGAGAGAGAGAGAGAGAGAGAGAGAGAGAGAGAGAGAGAGAGAGAGAGAGAGAAGAGAGAGAGAGAGAAAGAGAGAGAGTGCGGGAAACGCGAACGGGGAACGCGAGCGTGACCGCGAGAAAGAGCAATACGTACGATAGATATAACCTCGCGACCCTCGCACAGGGTGTATCCCAGGAACCAGCCATCCGCAAGGCGCGAACTTTGTCATTCCAGCACTGTACTTCGTTGTTCGTTCGGAGTGTTCGGACGCGACGACGCGGACGGAGTATTTCTTAACGACGCGGACGTCTAAAGCGGCCCATAACATGTATGAGTTTGATTCGGAAGCCGGACTCAAACGTTTTTCACCACACACACACTCCCGAATAGTCCCGAAATTTAGCTCGTCGGACGCCGAGCCCGTCTCGTGACATCCCACCCACAACGAATAGAAACGGAGCCGAGCCGGACTCGCGACGTGTGTGGGCCGCTTTACGGTCATGTTTACTGTCAGTACTGTCACGCAACTCAGATCGATCTCTCTTGCGAACGCAATTAATCGAAAATCAAGCCATCTGCAGAGCGTGATGCGGAGCCATCTGCAGTCGAAGTAGTGAAACGGACAAGATTTTTATATATATATGTTATATGTCCGACGTGGACGTTTCTTAAATGAAAATTTTCAGGATCGGAATTTGCATCGTAATATCTCCACTCGTAGGGCACGTAGCAGAGAAATAAAAACACTTTTCTTATATAAATTTAGTCCCAGCTATCCATTTAGCCTAGTTAGAACTCGATTCGTTCGCTGGTTATTGAGATCTCAAAATCTCTGGTACTCGCAACTCGTCGCGTCGCGTATATAGAGCCACAGCTGTCTCGCTCCGCGCGTACTTGGCGCGAGACACTACCGTGTCTCTTGATATAAATTTGCGGTAAAATTTGTAACTTATAAAATTTTATATAAAAGACGTTTTGTACTTTTTTTTTCAGGATCAATCATTTTTGTGTCCTACATTTTATAAAGTTTCAACTTTTATAAATCTTAGAGATAATACACTATTTTCCACACCACCTCGGAGGTATAGTGTTAGGGCGGTCAGAACCGATTTTCTTGAAACCGGTGCTAAAGTTTTTTACAAAAACAAAGCTTTTTCTTTAAAAAAAAATTTAAACCCATTGTCGCAATCCCCGAAAAATTAGAAAAATTTAGGCCCCGGTTTCAAAAAAATCGGTTTAGAGAAAAATTTAATCCATCGTTGCCATCCCCGAGTATGTTTGTATATGTGTACCTATGTATTCCCGCTGAGGATGATCCAAAAGGACGCATTAAATGACCAATTTTCTTGAAATTAGTGCCAAAATTTTTCTAATTTTTCGGGGATTGCGACCGTGGGTTTAATTTTTATAAAGAGAAAGTTTTGTTTTCGTGAAAAATTTTGGCACCAGTTTCAAGAAAATCGGTCATTTAATGCGTCCTTTTGGATCATCCTCAGTCTTTTAATGCTTTAATCGGTCCTTTAATGCTTTCTCTTGGATCATCCTCAGCGGGTGGATACATAGGCACACACATACAAATATTTTTTAAAAATTATGATTTTTCGACGTTTTAGAAAAATTGGTCCATTAAGGGTCCATATCCCTCAATAGGTCCAAAAAATAGGTGATTTTTGTGAATTTTTTGTGGAGAAAGTAAACAAAATAAATTAATCAATATTTATGGATTATATTGATGATACTTTTAAGTAGTTGTACAAATTTTTTCAGCTTATTTAAATAATTAGGCGAAGCGGGATACTGGGCCACGGCGCGGAGTAGGTTGCTCCATGGCGGAAGTCCTCAGGGTCGTAAAATGTGTCTGAAACATCGAATCAATCGATTTTCCTGTTCAGTACAAGTGTCCCTATAGAGTAGACTAAAAAAAATTATTTTGAATAAAAATTCATAAAATGGCGGCAGTTAAAAGAAAAAAATTAATTAGTAAAATTAATTTTTTTCTTTTAACTGCCGCCATTTTATGAATTTTTATTCAAAATAATTTTTTTTAGTCTACTCTATAGGGACACTTGTACTGAACAGGAAAATCGATTGATTCGATGTTTCAGACACATTTTACGACCCTGAGGACTTCCGCCATGGAGCAACCTACTCCGCGCCGTTGCCCAGTATCCCGCTTTGCCTAATTATTTAAATGGGCTGAAAAAATTTGTACAACTACTTAAAAGTATCATCAATATAATCCATAAATATTGATTGATTTATTTTGTTTACTTTCTCCACAAAAAATTCACAAAAATCACCTATTTTTTGGAGTTATTGAGGGATATGGACCCTTAAAATATGTAACAATATGTTTGATTTGTGCAATTTTTTTTTCAAGACCCGTTGTGTCTTTTTTACTTTCTCCGTTCTGTTATATATTTATACTTATTTAAAATATTAGTAGGGAAAGGTGCTGTACCTTGGAATACTTTTAAATTATTTATTTCTCTGAGCCACAGTTTTAATTTAAAAATTTTGAAAAAAATATATTATTAAAATACATAATATAGAAGCGTAAGTTAATAGTCTTAATTATTCATTTATATGAGAACATTTTTAACGCGTAAAATTCCTTTCTAAAACAAAGAGTAATAATTTAAATATATTTTATTTCAATTTTTAGATACGGTGGATTGCAAAACTTCTAAACAATATTTCTCAACGATATAAGTACTACAATTATAAAGTTAAAAGCTAAAAAATTGATTACAAAATTGATTACAATCGCTCAAATTGCGGAAAGAAAAGAGAGAGTAAAAAAAAGAAATGAACAAAAAAAACAAAGACGAGCACGGTCCATTTGGACACGTAAATGGATACTTTAAAGAAATCGTGCATTGAGAGGGACAATCAACTTAGCACATACAGAATTAAGAATTGAAGATAAAGAATATTTTCAAAGGTTTTTTAGGATGCGGATTGATTTGTTCGATCAACTTGTAGAAAAAGTAGCACCTTATATACAACGTCAAAATACAAATATGAGAGAATGTATATCACCTAAGGAACGAACATCACTGACTTTAAGGTTTTTAGCTACTGGTGAAAGTTACAGAAGTTTAGAATATTCGACAAGGATTCCAGCATGCACAATTTCTCGTATAATTCCTGAGACATGTCGTGTTATATACGAAATCCTTTGAAACGATTATTTACAAGTAAATAAGATTTTATTGTCAACAATATGCTGTGTTAATTTAATCTTCTTTGAATATTAATAAATAAGTTACTTATTTCATGATTTTTGTAGACACCAACTACAATCGAAGAATGGGAACGTATTGCAAATAGTTATTTACAATTATGGAATGTTCCAAATTGTATTGGTTCCATGGATGGTCGACATATACAATTTAGAGCATCGTTTAAAGATGGATCATTATATCACAATTACAAAGGCACTAACAGCATTGTTCTCTTGGCATTAGTCAACGCGCAGTATCAATTTACATATGTTAATGTCGGAGTTAACGGTAGAGTAAGTGATGGAGGTGTTTTCCGTGATAGTGACTTAGCAAAACTTTTAAATGATCCACAAAATCCACTGAATGTGCCACAAGATAAACCATTACCAGGTATGAACGAACGTCATATTAGCTGATGCTGCTTTTCCGTTACAAAATCATATATTAAAACCATGTCCATCACGAAATTTATCTCATGATGAGAGGATATTTAATTACAGACTAAGTAGAGGTAAAAGAATCGTTGAAAATGCTTTTGGTATATTGGCAAATAAATTTCGAGTGCTTTTAACACAAATGCATCTACCTGTTGAAACTGTCCAAAATATTACACTTGCATGTTGTGCGTTACATAACTATTGCTTCCTCATAGAGGAAGCTTTGTTTTCATAAACTTCGTATATGGACCTTTGATCGTATATAAAGCTAGGTCTAATTAACCAAATATTAAAGAAAAATATATGAAATAGGGGTAGAAAAGACCAAAGAAAAAATTGTTTTTTAGTTTTTGATGCCAATGTGTTCAGAATGTTCTAAAACGTCGAAAAATTGCATTAAAAAAAAATGTCCGTATGTGTGTGTGTGTGTATGTGCAGATTTGATGTCTGTGATTGCTCTAACTTCCGCAAATATTGAGATATCGGGCTGGTTTTTTTTTTAATCGATAGAGTATCATTCAAGGAAGGTTGGTATTGAATTTGGCGATGATCGGTAAAGGGGTTCTTTTTAAAAAAAATTTTGAATTTTTTTACAAATGTCTGTGGTTGCTTTAACTTCCGCAAATATTGAGATATCGGGCTGTTTTTTTTTTTTAATCGATAGAGCATCATTCAAGGAAGGTTGGTATTGAATTTGGCGATAATCGGTAAAGGGGTTCTTTTTAAAAAAAAATTTGAGTTTTTTAGAAATGTTCGTGGTTGCATTAACTTCAGCAAATATTGAGATATCGGGCCGATTTTTTTTTTAATCAATAAAGTATCATTTAAGAAAGGTTGATATTGAATTTGGCGATAATCGGTAAAAGGGTTCTTTTTTTAAAAAATTTTTAATTTTTTTAAAAATGTCCCTGGTTGCTCCTTTTGCACAGTTACTCTTTACAACCTTGCGCAAAACATAGGCTACTACGGAATCTCGATTATTCACTTACCGATCAGCTACTTTATTCCTTGGTTTTTCCGGGCATTTTTTCGGGACTTTCGAGATTGCTCGCTCGCGATGTACGCACAAAACTTCGATATTTCACTTACCGATTACCGATTTTATCCCTTTGTTTTCCCAGGCGTATTTTAAGTCTGTTTGTTCTTTATACACTCATAAACTATTTGACCGATCTGAACCAACTCTTGCACAATTACTCTTTACATCCTTGCGCAAAACATAGGTTACTACGGAACCCCGATATTTCACTTACCGATCAGCGTCTTCATCCTTTGATTTTCCAGGGCGTTTTTTCGGGAATTTCGAGATTGCTCGCTCGCGATGTACACAGAATCTCGATATTTTACTTACCGATTACCGATTTTATCTCTTGGTTTTCCCGGATATTTTTAAAGTGAAATATCGAAGTTCTGTGTATGGTCGTGGACAAAAAGGTTGTCCGACTTTTTTTTCTAATTTTTGGAACGCACTCTGTCATGTGAAAGTTGATGGTCCCTGCTCACGGCCATAACCTAAAGTTTTGCAGTGACATATTATCGGAGCAGATAGACAATCTATACAAGGTGTCGGAATAGTTTAAAATACCAAAAGAAGTATAAGCACGTGTATTTTGACGCAAGGAACAAAGCCAGTCATAAAGAGGGAAAGAGAAGAGGAATATGAGCAAAGAATGGTAACTAAAATGACCAGTGACCAATATTAGAAAAGAAATGTAAGAAATAATAATATACCCATATAATTATTTATATACCTATATAAATAACTTTAGACAAACAATTTTTATTAACAATTATCAATATGACAATGAAAAAATGCATAATTATGACAAAAAATATATAATTAAAATAAATAAATACAATAGCATATAATAAGTAATAACTATTGCAGTAATTGTTATGCATTTGAAGCAAAAGAAATGACATTGTATGCAGAATTATTTTAAAGAATTCTATTATATTATACATATTAGGCACATCGTATATAGTTTCAGGAGGAGAAGCGATGAGATTAAGCAAAAATGTTATGCAAGAAATTGTTGGTGCATTCCCTGGTATAGATGAGGCAATGACCTATGCAGAAGTTATGAAGTAAATTTTCCATTTTTATATTTCTTATTTTTGTATATTTCTTATTTTAGTTATGATCCAAATTACGAATATAAATTTTTTCCGAGAGTAATAATTGGGAAAATGGATGCAATATGTGATCATTGTCAAGCCAAAAAGTTTAAAACTTAAACATCTGGAATGTGTTGTTCAAACGGAAAAGTTAAACTACCACCTTTAAATCAACCACTCGACACACTCCTTATGTTTGTCCACAATATGGATATTGAAACACAAGTGAACCCCGAAAGCACACGATATCCTATGGATGTCCATTGGAGTCCACTTAAAGTTCCTGGACTTCAAATGGACTCCAATGGACGTCCATAGGATATCGTGTGCTGTCGGAAAAGTTGTTTGAAGAAAAACGACCTCCGGGCAAAGCCCGGGTAACCAGCTAGTTATTTAATTAATACTAAACATAAAATCTTTAGTCCATATTTATGTAAATAAAACTTATTAATGACAATAATTAAAAAGTAAAACAAATTCTATTATATTCTTCAGTCATTTCTACCCCTATTTTATATATAATTCTTCAAGATTTGGTTGATTAGACTCAGCTTTATAAAGCTTCTATGTATGTACGAATTCTCCGAAATTTGAAATGTGTGTAACACGAGAACTGATCAATCAAATTTTAAAGAATTATATATGAAATAGAGGTAGAAAAGACTGAAAAATATAATAAAATTAGAAATAGCACGATATCTCAAAATTAATGGAAATTAGAGCAACATTTAAATCTTAACAAATAATATATAAAATAGGGGTAGAAAAAACTGAAAAATATAACTAATCAACCAAATCTTAAAGAATTATATATGAAATAGGGGTAGAAAAAACTGAAAAATATAAGAAAATTAGAAATAGCCCGATATCTCAAAATTTGTGGAAATTAGAGCATATTTTAAAATTTCAACCTTTAAGGGCTACATCTCAAGTCTCAATATTTAGAAATGTCCCTGGTTGCTCTAACTCATGCAAATATTGAGATATAGGGCTAAATTTTTTTTTAATCGATAAAGTATTATTTAAGGAAGGATGGAATTAAATTTAGCGATAATTGGTAAAGGGCTTCTTTCTTTATAAAATTTTGAATTTTTTAAGAAATGCCTTTGATTGCTCTAACTTTTGTAAGTTTTGGAATATTGGGCTATTTCTAATTTTATTATATTCTTCTGTCTTTTCTACCCCTATTTCATATAAAATTCTTTAAAATTTGGTTGATTAGACTCATGTTTATGTAAGGACGGATTCCCCGAAATTTTAAATGTCTTTAACTCAAAAACTAATCACCAAATCTTAAAGAATTATATATGAAATAAGGGTAGAAAAGACTGAAAAATATATTAAAATTAAAAAAATTACTAAAATCTTAAAATTTTAACTTTTAAGGGCTACATCTCAAGTCTCAACAATTGAGACTTTTCATAAATTGATATTTTTTGACAATTTAGTATTAATTATTAGCAATTTTTTTGATTCTAATATATTTTTCAGTTTTTTCTACCTTTATTTCATATATAATTCATTATGGTTTGGTTGATTAGACCCAGCTTTATAAAGCTTCGATATATGTACAAATTCTCCAAAATTTCAAATGAGAAAAAGAAAGAGAGAGAGAAAGAGAGAGAGGGCGAAAGGGCGCTTTATTGCAAAAGCATTGATCGTTTTTTAAATAAAACTGACGTAAGTGTCTAGCCTAGCATCAGCTAATGTATGCCAAAAAGCCTAAAGTGCGTTCAGTTTTATTGGGAAACGATCAGTGTTTCGCAAAATGGCGGCCTTTTGCAAAAGGGCTAGTCTTTTTGCAAAAGGGCTAATTTTTTAATTGCAGTTAGAACATCTCAAGTCTTAATAATTGAGACTTCAAAAAATGATTTTTTAGGATAATAAAAAAAGTGAGCAAGCAGAAACTTGCACATTGCTTCCATATAGCTTTTAAGTGTGCAAGTAGCAACTTGCACATTGCTTCCTCATAGCTTTTAAGTGTGCAAGTAGAAACTTGCACATTGCTTTCTCATAGCTTTAAAGTGTGCAAGTTGAAGCTTGCACATTGCTTCCTCATAGTTTTAAAGTGTGCAAGTAGAAACTTGCACATTGCTTCCTCATAGTTTTTAAGTGAGCAAGTAGAAACTTGCACATTGTTTTCTCATAGTTTTTAAGTGAGCCAGTAGAAACTTGCACATTGCTTTCTCATAGTTTTTAAGTGAGCCAGTAGAAACTTGCACATTGCTTTCTTATAGTTTTTAAGTGAGCCAGTAGAAACTTGCACATTGCTTTCTCATAATTTTTAAGTGAGCAAGTAGAAACTTGCGCATTACTTAATCAACATTTTATTTCGCTTATAAAGCTTCCTCTATGAGGAAGCCAAATTATAGAATATTTACTAATAATTGTACATCAAATAAAAAACAAGCTTCCTCATAGAGGAAGCTTTATAAGCGAAATAAAATGTTGATTAAGTAATGCGCAAGTTTCTACTTGCTCACTTAAAAATTATGAGAAAGCAATGTGCAAGTTTCTACTGGCTCACTTAAAAACTATAAGAAAGCAATGTGCAAGTTTCTACTGGCTCACTTAAAAACTATGAGAAAGCAATGTGCAAGTTTCTACTGGCTCACTTAAAAACTATGAGAAAACAATGTGCAAGTTTTCTTAGTAAAGAAAATGCTGCTTATTTACATACAGACATAGACACTGAAAATTTAGAAGAACATACTATAAGACCTGCTACATGGAGAAATGATAACGTACAGTTACGCAACTTGGAAGTTGTAAATATAAGACCAAGTACAAATGCAATTCATATTCGCAATGTATTTAAAGAATGCTTTAATACCGTAGGTAGAGTTGAATGGCAGGAATTTATGATATAACTTTTGCATGTGTAAAAATATATATATTTTTTATATTTCCTTGTAACACTATATTTTGTAACACTGTAATTAATATTTATGCATCCAGTAAATGCATTTAATATTTGCATTATAATATTATATTTTAATTAGCGCTTTTATATTCTAGTATTTTTCTAGGTATACATATTTGTTACCGTTACATTAATAATAACATAAAATAAACTGTCTTTTTAAACATGAAATAATAATACATATATATAGAACATAAAAGTACGCAAACATGTATAGAACATGAAGACATATACATATGTTACTTATTCAATAATTTCGTTCTCTATTAATGTAATATAATCTGGCTTTGTAATTAGTTGAATTTCTTTGATAAAATATATTGAGTATAAAAAAAAATACAATAACAAGAAAATACATTATTTCTTTGTAACACAATATTTTGTAACACTACAATATTTATATTATTATATATGCATTCAATATTTGTATTATAATATTACATTTCAACTATTGTTCTTATATTACTTCTTTTTTTATCAGGTACATTTGTTACCGTTACATTAACAAAATAAAATAATCTCACTTTTTCAACATAAAATAAAATGTACAGAACAAAAGTACACAAACATGTCTAGAACATAACATACATTACTTATTCAATATTTTCGTTATCTATTAGTACAGTAATCTCTCTTTGTAAGCAGTTGAACCGTTTTTGGTCCTTAATCTTGCGTAACTTACTTTTTAGATTTGTTACCGTTACATTAACATTAACAAAATAAGATAATCTCACTTTTTGAATTTAAAATAAAATATATAGAACAAAAGTACGCAACCATGTATAGAACATAAAGAACATACATTACTTATTCAATATTTTCGTTATCTATCAGTGCAGTAATCTCTCTTTGTAAGCAGTTGAACCGTTTTTGGTCCTTAATCTTGCGTAACTTACTTTGTAGATTTGTTACCGTTACATTAACATTAACAAAATAAGATAATCTCACTTTTTGAATTAAAATAAAATGTATAGAACAAAAGTACGCAACCATGTATAGAACATAAAGAACATACATTACTTATTCAATATTTTCGTTATCTATCAGTGAAATAATCTCTCTTTGTAAGAAGTTCATCCTTTTTGGATCCTTAATCTTGCGTAACTTACTTTCTAGATATAATATCCAGTATTTTAATTCATCTTCCATTTCATCGCTTTTTGATATGGTTTGCATCGCATTTTTTGCTACTGTCCAAAATTCATCTTTCGATTCTTTCGTCGAATCTTCGTTTAAGGATTCAAATTTTCTTCTTTTACGTTGTGATGTTACACTGTGTAATCGGGTTGAATTACCACATGATGGAATTGACTGAAGATTTGAGTCAGTATTTTCTACATAAAATAAATAATTCAATAAAAATTCATATTTCACATAAAACATCCAAATATTGCATAAGCATTAAATTATTACATAAAATATATTAAATAAGAAATAATACAATAAGAAAATACATTATTAAATAAGAAAATACATCAAAATTGTATAACCTTTATCTTCTGCTTGTAAGATACTAGCAACATCTAAAAATTGTAGATCTTCGTTGTCATTTTCCTCAACTGAAGTATTTGATTCTAAAGAGCTACCGTGTTTATTGGAAACCTACAAAGTATTACAATTTTAATAGTTACATATACATATAATTATAATATATTTCTGTAACTCTAAAAAATATGTCATATTCTACTTACTATTATAGAAGATTCTCCTTTCCTTTGAGCAATATGAGGATCGAGAAATTTCATGTCTTCAAATAACCACCATGTGGGTTTATAAATATCATTAGTTGACATGCCACTTGATTTTTATGCCTTTATTTTGTTAAGGTAATCTAAATACTGCGATCGTAGATTATTTATTTTCTTTTTAGCAGTTTCTATAGATAAAGGTTGTGACGTTATTTCTTCATAATGCTGACATATTTGCCGAAAAGCGTTTTCTCGTTTTGTTCGATTGTGGTAGTCGGCAGATTTTACAACATATAATGAAGGATGTTGTTCATATAGTGATAACAACGTTCTAATATTATCTTTACTATCCATATTGCTAAAAATTAATTATTATATTCTTGAATTTATATTGACATATAATATGTAAATGTTAGCTGAACTTAACCTATATTTAAACATAATGCATTTTGTATATGTACATCGAATTTATTCTGAGTAGATGTTAATTAGTAATCTGTTTTATTTAAATGTATATATATATTTAATCTTATTATTACATACCAAAATATACGTTAAACTTTTTACAAAAGATCTGTATGTGCCGTGCCGTGATGCTCACACCTTTTCTATTTAGATATATATTGAACTATAGTACGAAAAAATTGGACATGATGCATTTTTGCTTCGACATTTCTAGATAATATTTTCACCAGAATTGTCTGTATCCGCGATACGGGTTCTAGTAATTCTTTCTTGGGTCGAAAACTCGGACCGAATTCTAGCATTGTGGACACAAGTCTTCGAGATTTCTATTTAATATTTTCGTCAAAGTTGGCTGTGTCCACCATCCGAGATCTAGTAATTTTGTCTCGGACCAAGAACTCAGGCCGAGTTCTAGCATCGTGGACACAAGGCTTTAGAAGAATAAGCCGGTAAACACTTGGTTTCGGCCTGAGTGTTTGTTTTGATTTTGGAGTACCCCCGCCGCTTGCGTACACTACGCCGCGCGCCGTTGTCTAGAAGGTTGTCCCATCATTCGCGACGTTCGCGGCATTCGACATTCGTGCTCCGAAACTCGAGCTGGCAGATAAGGCTATGTGATCCGCTCCGTGTATTACCGGCATTGGCATTACCGTGATACCGTTCATCGAGATCCTTAGCGTTTCCATATCTTTCATTTCCTTAGTGTTTACCGGCTCGGCGCTACGACGAGGTACGTTAACGTTTTTTTTAAGAATACGTGAATATTACGGTCTGTGCAACAGTTCGATCATCGAAACTGTAAAGAAAAAGAATTATGAATATTTGTGAGCATATATTTCATAAAGTACGAAACATTTCCCGGAGTAAGAATAAGCAGGTAAATACCTTGGCCTTGGCCGGCCTGAGTGTTTTTTCTGATTTTGCAATTACCCCTCGGGCCCTCGCCGCTCGCGTCCTCTACGCCGCACGGCCCGCGCGCCGTTGTCCTATCATTCGCGTTTCGCGTGCCGACAGCCGACTGCCGAAACTCAGTCTTGTGGCATCGTAGGACGTGTTCGGTACTCGGTAGTTATGTGATTCGTTCCGTGTATTACCGCGTTACGTACAATGTTCATATTGAGATCCATTTCTTTAGCGTTTATTGGCTCGCGCGATGAGCTGCCTTGACGATGAACGATTCGTAATAGCGTGTATCGTTAACGTGTCGATGCGACAGCGATTTACCGAGATTTTTATTTTTTTACGCAGTAACAACTGATTCTAGTAATGAAAAGCTATCGTTGTATCGATCATTTGTCGAATCACTAACATTTTATTTGTTTCGCAAGATTGTGCGTCGTACACGGTTAATGCCAAAGATACCATAAAGTATCGCGCGAGAATTCTAGTAATTGATGCGCGCGCGATCGTAATTAATCGTGCTTCCGCGAGTGCTTCTGTGTTTGCGTGTGTGCAACGAAGAAACCTGACGTCTAGCGAGTGCTATCTGCGTACAATGGCCGCCAAGGTAACGTAAGTAACGTGCGTGGCTAAAAGGCGAGAATCGGGGCGTGTTAAGAGGAATTAAAGTCGGAGGTAATCCGAGCGCTGCGAGGGGAGTCGTTATGCTGCCTCGTTTTGTTCCGGAAAATCGCAACAAAAGCACACTCCTTCACTCGGTTCTTGAATTCATCGAGATAGAATGCGGAACGTTTCAAGGGAGGACCTTGCCAAGCGAGAAATTATGTTGGACATATAGCAAAATTGGTTGTACAAAATTTGCATGGCAACTTGTATTCAGTCTAAACGTCACGCAACTCTACATCGTGCTAAAAATGTAACAATATTTATACAATATTACAGAGAACATTATAATTTTAGCAATACTTTACTTTCATTTTTCAAAATTTAATGACAATTAACTTTTGACACTTCTGAGTTCACTTCAAAGAGAGAACGAAATTAAAAACATTTTAAATATTTTATCTGAAATTACATCATCACCGAGCATACTAATCTGGTCGAGAATTTGACCAATACTATCCAAAATGCGGTATATATTTTGCCCCCCCCCCCTCCAAAAAAAATAGATCCTACTTTAGAGAGATGTCTCACACGCGACCAGTTCGACGAATTCACCACTGTATCAAATACAAAATAAAGCCTGCGATTAAATTTCGGGTGTTTCAAGTTTATTCGAAGCAAGTCGCTCGTCGGATTTTTGTGATACGATCATTTCTAACCGACTCTGAATTGCCAAATTATAATGTTACTTTATGCTTTTAAGTTCACAATTGCTTATATTCATATTACCTGATTCAATTTCTTAGAGGTATGTACTAGGACGCTTTCTTTCTTTCGCGTATAATTTTTTTGCGAGTCTGTTTCTATCGATTTACTGTGATTTACACATTTTGCAGTACCTACAATTTTTTATGTGAGATTTGAAATATATAATGTTTTAAGTAATCTTGTTTCTTGACAATTTCCAAATTCTTTTTTTTAAAGTTATCGCATAACTATTTCGAGTGCAAAGGAATTTATAAGTAGGTATGTCAATTTAAAAATTTTATATGGAATATATTTTTGTTACATAACAAACAGTAAAAAAGTCTTTAAAAAACATTATTTTGGATACACATTCTTTCAATTCATATTTATACCTCTACGAAACGTATAGCGATACTTATAATTAACAAGATAATATTTTTAATATATATGTAATATATATATTTTTTCTCTATACATCACTTTGTTTAACAAGTCCAGTTTTGCAATTTTTTACTTCACTAGCAAATTTTAGCGATACTCTACATTTTTCTAATTATACATTTGTATATTAATTAATTTCGCTTTGTTTAATGAATCTGCTCTCGACGAAAGCTCCTTTCTCTATTGAGCTGAAATTTTGTGTTAAACATTTTTCTTTGTTTCTACAAAAAGCAGCAAGTTTTGTAAGAGGAATTTGAAGATTTTGCAAAGGCCAAAGATATAATGCAAAAATTACTTATTGTCTCCGAAGTTTTATTTGAAAATACGGGATTTATAGTTCTCTTGTCTTCTTTGCTTGCCTATGAATTATGTTTCAGTTTGTAGCGTCTTTTTAGTGCTCCTTGGTACCTTGATTCCACGAAACTGACAACTATATTTTTCTTTTTTTTTGCATATTAATAATTGACGTCTTTTAAAAATTTTTTCTTTTGTAAATTTCTTTGGACATAAATCGCACTTGTATATTTGAAATGTGTGGGATAATCTTCTCTTTTCTTGTTTCATTAATTTGCTGTGATTTACACATTTTGCAGTACAATTTTCTATGAAATTTAAAATATATAATGTTTTAAGCAATCTTGTTTCTTGACAATTTCCAAACTTTTTTTTTTAAAGTTATCGCACAACTTTGTCGAGTGCAAAGGAATTCATAAGTAAGTAGGTATGTTAATTTGAAAATTTTATATGGAATATATTTTTGTTTTTATTAAGTGCAGTTATCACAAATTGTGTAGCTTTGGGGGGGGGGGGGGAGGGGAGGAATTTGGTCAAAAAAGTTGTGTTAAACATTTTTCTTTATCTGCACGAAAAGCAGCAAATTTTGTAAGCAAAATTTGAAGATTTTGCAAAGATGTAATGCAAAAATGATCGTGTCTGAAGTTTTATTTGGAAATACTGGATTTAGTTCCGTAAGAATTATTTCCGTCCTTAATCTCGTGTGATAGCCCGTTACCAAAAAAGTATCGCATCCCGAGATAAGGAATTTGAAGATCCGCGCCGAGTGATCCCTTGAGAAGCTCGAGGCTCGGATGCTCTGACGTTTTTGATAAATCTTTAAAAGAGATTAGTGTCATTAATCTGGTAAATGATTGGCGACACCTGACCGGTTGTAATACTGGTGCTAATGTTATTATTTCGTCTAATAGAGAAACAGGTCTCTCTATTACGAACGTGTATCTGCGTGCATCATCTACAGGAATCAAGACTTTTTCATTCCAGGTATGCACTTCGTTGTTGATCAGAGACTGACCGATAGCAGAAACTTTCTTGGCGATGATGTAGAGGGATTCGACGAGTTTGGTGATAAAGTATTGAATTCTCTTCTTGATGTTTTGGTGCCTTTCTTATAAGCAGTCGTAATATTACTTAAGGGAAGGAAGAATATGATTTATGACGTTCTGTAGATATTAACAAAACGTATAGGGGCTGTGACGATATTGAAAGCTTTGTCGGTGCTGGCATTCATTAAGAATATGTATATAAATACGTATGGCGATTTTTCTGTATTTCTGCAGTTTATCGCTTTAGAGATAAAGCAAAATATATTTGTGCTCGAGAATATTTTAAATATATTTATAGCTTTTTGTATAATTATATTAACATACCTAAATACATTAGTCAGATTATATATTATATTTGTTTGACATTTTGCGTTATTGTGTCATTGTAGCTGGATTATCATATTTGCTTTGTACATCAAAACGAAGCGATAGGGGCCATAGTTCCTTGCATTAAGTTTCATTTGGAAATACGGGATGTTCTCTTGTCCTCTTTGCTTGCCTATGAATTATTTATTTTAACTTTTTTACTTTATTATTTGATATTTTAGGCTTTCAGTGCTTCTTGATACCTTGATTTCACATAACTGACAAATATATTCTTTTTTTTTGCATGTTGATAATTGACATGTCTTAAAGTTTTTTTCTGCTGTAAATTTCTTTGAACATAAATCGCACTTGTATATTTGAAGTGTGTGGGATAATCTTCTTTTTTCTTGTTTTTTTTATTCCTTTTTGTCCTTAGAGTCACATAATGAAGGACTCCAGTTTCGATATGTAGTTTTAATTGAAATAAATTCCTGCAGTACATCAAGGCCTTTGTATTCTATCAATTCTGAAAGTACGCCATATCTATTTTGTCTTATGGTTTCGTATAAATTCTTGTTCTTTATTTCATACCAATTACATTACACAAAGAGACAGAGATAAATGAAAACGGCGAGGAAGTAATGAAATATGGATTTAAAATCGGTGGTGGCATTGATTAGAATTTTACAAAAAGTCCACAGGGTTATACAGACAACGGGATATATGTAACGGAAGTACACGACGGATCGCCAGCGGCAAAATGTAGTCTTAGAATGCATGACAAAATTTTACAATGTAACGGATATGATTTTACGATGGGGGGGGGGGGGGTGGGGGGGTTACTCACAAGAAGGCGGTCTCTTATATAAGAAAACATCCAGTATTAAATCTTTTAGTAGCCCGTAAAGGATGTTACTAGTACTTAAAAATATGCCAAAAGATATTTTTATTGACAGATATTAATTTCATATTATACTTTGACGAGGTTTGCATATCCGTTGTATTTTTCTGCCAAATTACAGTAGGTATTAGCAACCTTTATAGTATGTAGAAGTTAGGTCAGAATGTATAAGACGTTAAATCATGGGACTGAAAAAGTTAAGATTTCTCTGTTTATTTTAAAGCTGAGACAAATAGATGTTATACTAACTGATACTATTAGCATCTTTGTAAAGAAGTTGAAAAAGAGAAATGCCAAAGTATAATAATGTTGCATTAAGTTATATCTTTGAATATAATGATATTATTTCTCCATAAGAGTCCTGCCAAGAATTTATATTACATGTATCTTCCTTGATGCATTTCAGTCATCAAATCTAAATATAATCAACAATAATTAGTGAAATTGAACCGATATGAATCTTACAATTAAATAGAGGAGATGCTATCTTTGGTTGGATACTTTTTCCAACTTTGCAAACTGCGCTAATTGTCTCGGTCGTGTCGACATTTTCAATAAATGTGTCAGTCATGGTCAATTAAGTATTTATTTTTGATTATTTTTAATATTGCGGTTTTTCTGGCGATTTAGTAAAATACATTCCTATTTGTCAGATGTATATTTTTTGAAATTTCTAATATGTATTTTAAATATATTATGTAATATTACGCATATTGTACGCAATCGTAGTGGGTAATAATTTTCGCGACGGACTTTTCAAGAGGAATTAATGAACACGATCTAGATCGGCCAACAGCCGAGCTCGACGAGGCCAAAAGATCGCGATGGGTCAAGGGGTAATAATGCAACCTCTCATGGACTTGGTAATTGCATCGGTTATTCATGCCGGCCGCAACACCGAAAAGAGTTTCTACCACGTTATTACGTGATTCGGCGATGCCTTGACTCGTAACTGCAAGTTACGTTTGTTTTCACAATTGCCACACGTACGCGATGCAGAATGAAAACGATCCGCGGTAAATCAGTAGTTGCCTTATTATCATACAGATATACCAGAGATTTCTCGGGTGCATTTAATTAATTTCTGTAAGTTTTGAAACCGTGTCAAGTTTCTCATATAAGAAAAATAATTTCCGAATAATGTAAAATAATTAAGCGGTATATCTCTCTTTTTCTTTAAAGTTCTACCGTCAAAAAGCTATTTCATTCATTTGTCCGTTAATTCGAAAACCTGTCGATCCAATTTCATATGCGCACTGTCTTATTTGCAATTTTCTTGAAAATTTGAACAGCAAATTACAGCTTTCCACGGAAATTTACCGCAGCGACGAGAGAATTCAATCAGCGTTCTCGCTGTGCTCTTACGCGCTACTTTAATCCAATTAATTGCGATAAGACGACCGCAAGAACGTTGGCGAACCGGTAGAGCCGAGCACTTTCACACGACAGTTATCATTCCTTTTTCCTCCTTTTTGCTCAGCATCCTGCGGATCTACTTTGTTCTTGCTCGTGGAGTAGGTATGTCCCGTCGCGTCGTTGTCGTCATATTCGCCTAAATGTGGCAACTAAAGAAACAGGTTTACTCTCCGTAAAACCGGGAGCTACTATCGGTCGATGGAATGCTCCGATAAACTGTCACCGTGCGAATGAATTTAAATCGTCGCGACGTTCGACCCGATTATTCCTAACGTTCCTGGAAACTGGAAACTTGAAGCGTGCGACGAAGCTTAGGTATAGAAGTAGTGGGGAGGGCTCAGTGGTTTATTTCGATGGATTTCTTGGCCAAAATTCTCTAAATTTTTGAAAAATTAATGCAAGTTATCGTTATTAGGGTTTTTGGGGTCGCTGATCACGAATCTGATGTCGGATTTGAAAAATTCTAAATGACGGATCTAATATGGCGCATATTTATTCAAGACGTTCAAATTAGCTTAATAATTAATTTTGAGGTTGCAAAATTATATTTAAGGGTTATCTATCGTTGCTATTTATTGTGTATTGCAGTCATCCAAAAATCAACGTGTTTATTTACATTATCCAAATTATTGTAAATTGTATAATGTTCAGGGCTAAATTGGTCTAAATCAATGTTTGCTTCGTTAATTTCCTCGTCAATATTATTATTTTCGGAGTTATTTGAATATATAATTAGTTTAAGAACCTCCGCAGGAAGTGTTTTACGCATTCTTTTTTCTATTCTTTTCTTCTGACTAATAGTGGAGATGAGAATACTTGATGTTCCAAATGCTCTGTTTATTATATCTTTCATGGTGTGAACTCTGTTGGTCTTTCGAGCATGATAGTCTGTCGTTTTTATACCATTTTCTATTCAGTGTATAATTATTCGACGTTGATGGCATCATATTTGCATTTTCCGATACTGACATATGTACATAAAGTGGTTTTTTTGCTTTATTTGCAATCGCGATATTTTTTACTGTGCCTCCCGGTATGCAAATTACCTCCTGCCTTGTTCCCCTCTCCGGAGATGCAGGTCTCCAGAGAGATCTGTTGCTCGTTTCATCCGCGCTATAATTTCCGTTATTGCCATCATCCGCCTCATTGGATGACCACGAGTCATCCAATATATCAGAGAAAGATCTCTGTTTCGACTTTCTGCTACATCCTCTCCAAGAACCCCCAACAGGGAGCACAGAATTTATAATGATTTCAGCGCCATGTGCGAGAAAGAACTTTATGCACAGCTGAGGGCATATTTTGTAATGTTGATTAAAAATTTTAGCAGTACTTAAACAAAGGCTTCTAAATTTATCTGGATCAATCGGTAACTGGCAATTCACAGCGATTGAACGAAATATCATTATTATTATTAGAAGTATTGACAACGAGAAAAAATATAATTAGGTACTTAGATGAAATAAAAATCTGTGATACCAAATTAGACGAAGTTAAATCCGGCAAAGCAAAGGACTGCACGCGCACGGAAACTCTAATAGCAGTTTGTTGGAGGTTGATGTCGGGGGTTAACGGCTTTCTCGACGGCGACGAAGAACTTTTCAGACCAATCACTTTTTGAGTGATAGGAGAGACTGGAGAAAGGGATGGCAAAACAGGGCTGCCGGCCCTCTCTGCTTGCCCTTTTTTGCTTGCGAGGATCTCCTCCGACATTGCTTCGCACAAAAGCTGATATCAACGATATCGCGGTCGTTTCTCCGGCCGAGGTGCCTCATATATGATAAATGGAAATTCTAAAAAGGACCCATTAATCGTGACTGCGCTGAAAAATTGAGTGGCCCCACGAGAGAGCGATGTATGCCAAAGAAAGTGATTTATCAATACAAGTCATGGGCCATTTCTAAATGCTCTGTTAACAAGTCCATTTCTCTGAATACTTTCGTGCATTGATAACACGGATGCACCTCGCCTCCGTGAACTCTTTGTGCGTGAAACCTTATCGCTTTTTTTCAGTTTAAATGACCTTGGGCAGTCTAAGCATTGATACCTTGGACCACTCTTTTCTTTATCATTTTCATCATTATCTCGCTTTTGCGCCCTCCACTTGAGTTACTTCTTCGTCACTTTTGAAAGTTTCTATGTCCGCTTGCACTTGGGCAACGAGACAAGTCGATTTGTCTCTTATTTGTGTTAACAATGTATTTTTTAATTTTTTTATAGTTTTCTACGCATTATCCAATTGTTGCGCGTACTCCTCCAACTGCATTTCATGTGCTGATATTAAATTTCGTACTTCTAGTTCTTTTTTCAAATTAGTATTTTCTTTAAATCATCTACCTCCGGATCTATGTTTATAAAAACTGGGGGCCCATCCTCATGATTACGTGGCATTATCTTTGTACTGCTTGAAATCGGGCTGGTAGCACCTTGCCGAGTGCATGAGCATTCTTTCCCATTACTCGAGAAATTATTGATGTTAATTTTTGCTCCTTGGATGTTGAAGCTTATGTTCTTTGAAGAGCTCATAACTCAAGTTTATCTCGTACTCGGAGCTCTTGATTTACTCCGGTTGACTTTTTCCTAATAGCAGTTTGTAAATTTAGAATATGAATTTTTTACTTTTACATATGTGTTTGTGCGTATATATATGTATGTATATGTATGTATGCAAATAAAGAATTTTTATTTGCGTAAAAACGACTGTGAATATGAATACCGCTCATAAATATCCTTTTTGAAATGGAAATACGTGAAATAGAAAATACGCGTGTAACTTTATTAATATATTCATTCTTAATTATGTTAATATTTCAACGGAAAATATGTTGTTCGTCAGAATAGATTCTCTCTACCGTTCGCGATTTGTTTGCAGCTCTCTGTACACGAAAACTAATACAAATCGACTGAATTGTATTGGTATTTCGTTCACTTTGATCGAAAAATTACTGGCGAATCGGCACGACTGCTAAAAGTGCTAAAGTGCTAAACCACAATGCGTACTCGATTCTGTTCTCCGTTCGCGCTGTTCACGAATTTCATCCAAATGGCGAATCGTAAATAATTTACGTCTAGTCTTACGATAAATTTACTACACAATTCGTGAAGTTTCGTGTTTGCGGAAGAGAAAGATATCGCGAACGTACTTGCTAAATTAGCGTACTCCTCGCCGTAGGAAATAAATAGGTGGCCCTCCATGGACGGCTGCAAGCAAACCCACAGATGTAAGTACAAATATTGCGAGATTATTTGATATATACCGTGTAAAACATGATTTTTGTAGTAAATTGTATACATGCATACATATGTAAATATATACAATGTATTTACATATACTGTATGTATGTATACAACTTGCGACAAAAATCAAGTTTGACATATCTTTTTTTTTTATATTTTCTTTTGCTCAGTTCTACACTTTCCAAACTTTTAGATCATGACGATAGGAAATATGAAGTAAGCATTCAAAAACATTCTAATCCACATATGTGGAGATACACCAAATTGTAAAGCGCCTGGTTTTGGTTCAAACACGCTACCTCCAAATTTCTTGATGTTGTTTATTTGGTTAGGCTTAGCAGAACATATGGGACAATTTACAACGCCTGAACATCCATTCAAAACATTTAGAAATTTCCATCGATTAAAGTACAAACCATGGAGTATTTCACTTTTATTGTTTTTCCATTGGATAATGTACATGTAATGGGTTCCAACTCGTCTGCCTGTTTTTTTTTATTTCATCATAAGTGTTTCCAATTTCTATTGTAGTCTTTTTTTTATATTGAAGCGTAATTGGTGAACAAAATCTTACTGATTGAGGTGTCGAAACTGTACAGAGAAATTCCTGATGGCCACTGGTCCAGCTATTTCCTCAATTTGTTTTGTTTTCAAAGTTTCAAAAATTTTTTGAGGGTATACAAAGTTACTATTTAGCGTTGTCTTTGAAATGTAAACGCGATATGAATGTATCAACTGTATCAAGCATGTATTCTCATATACTTACTCCTGTCCTGTCCATGTCATTGTCATCGTTTATCAACGGACTGCCTGGACTGTCACAATCGTAATCCATTGAAGAATTCATTATATTTTCGAAGTATGCTGAAGTGACATAAAGTGTCATTTTATGCAGGTTTTTTTATTTGGCAATGGTACGGAAAAATTCGTGTTTATTAAATATTTGTTAAATATTGTGTTATGTATTCTCATATACTTATTCCAAGGCTCCTTTGTATAGTGGAGAACATTAATTTGCTGTGATGGCTGAAATTTAACGCCGCGGATATAAATGGTCTCTCATGATTTTCTCCCAGAAATTGCTTTAAAAGATATTTATGATAACAATCAATTCCTAAATTACTTTTATACAAATGATTTTCAACCAAAAACCCTTTAGTTATAGTCGATACATTCCGTAGTAAAATTCGAGGAAAATACGCTCGCTGCTTCTATGCAAGAGAAAGATGATGTAATCTATCATGGGTTTCATGATCTAGGTATTCCAAAGGGTTTTCGTTTAACCTGCGTTGAAATGTGTACAATTAAAAATGGAATTATTTAAAATAATTAATTATTTTTGTACAAAAAATATTTAAATAATAATGTATTATTTTGTTGTTGGTTAGATAAAGAGTGCAACGGTTATTGATTTTTACTTTCTGCAAGAGCGTTGTAAGTGCACATGATATGTGTGACAACATCTTGCGTCACAAGATGCGTCTGAAAAATGTAATTAGTGTTCGGTGCCTTAGCCCAATACGCTTTAAACCTTTTGTGCAAATTTTTCACTGCTTTCTTTAAAATAAGTTCTTTCTCATGATTCATTGAATATGTATGGATAAGCGATTGTCTGGCAGGGAAAATATACTCAGACCTAGACCCGCTTATTGCCTTAGAAACACAAAATGACATAAATTAGAGCAGTCTTTGAAATGTAAACGTGATGTGAATATATCAACTGTATTAAGATGTCTATCGTCCGTGAGATGTGAATATCATGAAAGAAAAAATTAAATAAAAACTTTATATTCAGCATTCCTCTTTGGTTATAAATGAGTATAAAAAATAATATTTTATTTTACTCCTTTCTTTTTTACTTTATACGTCAATATTTATTTAATCATTAAATTCGAAAATTAATCCCTTATGCAATCGATATTAAAATTGATATGTCTCGACACCGCGTCTTCTCGCGATAGTTCCTATATTAGGCATCTAGATTTTTTGCGTAAATGTACGCTATTATAATGGCGAACCACACTTCCTTTTTGGGTAAATAATCTATTATATATTGGACACTGTAACTTCCTTCTTCTCAGTCCATAGCGCTTTTCAGCGCGTGGTGAGCCTCTCTCATGCCACGCTAGGCTTTACTACACTGCAACAAGAAAAGAAATATTCGTTAAAAAATTTTTTAACAAACTATTAAAAATATATTGTGTACAAATGTATATATATACTATTTTGTAGTTTATTTATACCTGAATACTTAATTTTAATGCTGCAGAATTTTGTTGATTATCTCTATTTAGTGTATAATTATTTGACGTTGATGGCATCATATTTGCATTTTTCGGTACATATGTACATGAAGTTGTTTCTTTGCTTTATTTACAATCGCGATGTTTTTTATATTATATTATAATTTCATGGTACTTATTCTCTTAATAATTCTAATTACTGCAAATCTTTTTCGCAATAATCCGTTAACTCGTTACTCTGTTGCATAATAATTATCGCAATAAATGACCACATTTATGATCAATAGTACGTCGAGAGAAGAATAATAAATTCTGTTCTGTTATACGCATAATTGATCGACGCGATTTAGGATTAAACATTTGCGTAAAGTTTTCCTAGCCCATCTATTTCAAGGTAATGTAGCTGTGTAATAGGGTTCTGTTAATATGTTTATTTTTAACTTGTAATTTGTGATTTTTATGATTTTGAAATTTTCCCTGTCTCTGATATATTGAGTTTTTAAAATTTTTCCTGTCTTATTTTGTTGGAAGTTCGCTACCGCAGCGCGGAACGCGTGATCGCATGTATAGGCGACGATACACTGTTGCCGAATTCCTTGCTGATAGTATTGAGTATGGAATGCGAGTGTTATTGTGTTTACCACGGAGACAAGCAAGGATCATGCTTTGATCACGCGTTTCGAGCTCGGAAACCGTTTGCTCGGCCGCGGCCGAGACTCATTGTCAGTGAGCCCACGGAAGCCACGAGAGAAACATTGCGTTGAGCGGGTATAATAATCGGAGCAAGAAATCGGAGTCGTGCGGCAATTCGAGATGTTTTCGCAATTTATGCGGAAAGTGACGGGAAATACGATCGTCTCGCATTACCGTGAAGTGAGCTCGCTGTCGCATCGCGTCGTTTTATAATTTTACATCATTCCGACTTGATTGCTCGGGGAATGTGCGGTATATCGTCGTTGCGATTGTTCCGAAACATGCGTGCTTGTATTTCGCAACGCAAAGATGGAATTCGAAAGAAACACTGCCCGCGCTACGTTTTTTTTTTCGTAATCGCGTTTACATATACGTCGCACTGTAAATCCAACAGTGTGTTATTTTTACACACATAAACGTTTAAAAACGACACTGAAGCTTTTTATACATGTTTCTTCATGTATTAAATTACGTCATTTAACACGTTTAATCATATTAAATTAAACGTTAATACGTTCAATCGTGTTAAATGACGTGATTTAAAACGACAAGAAATGTGTAAGAAGAGCTTCAGCTAATATAACTAAATAACACACTTAGATTTGCAGTGCGTTTCGCGTTGTTAAAGCTTTGATAATTGATATCTATTGATCGCGTTTGACCGCGATTATAAAAAAAGGTACGCTTACTTCGTCTTTTATCAATTATTTTTGTTAATTAGAGTTCTTTTTGGATTCGGAGCAAAAGGCGCCTTCAACCTTGCCTTTGGGTTATACAGCGCAGAAACTCTCAGACTATATTTAAAGCTATATCACTCTGTTGATTTTCTTCACAAAATTGTATATAATTTGAATCTACATCAAATCCTATTCCTATCAGTCATTTTCAAATTCGTAGTAGAGTTTCGCGTACGTGGTCATGTGACCAGCATGGTGGAGACGGGGGAGCGTCACGTGATACGCGTCGCGGGCAACTTCAGTCGGCTCGCACCACTCACTGACTCACATTAGGGATGGGCAATGTTCAAAAACAAATTAATATTTCAAAAATCGATTAAAAGAAAAGAAATCGCAGAGACATCGATTATATATATATATAAAAGAATCAAGGAATCGATTAATCGTTTTATTTTTTGAAATTACTTTTTAATATTTAGGGGGAGGGGGTCTATTTTTAAAATATTACAGCTTTTCTTTGAGTAATGTTTATTGTAATTCACTGTATTTCTTCTTGCCTTTGATGTGACAGTTTCAGCGCCACTATAGTGGCTTCCCATCCCCTATAAAGGTTAAATTAATTTTTTTAAATCTTAAAATATTTATTTTTTTGTGTTTTAGTTACATTAGATAGTTTTCTTTATTAACCCTTCGTAGTCACACTTATTTTTTCAAACAAGGAAGTCACTCTGGGTCATTTTGACCCGAGACGAACTTTGATCGTTCGCCATTTGACCATTTATCCACCGATCGTGTTGAAAAAATTCTCGAATGCACTTGCGATATTGCTAAATTGATTGCTATAAAAAAAGAAGTGCCTCAGAAATTTTTAACATATTAAAAAAATTCGCGAAAAATTTGTTTTTTTTTAAACTAAATTTTACGAAAAAATGAACTACAGCTAGAGGGCCTCATGCCCGCCAATTTTCAAATTACGCGCAAGACATTTACGAGCAAAGTTGAGGCTCGGGTCAAATTGACCCAGGTTGGGACTACGGAGGGTTGAATCCGCATTGTATATTTTTTTAAAAATGCATACTGTCCAGTGGTATCGCTGAAAATATCGCTAAAAATATTACAATTTTATTAATTAAAATGAAAAGTTCTCTGTTGTTTTTATATCATTCACTCAATCACATGCATATTATTACAAGGTACAAACATTATCACATATTTACATTGTTTAGTTACTGTGTATAAATAAATTGAAATAGAAAGAGATTAAAGAAGATAAGAAGAGAAAATATTTGTTACTGTATTTTATCGTTCTTTATTTTAATAAAAAAACGATATATGACGACGCATAGTACAATCATATCACCAGGTTACAAGGTAAGATATAAAGTAGGTATTTAGTAGGTTACAAGGTAAGATATAAAATATAAAGTAGGTATTTAGTAGGTTACAATATAAGATATAAAATATAACGTAGGTATTTAGTAGGTTACAATATAAGATATAAAATATAAAGTAGGTATTTAGTAGGTTACAAGGTAAGATACAAAAGTGAGATATAAAGGTATACATAACATACAAAAGATAAGATATAAGCACAAAGTAAGATACCAAGTATTGAAAATAAAGTAATTTATTCCAATCCCCAATTATCAAAAGCAAGCGAACTAAGAAATAACAACATATTTAAATGCTCACCGATTAATCTGCTTCGTTCATCGGTTTTTATATCACCAGCTTGAGAAAAGATTCTTTCTGATGGTACTGAAGTGCCAAGGACACTAACATACTTTATTGCTTGCTCATACAACATCGGAAAAGTATGTTTTACCGATTTCCAGTATTGGAGAGGATTGCTCTTACGTTTAATGACTGGTTGGCTCAAATACTGTCTTAATTCGCTCAAATCTTTATTAGTATTATTTTTTGATACTTAATGATCATGAAAACTCCATAAGTTATCAAAATCTTTATCAACCATGCCAGCATTCAATTTCTCACTCAGTCATATTTTGTCGAATTTTATTTATTTGTAATAACGACTCAATTCGGGATATCGCATTTGCCGCAGCTAAAGCTTTTTCAAAATGTAATTTCTTAAACCGAGGATCAAGTATGGTAGAAATGCTCATTATTTCATTATTTTCAAAATTTTTGCATCGATTTTTAATTGCATCTTCAAGTTTTTCTTTGAATTCAATTCCGATCCTTGTAGTAGGTTTAGTATAATAGATTGCGGATTTCATACACTGCACTAAAGGTATAATGACACTGCAAGTTGGATATGAATCTTCACTAACTTCAACAATAACGTTTTCAATCGGTTTCATAAGTGATACTTACATCTTTTAATATTTGAATTTCGTCACGTTTTAACATATCTGGAGGATTATCACACTTATTGTTAGATATTGCTGGATATATATATTGTTCAAGCTCAAGAAATCTGTTTAACATATAAAGTGTGGAATTCCAACGAGTGGCTACATCATGTATTAATTTTAATAGAGTTCCTTCGGTTTTTCCGTCACGTATTTGTAAGCTTTTCAATTGATCAGATGCAACAACACTTTTTCTTACAATTGAAACAATCCTTTTTACTTTATTAATAATTTCTTGTGCATGAGGAATACTGATTAGCGCATCCGGTACTATATGAGACAAAATGTGTGAAAAACAAGATAACTATCTGTGCTTTCCTATTGTCTTCTCTATTGCAAATTTGATATTTGCTGCGCTGTCTGTAATAATTGCTGTAATCTTTGAACGGTCTAATTGAAATTGTTCAACAACTGTATTTAAAGAATCAGCGAGATATTCAGCAGTATGATTTTTATGCAAGGGAAAAACACCAATACAACCAGTTTTCATTTTGATTTCTTCTGTTGAATAGTGTATAGTAACACCGAGATAACTTTGATTAGCATTATCCGTCCAATTATCGCAAGTGAGGCTATAACAAATAGCTTTTTTAACTCTAATGATAAAACCTTCTTTCAATAATCCATATTGGGCTTCTATCAATCTAGTGGATCTGTGAAGTTGGCACGACATTCTACAAATTTAAAAAAAATACTAAGAGTTCTGGTAGCACTTTTCATAGTTCTACAGTTCCTGATAAAAATTTAAAAGAGTTCCGCATTTCTTGTATTAAAAAATCGAAATTAAAAAAATGTCGTGCTAACTTCGCGAATCTAGCACGACACTTTCTCCTCTAAAGTACCAAAACGCGTTAAATATTATAATATTTGACAAGAGTTCCCGATAGTTCTAATCAAATTCCACACATATATTCAATTATAGATCGATATTCCACCAATTAACATTTTTAAATAATTATGATGTCCGCGCCCAGCATGACGCTTGATGACAAGTGTCGTGCCGAAGATTTTCCGCGGTTTAACGATTATTTTCGACAGTTCTAAAAGAGTTCTGTGCTTTAGAATTAGTTGTAAAGAGTTCCGACAATTAACTATTTTTTAAACAATTTTAGCAGTTACGTCTAGCACGACGCTTAGTGAAAATGTGTCGTGCTGATGATTTTCTGTGGTTCTGAAGGTAGTTCTCGGTAGTTCTAGCAGAATTCTATGCTTTAAAATTATTTTTACAAACAGTTCTGAACAATTACTATTTTTTAAACAATTTTAGCAGTTACGTTCAGCACGACGCTCAGTAAAAATGTGTCGTGCTGATTATTTTCTGCGGTTCTGAAGGTAGTTCTCGGTAGTTCTAGCAGAGTTCTATGCTTTGGAATTATTTTTACAAACAGTTCCGAACGTTTACTATTTTTTAAACAATTTTAGCAGTTACGTCCAGCACGACACTTTTTTATTGTAAGTAAACTACCTTCAGAACCGCAGAAAATCATCAGCACGACACATTTTTACTAAGTGACGTGCTGGACGTAATTGCTAAAATTGTTTAAAAAATAGTAATTGTTCGGAACTGTTTGTAAAAATAATTGTAATGCATAGAACTCTGCTAGAACTACCGAGAACTACCTTCAGAACCACAGAAAATCATCAGCACGACACATTTTTACTAAGCGTCGTGCTGGACGTAACAGCTAAAATTGTTTAAAAAATAGTAAACGGTTATAACTGTTTGTTAAAATAATTCTGAAGCATAGAACTCTGCTAGAACTACCGAGAAATACCTTCAGAACCGCAAGAAATCACCAGTACGACACATTTTCACTAAGTGTCGTGCTGGACGTAACTGCTAAAATTGTTTAAAAAATAGTAATTGTTCAGAACTGTTTGTAAAAATAATTTTAAAGCATAGAACTCTGCTAGAACTACCGAGAACTACCTTCAGAACCACAGAAAATCATCAGCACGACACATTTTCACTAAGCGTCGTGCTGCACGTAACTGCTAAAATTGTTTAAAAAATAGTAATTGTTTAGAACTGTTTGTAAAAATAATTTTAAAGCATAGAATTCTGCTAGAACTACCGAGAACTACCTTCAGAACTGCAGAAAATCATCAACACGACACATTTTTACTGAGCGTCGTGCTGAACGTAACTGCTAAAATTGTTCAAAAAATAGTAATTGTTCAGAACTGTTTGTAAAAATAATTTTAAAGCATAGAACTCTAGAACTACCGAGAACTATCTTCAGAACCGCAGAAAATCATTAGCACGACACATTTTTACTAAGTGTCGTGCTAGACGTAACTGCTAAAATTGTTTAAAAAATAGTTAATTATCGGAACTCTTTACAACTAATTCTAAAGCACAGAACTCTTTTAGAACTGTCGAAAATAATCGTTAAACCGCGGAAAATCTTCAGCACGACACTTGTCATCAAGCGTCATGCTGGGCGCGGACATCATAATTATTTAAAAATGTTAATTGGTGGAATATCGATCTATAATTGAATATGTGTGGAATTCGATTAGAACTATCGGGAACTCTTGTCAAATAATATAATATTTAACGCGTTTTGGTAGGGGAGACCGGGGCAAATCGGTCAGGTTTTTTTCGGTGCCGATTTTTAACAACAAAATAAATAATTTTAGTTAAATGTGATATACCATTTTTAAGAGTGAACCTTTAGCTACAAAATTTATGTAGGAAATTTTTGTCTACGTCGCTTTGTTTAATCGGTATAGAGCAAAAACGACAACGGTGGAAAAATTGAAATCTCAAAAATGCCGGGGTAAAACTGTCACCCCCCCGGGGCAAATCAGTCACACTGTATTTTCAATACATGTACGTCCATCTAATCCTGAAAAATGATAGGATACATTTTAATAATTGTTAATAATAAATAATAATAATAATAATAATTGTTAATAATAATAATTGTTAATAATAAATAATAATAATAATTGTTAATAATTGTTAATAATTAATAATTGTTAATAAGTGTTAATAATTTTTAATCGTTGTTCTTCTTCAACCAGTTGATCAACGTGGTTCTCCGGACATCGAATTGTTTTGCGGCTGCGTCGCTCATTTTATCTTTTTTCACCGCAAGAACTGCCTTCTTAAGTTTCTCCTTGTCGACGGGAGTCGTTTTGCGACGATACGTGCGTACCATTTCCCTATGTATACAAACTAACGCACGTTCAAGGGAAGACAGAATCACGCTCGATGGAAACCTAACCTGAAATTGCCGTGAGCTGAAGTCGTGCGCCCGGCGCGCCACAGTGACGAGACTGCCGCATTTTCCCCGGGTGCTTACTGACCGATTTGCCCCAAACACAATTTTCAGGTTTCATCGCCCACAAAATATTAGACATGAACGATAATGAAAAAACTACACTGGATTCGTGTTCAGCATGCATTACTCTTTATAATCACGTACCTGGAGATTTGGAGAGCAAATATTATTGTAGATATTACACAATTTCCACGCGCAGAAAATTTCACTTTCACCTTCCGAAAACACGTTTGCCCACGTAAAAATCATAACACGGCAGGTAATCTGCCGAAACTCCGTTGGTCACATGGGTACCATAAGACGCGTTTACAATGTTAATAGCGAGTTCGCACAATATACAGGTTCCGAGATATTTGATTTGACACTTTTACCCCGTTGACCGATTTGCCCCGGTCTCCCCTACTTTAGAGGAGAAAGTGTCGTGCTAGATTCGCGAAGTTAGCACATTCTTTCAATTTCGATTTTTTAATACAAGGAATGCGGAACTCTTTTTAATTTTTATCAGGAACTGTAGAACTATGAAAAGTGCTACCAGAACTCTTAGTATTTTTTTGAAATTCGTAGAATTTCGTGCCAACTTCACAGATCCCAATCTAGTTATTGTTCTTCTGCTCGGCAGCTTGTAAGGGGTACAGTTGTTTTCATTACCCATTGAAAACCCTTATTTTTAATTGTCGTCAATGCCATTTTATTAACCGCAATCATATATAAAATAGCATTTGTTAGTTTATCAGCTTTGTCGCCACCATCTAAAATAATTAAAATAAATTTTTGTTACATTATAAAAAACTTTTTCTAAAATATAAAAATGTGTTTAATTCTAAACATACCCATAAACGAGTTTGTTCTCTCGAATGCATCTTTGATTTTTGTATTCTTTGTCTGTAAAACATTTTAGTTACTTATACTCAAATTCTCGTTTATTTATTTTTTACTTTATTATTTTATGCATAAATTAGATTTACCTTATCGTAAAGTTTTATTTTTTTAGGTTTATCAACTGTATTAGATGTACTTTGTACAGAATCATCATTAGCATCACTAGAATTACGTTTTCTGTTAGTTACTTTTGCAAGCCATAATACTGAATGTTTTCGTTCCAAGTGTTGTATCATATTTGTTGTATTTCCATGATGACTACAGACTTTATTACATACAGTACAACGAGCTGTTAAATCAGTTACTCTTACAAAAAAATTCCAAACACGACTTGCTTGTTTTGACCTGAAAATTATTGAAAAAGATAAGACAATTTTCACAAAAAAAGAAAAGAACAAAAACATACCGTGTCGTTCCTTTTTTAGTTACAGATATATTTGATTGAGTTACATTTTTCAGATTTTTCAGACAAGCAGATTTTTTTTGACAATCCGCTACAGGTTGACGTTTGGTTTTCTCTATATTCTTCGAATCATCCGACATCACAGACTCTTTATCTTTTGACGATTGTGGTTTGGTATGGGTTCCAATGTTAACAGGATTACTTGAAAAGATAACATCAATTTTTTTTCAAAATGTTTTTATAAACAATTGATTATGACTGATATAGTTATAAAGATTTGATACATACTAATCAACATTTATTGATCTATATAGTGCCTCTGTTTTTTCATCTTCGATTGCCCCGGATTTAATCAGATTTTGAACATATACATACGCCTTCTCATCATTATCTGGAATAATAAATAAATATAATATTTCTGCAATTAAAAATAATTATGCATGTGTGTAATTTTATTTACATACGTTTTAAAGATATGTACTCAGATGTAGTCAGTCCTCCCACTGGAAATGGCAGGTTTTCATTATTTATTCTAAAATATATCGTGTGCTTTCTAGGATTAGTAGGATCTATAAAATATAAGGATCTATAAATATAATTTTTCAATAAATGTCGAAATAGTATTATCAGTTAAACATTATTATTAAATTAAAATTTTACGCAGATTAGGTTTCTTTTGTTATTACGATATATGCACGCAATAAAAATATAAATTGCAGTTATATTTGCTATAATACCTTTTTGTAAATTATCCATTTCATATCCTTGTTGCATCTATATATCCTTCTGTGCTTATTTCTTGTAACAAAATAGCCTGAGATATAGCTTTTACACAGTACACACAGGATCCAGAACGATGCCAAAAACAAGCGGTTCACCCGTAAAACTTCTTATCTTATTCTTGCTTCTTTTTCAGTTCTTTAACTTCAATAATAATATGGCAAAGTGCGAACCGGGCGAACGTTTCAACACTTTCAACCGTCGACGTTTGAACGTTCCCCTTCGGGATCGACTCGTGGCCACAAACAACCCGTATACAGGACGCATAAACGCACGCCGCGCTGCAGAAAGCAATGCAGTAGCCAATCAATTTATCGCTTTTCTGTAAGACGAAAGAGTGATTGGTTAGTTTCTTACCACGCGGTAAGCGTTTCCGCACTTTCCGCACTTTCTGCGTCCTGTATGTGTACCCACGTGACTCACGTCGCTAAATGGCCAACTCAAGGTTAGTCTTTAGTTTAGTGGAAAACTCCATCCGGTCATTATATGAGTGGTCAGTTAATCGACGTTGAGGAAAAAATATCGGACATCGATTAATCGGAAGAAAAATTAATCGGACGAAACTATCGATTAATTTAAAAAGAAATATCGGCTTTTTCGATTAATCGAGAAACATCGCCCATCCCTAACTCACATCGTCTCGCGGTCGAGTCGTGATAGTTGCGTGCTGCGTATTTTTCCGTTTGCGAATTGCGCTTTAGCGGCGAATTTTGTGCCGGGAGTGCCGAATTGAGTGACGGGCGATCATTTGGATAAGTTAAACAGACTGGGTGAGAGAGAGAGACATTGTTCGAGCGTGATTTTCGGTATTCCGCGTGTTCGGCGTTCGTCGGGTCGCGTCGAACCGGCGCGGCGCACGAGAGGGTCCGCGGGACGAAATTTCCATCACATGTCCTTCTTGTGTTATTCGCTCGGGCCGTTGAAGAATTTGAGGGACGAAAACATGGAAACGGTCGAAATCCGTTCATTCGCGTTTGATTAGGGGGATTAGGGGGTTAGCGTCTCGCGTCCGCCATTCCGGAGACATTACGTTTCGAATTTTCCACAGGCGTGAAGTGAAGTGAAGTTTCACGCGAGCGCGAGGATTTACATTTTGTAATTCCAGCGGGACGAGACGGGTTTCCGCCGTTCCCGGACGTGCGTCTCGCGTCGTTTGCTTCAAGTCGAGATTACGTGGCTCTCGGGAGTGCCGTACAAAATAACGGGGCGAGATTGTCGTGATGGATTACTCATTGTCAGTGTGTGCGATCGCAATGAGTTGCGGATGCACGCGGATGGCTGTCTGGAGCGGGAAAGCAGCCGACGGCGACCGGGAGGATCGTTGCCTCGCGGGAGAAAACGAGAAAGCAGCGGTGGCGTTTACGGTATGTAATATATATATTGTATATTTTTATATTTGATGCTGAATTAATATATGTATTTGCGTTTTCTAACGAGATTTTGCCGGATAATTTCGATGCTTTATGCGTCGAAGTAAAATAAAATTCTGTGATATATTAGAGTTAAATTATCCGTATTCCGTATATCTCTTTACGGGAATATTTAATATACTTATTAAACATCGCGCACGCGTGATAATCTTTAATACGTTCAGAGACGTTTGAGACACGTTAAATTTTCTAACGAAACTTTGTCAGATAATTAAACTTTTACTTTATCTAATTTTTTGATATTACAGACTTCTATTTCGCGTCTATAAATATACCTACCTTTGTTGACAATAATATTAAAAAATGGAATAAAAGAATCTTTTTTAGAAAATATTGTCAATAATGGTGCAAAATATTCTTCATTGTTACGTAATTAAAGTGTAATAATAAGAAGATTTGATTTCTTGTCCTGCCGCGCATTTTTCATACGCGTCGTTACACGATCGTTATTCATGTGCATCGTGGGGTTTAGCTTAGGTACTCATGCCGATGATAAGAGCGGCATGAGTACGAGGGTGTTATCGGACGATTTAATTACAAAAATTTAATTTACTTAATTATTAATAAAATAAATATTAATAACAAATAAAACGTGTATATATTTTAATTTAAAATTTATTATGCGAATTAAGTTTGTTTGCTTTTTTAATTTATTACAAAAGACGTCTATCTCGACGGTGGAAGTCAGATAGATCTTATATAGATTTATACTCTCTACCTATAAGATAGAGATATTATGGAATAGATATCTTCTACAATCCCAATCTATACCGCGTTCCCGATGGCAGTGATGGCACCCTGATAGTAGACTTAACATCGCTCATGGGTAGGTAGAGTGGATTAAACTGAATATGCGTCCGAAATTCCGTTACTTTTGTCACCTTCTTCTTCTTCTTCTTTTTATTTGCTAAGGCTCCGGCCTCCCGACGGAGGTCAATATGGCCCGTATACTCGATCAAGAGTGCTTGCTCAACAAATATTTTCACGCTACCGTGGTGTCGACTGGCCTGGCGGATGCCGGAGCGTACGGAATCAAGGTGGGACGGAAGGATCAAAGGGGGCGGGGGAGCCATGCGCCGCGCGAGTACGCGGCAGATTTAAACTTACAAGGAAATTCACGGAGGTGTTCCCCTCCGATTTTGATGAGCTTTTAATATGTTGTTGTCTAGAAAAAATAAGAGACACGTATTTTTTTATACGTACCCATACGCATGTTTAGGGGGTGAAACATCCCTTCGAAAAAATCGGTTTTTCTCTTTTGGGCCAAATATCTCCGAAACTATAAAAGATAGAAAGTTTTCCAAAATGGAAATTAAATGGCTTCAAAAGCACTTTGAAATAATGACAAAATAATATTTTTATTTCTTTTATTTTTAAACATACCGCCGCCACCAATACATTTTTTTCAAAATTAAAATTTTTTTTTTATTATTAAATGAAAGGTTATATTTTTACGAATTCAACCATATATGATAAAGTTGTGTTACGATAAACCATTTTTGAGAAATAATTACAAATGCCTCTGTACACACACACTATAAAAAATTTTTTGTCATTAGTTAAAAGTATTTTTTAAGCCATTTAATTTCCATTTTAGAAAATTTTTTTATTTTTTATAGTTTCGGAGATATTCGGTCCGAAAGAGAAAAATCAATGTTTTTCGAAGGAGTTTTTCATGCGTATGGGCACATATAAAAAAATACGTGTCTCTTATTTTTGTCTACACAACAACATATTAAAAACTTATCAAGATCGGAGGGAAACACCTCCGTACCTTTCCTTGTTAGATTTGTGTTTTTAGTGACTTACAGAAGGCCACGATGAGTCTGCAAGTTTTGCTGGTCGGCTTCTTGAGTATTTCATAAATATTATTTCATGTCGGCCCTCTGGCCGATCTGATAGCTAAACGTAATTTAGAAGACTGAGTCCTGGTTAAGGGACACGCAAAAACGAGATGATTAAAGTCCTGAGTGTGTTCTCCGCATGGGCACGAGGCGTCCTCAATCAAATTTTTTCTATCTAAACTGTGATTTAAATTTTAATGGTTAGCTCGCAATCGGAAGACAGTAACGACGCTCTCTCTATTCAAACTTAGCTGAAAGTACTAAGGTTTCGCCGATTTAACATATATATTGTTGTAGAAGTGAGTTCCTTTGAACTGACCCCGTCTAAGCAAATAGTTATCGAAGTCTGTAGACAACCTGTTTCTAGGAATGGAGAACAAATCCGAAAAGGGCACGCCCCCATTTACAGGTTTGCCCTCGCGAATGGCTATTTTGGCCAGCGTATCTGTTATCTCGTTTCCTATGATTTTCCTGTGCGAGGGGACCCAAATACATTGAACGTGTACTCCTAACGATAGAGCATACTCCAGTTTTGACTTAATTAGCGCAATTAGGTAGTTAGACTTCCCCCCAAGGGGATTTCTCAAAGCGTCCAGAACACTTTTCGAATCCGAAACAATAGTGACCCTGGGGCATTGCAAGTCCAAGGAGGTTAGGATCGCGTTGTAGATAGCCCAAGCCTCGGCGGTGAAGATTGAAGCGTATGAAGAGAGCTTGTACATAAGTTTGATCCTCGGCTGGGGAGAGTAGCAGGCCGCGCCTACGTAGCTCCCGTCATCCAATTTAGAGCCGTCCGTGTATAACACCACAGAATTCCTCATGTAGGGGCCGAAAGATTGCTCGAACACACTCTGCACCGTAGCTCTGGGAACCCTTTCCATGAGTTCCAGCCAATCCGGCATCGGGGCGTAGTAAAGGGGGGATTACAGTCCCGAGTAATATGAGTGTTGAAACATAGGCGGACAAACTGACCACCTTGATGGTGGTCGCATGCTGACTGGCCCGATATTAATTTTATTATTAATAAATATATTAGTTGTTACCTGGCTTGTTGACCTCATCTCTTACGAGATCCCAGAATTTATTTGATTTTCTGAGGGGTTTGTTCCTTTTTTGTCGTTATACCATTTCAAATCTTTCAACATTTTGAAGAATATGTTGGTCTTCACCCGTGGCGATCGACCCATGCCGATCGAGATTTGTAGTTTTAAATGAAATGAAATCGTTAATTGTTACCTGGTGTGTTTATTATTGTTCCCGATTTTTTTTTAGAAATTATTCCGGCTCTTCAAGTTTCCATTTTTTTTGTTTTATTTTAAGACATTGATTAATTTACTATTTTAACTTACTTTAGTATATGTAGCTCAGTCACACGTGGCACTGCAGTTGCTACGTGTGACTGGGGACTAGGAAACACATTCAGCCCTTTAAGGGCTCAGTCACAATGAAAGGAATAAGGAATAGGATAAAGGAATAAGGAACAAGGAATTAAACATAAGGAATTAAGAATAAAATATTACAAATAAGCTATAAGACAATTCACAATAGAGAATAAGATATAAGAATAAGATATAAGAGCGTTGTTACGAGTTTACGAGATGTGTGTTTCTTATAAGAAATAAATGTTGGTTATAAAATGGATAATCAACTCGATAATCAATTAATCCTGTTAATTGCTATAAATGTTAATGTTATGTTATTAGCATTAATACTAATAATTAGGAAGAAAAGAAAAGTATATCATAAGAGATGGGCAAATCGACAATGGTGGGTGCATCCGATTAATACTCGTCGTAATACGTTAGGTTATTACTGCACTTTGATTCAAGAATTAAAAAACCATCCTGATAAGTTCTTTAATTATACAAGAATGTCATTGGAACTATTTAATAAATTATTAAATAAAGTAACGCCACTTTTGGAAAAAACTAGCAATCGAGAAGCAATTTCGCCTGAACATCGTTTAATTATAACATTAAGGTAAAAATAAAGAATTTATTAAAAATTTATTTTATTAATATGTTAAAATAATAATATATTTCTTCTTTAGATATCTGAGTACAGGAGATGAAATTTCATCGATTGCTTTACAGTTTCGTGTAGGTAAATCAACAGTTCATAACATAATTCATGAAACTACAACTGCAATAGCACACATATTAATACCTGAATATGTAAAGCCACCAAATGAAACACAATGGAAAGAAATAAGTAAAGGCTTCTATGAAGATTGGAATATGCCTAACTGCGTGGGAGCCGTTGACGGCAAACATGTTCAAATACAGGCTCCGCCAAACAGTGGTTCCATGTGTTTTAATTATAAAAAAACTTTCAGTACAGTTTTAATGGCAATCTGTGATCATGAATATAAATTTACATTATTTGACATTGGCGCATATGGAAGCGAGAGTGATGGGGGAATCTTTTCAAGATCATCTTTTGGACAAGCAATAGAAGAAGAAGCATTAAATTTACCTAAAGATGAAGTTTGCCTCCCTAAATCAAACATAAAATGTCATTATTTTTTCGTAGGAGATGAAGCATTTAAAATATCTTGTCGTATGATGAGACCTTATCCTGGCAAAAATCTTACAGTTCAACAAAGAATATTTAATTATAGATTATCCCGAGCTAGACGAGTAATAGAAAATGCTTTTGGCATTTTAGTTTCGCGCTGGCGAATATTTAAAAAAGGAATAAATAAGAATCTTAATAACGTTGACAAAATAATTGCAGCATATGTAGCTCTTCATAATTTTATAATGGTAGAGGAAAAAAATGAGGAAAGAAATGGAAGAAAATATTTACGCATACAATTTATTGATGCAGAAAATAATAAAGTTTTTGAAGTACATCAATGTCAGAATATTGAAAGTGGATTAAGACCATTAGCAACAACACATTATCATAGATCTACTGCTGAGGCATACAACCAACGTAACAACATAAGTACTTGGATGATGAATGAAGGACAAGTGTCATGGCAGCTTGAATATATCTTTAGAGGACTACATGGAATTCACGAATAATATCTATATACTACTTGCAAAAGTAAAATGTAAGTTTTATTTATGTTATAAGTCTTATCTTTATTTTTAATCATTAGAAGTCATGTGTTCCATTAAAACAGACATAAGTTTCGCGCGTAATTGTGATTTCTTTGGTTCTTTGGCAGCTTGTAATTCTATTAATACCATATTAGATATTGCGTGATCTCTCGTTTCACCTTCTTTGCCCACATATTTATCTGTTAGTTTTGTAAGAGAAGAAGTTGCTGTATGAAAAACTTGCACCAATTCATCATCTTTTTGTGTATTAGGTTTATGCAACCAAGTTGATTTTGGTGAAGGTGATAGCGATGGAGATTGTATCAACTTTGGTGAAGGCGATGTAGAAGGTCGTGTTAAGTTTGAGGAAGGCGATGGAGAAGGTCGTATCAACTTTGGTGAAAGCGATGGAGAAGGTCGTATCAACTTTGGTGAAGGCGATGGAGAAGGTTGAATCAAATCTTTTGATAATATAGACCGTGAAACATCTTGTATCGTCGAACTGCATAATAATTGTTCTGAGGTGTTTGAGAATGTATTTGCTTCTGATAATAATGAATCCTGTAAAGAATTATTTCTTATATAAAAAAAATAATATTAAAATAAATATATTACATTAATATTTTAATACATATGTATATTACATTAGTTTTGTATCCAAATGTAGTCTTATTTGTATCCCATTCTGATGTTTTTTCTGCTTCAGTCTGCATAAATTATAACAAATGTATTTGTACTCCAATAAAAATAATAAAACTTATACTTATAAATTATCAATTAAGTTATCAATATTTACTAATTCATTAAAATCGAAAACCATGTTTTCTTCATCCTTTTTCTGTTCATCTGTGGTTGATTCTTCTAAGTTGATGATATTATTCAGAGAGAAGTTTGAAAATGTGCTGAAATATTACATAAAACACTAATTTAATTAAATTAAGATAATTAGTAATTGTAATCAAACACATACATATCATCTTAAAAACGCTATTTCGTAAAAATGTTCTAATATAATTTAAAGTAATCTAACAATAATAATTAAAATTTTTAACTTTGCTTACTTTCTTCTACGCATATGTTCGCTAAAAAAAGTCATTGAGTCATATAATTTCATTTTTTTCTTTGTACTCTTTGGCTTCCGCTTCTAGTCTCAAAATCCTGTTTTTGTCGTTCTTTGGAATAATATTGCCGTAATCGTTCCCATCGTTTCTTACAGCTTTCCGCTATAAAGGTTAAGTTAGGTCAGGTTATTTTTTATAATTATAAAAGAAAACTATGATAAAATTCTTACCTGATATATGAAATACAGCTGATATTTCTTCCCATGATGTGTCCTTTTTAATACAATCTTTAAAATCTTTGTTTGACTTGTCCCACAAATGAGGATAGGATCGTACAAGATCTATCAATAAATCATCACCACTTTTATAATTCTCTGATGAATCTTTAACATCATTATCATTAATACTTAGATCATTTTCTTGATCACAATCAAAAAACTGATTTTTATCTAGATATTGATGATCGTTAAATGACATCTTTCCACATTTTCTTTCATAGGTTAACTATTTCAGCACACAAGTTATTAGACATAAAGAATAAGAATTTCGATGCTGTTCCACATGCCAATTCCTTATTCCTTTATTGTGAACGCATGCGAAAGCATGGCTTCTCATTGGTCGAAATTTAATTCTCTATTCCTAATTCCTTGTGTTTAATTTCTTATTCCTTTCATTGTGACTGAGCCCTAAAATATATTGTACAAATGGTCGGTTTACACTCGCGGCGATGGAGTTAACAATTCGTTAACGAGATTTACTGTTTTTTAAGGCATTTTTCTTAATATACTTCACTTAATATGCTTCATACAATAAATAAAAAAAATTACCGATTTTTCTGTTTGTTGGAGTACAGAGGCCTTAATGCTTTGTATCATTTATTTATTTCGAGCTTCAAATGGTAACCTAATAAATTAGTTGTGTCGATTAAAGAGACCATTTTATTACAAAACCATTTTATTACAAGAGTGCTGGCGAAGTAAGTGTTACTTATTCGTTACCTATTCTCTCTGCGGTGTAACTCCGAACGGGATCGATCTCCCCGTGATTTAATTGTACCGTTTGGTGTAGACCATTATTCGTCTTTGACAATATTAAATAATTCTTTGGTGGTAATTTTGGCCTAAGGAGGCATTATTTTCCAAATATATGTAAGAATAAGCTGAAAGAAAACGTTAATTAAACATACATTACCATTTAATAGTCATCAAAGTCATCAAAAGAAATTTAACTTTATATTTTTAGGTACTCTATAACTTTGTTCCGTTGTATTTGGACAAATTAACGAATCTCTTGTTTCCTGCAGTGCATCAAGGCCTTTATATTTTATCAATTTGGATAATACGCCATATCTATTTTGTCTTATAGTTTCGTATAGATTCTTGATCTTTATTTTTTTATTAAAAAATTTTTTACAAATATCCTTCCACACAGGATCAATCTTTGGTTTGAGAGCGAAAGCTGGTGTTGAGTTTTTCTAAATGAGAACATCGTAGATATAAGATAAAATTTTAACGCAGAAAATGCACACAGCTTGCAGACTCGCTCTCCATTATGTGATTCGTGTAACCATAATTAGGAGCATACACGCCACAGAGTTTACACTGTGCAGGTTTGTGCGTTTCCACAGTCCCAGGTTCCAATTAATTGAAAAAAAAAAACGAGGTTTTATTGTACTTAAATGTGGTCTCATTGACCGATTACTTTAGTTCGACGGTTGAAGACACAAAGAGCGTATGATACGCCATTTTATCGACGCAATGTGTAATTAACGCGTGTGGTTTATTAGTGGACAGGATGAACTTTATGATTATCATGAGTGACTGTATGTAGTGACTATAAATATTCCATTTTTATCGTGATATTTTGACAATCATCAGAGTTATCGAATTTTCTTCCAAGGAATTTAAAAGTATATTAATTTGAAATTTTTATATGGAATATATTTTTGTTCTTTATTAAGTGCAGTTATTACAAATTGTGTAGCTTTTGGGGCAAAAATTGAGTCAAAAAAGAAATTTTGTGTTAAACCTTTTTCTTTATCAAGTTACGAATTTCATCGATTTTAACTGGCAATAATTAATCATCCTCCCAATACGAAATTGAACGCATGGGTATATTCTTAAAAGTTTATTCCATTGTTATGGCATGATTAAAAACAATTGAAAACATATAATATGTAAACACAACTTATTTTTATTTATTATTATCAGTCCATAGCGCTTGTCAGCGCATAAATATGTTTTACAGGTGCCTCTATTCATTTCTATATCTTTGTGCATATCGACTTAGGCTGTAGTTTTTATTTCAGTTTTTTGGCTATTTTATTCCAAACGTACTTAAAATTTAATAAGTGGGTAAATAAAAGACTTACCTCTTTTTCTTTTTGAAATCCTACAGAGGCCTCTCTGCAGCCTCTGTAGGCTATTTATTTAATATTGTAAGGAGACGGTTTTGCTGGCGGCTCTTTCCTCTTGAGCTTACGGCATTCCTCCTTGGTATGACCTTTGTATTTGCAGTAAGAGCAAAAGGTATCTTTGACATCCTTCAGCTGCTGGTCCTTTACCGGAGACTCACGACCCTGAGCCTTATCTGATTTCGACTTCTCAAACTTGTCGGGTTTGGAAAATTTAGGTTTAAACGTCGGTGATTTCTTTTGACTAGGCGGACGACATGTGAGTGCAATATGGTGCATCTGTTCTAAATAATCTTCCAGAGAATCAACTTTGAGAGAAGCTGCTATCCCTCGGACGGATATGTCTAATATTCCGCTGGTGATGCAGTGACGTAACGTCTATTAAGCTGACACAGCCACTTTAGCATAATCGAACAAAACATATACAGAAATTTAGTGCTTTTTTGTTGCTAATTTGTTGCTCTATTCGGGATTTTGTTGCTGCAGCCTGTTTAGAGTTTAAGTATCGCGGTCGTGGCTGGCCGTCGCTGCACGACGCGATTCGATATTCGATCGCTCGACGCGAGGAGACACCGTGTATAGCCGAGCGCAATTAATTTATTGATTTTCCGAAAACGCACGAGGAGGACCGACTTTTGTTTACGTCGCGCCGTTCGGCTGCGTGCGCGATGCGGCGACGGCAGACTCACTTCTTGTCGCGAACTCGAGCCGAGCACACGTTCGAGCGTGAGCGGTCACGCTTCCTTACGATTGTTACCACGTAACACAGTTCCGCAAAACTCGTGCTGAAATTGGGATTACATCGAGTTGTAGCTGCTCATATCGCCTACTACCTTACGGCCATTAGTCTTTTCTTAAATTGATACGTACTTTTCGTTTGTGTTTACATTCATAAAACCCGCATTCGGATTCGCAGCTATTATTAAATATTTATAGCAATTCTCAGCGAGATAGATTATAATCTCTCTATTTGTTTATTTCATTCTTTGTAGTATATTCTAGCTTTACAAGATTTACTTTCATTGTGCACATTTTACGTATTATTCTTGCGAGATACATCCTTTATGATATTTGTGATACACTTTCATTTGAGTGAAGATTAGTTGTGTGATTAATTCACTGCGTTGCGGAAGACTTTATTCTATCATGTGAATTTTCTCATGTGTGATATTTGCCATAATTCTCGGGATACTCTCGAGTTATTATTACTATTGTGTGATTTATTCATTATTAATTCTGGCTGCTCAAACTGAGTTATGCCAAGTGTAATTACTTTGCTTTATATCTTTATTTGCCAATGATCCTGAAATATTCTTAAGTCAACTTTACTATTATTTTCTTTGGTTTAAATATTACTGATTCAACTTTTACTTTACTTATTTACATCTATAACTTTATTTCGAGTGATATTAGTATTAAACAATGCCTATAAGATTGAAAGAGATTTATCTATTCTATTGTTTCTTGATCATATCGTGAGTATTCACCAATATTTACGTGTATTTTGCTTTTATACTTGGTATTATTGTATTCTTGCCTTTTCACCTGTAGTATCATAATTTCTGTATTATGTGTACTATTTGTATCGAATACTGACAAGGTTTTTCGGCAATTTTCCCTTGTCCCAGCAGCGAATGCTGGTATTCCACCGAGTAGTTCTGCCGAATAAATTGATTCAAACAAATTCTATTTCGTGTTCGTTATTTGAGTATCGCCCCTCCTCTTCTCGCGAGATATCTACGAGGTCTCTACTTAACACAGCCATTTCGGAAAAAACAGTGGCTGTGCTAGCTTAAGTTTAAGTTAGCACAGCCACATGAGAAAAAAACATAAATTAAAAAACAGGGTCATATTTATTTAGTGCTATTTTGTTGCTAATTTGTGGCTCCATTCCCACATCCGTTGCACCACCCCTACCATGAAAAAACTACCCCTAATTAATCCCATCTAGCACAACACTGTCAAAATTCCAATTTCAAGAAATATCTCGACGGATTATATTATTTTGATTTTGTTGCTTCACATTTTCATCAATCCCGATTTTGTTGCTCCACCCCTATCATCAGAAAACTACACCCCGATACTCCTATCTAGCACACCTTACAGCTCGAATTTTTAGGACATTCTCGACGGATTATATTATTCTGATTTTGTTGCTTTACATTTCCATTGATCCCGATTTTGTTGCTCCACCCCTATCATCAGAAAACTACCCCCCGATACTCCTATCTAGCACAACACCTTACAACTCGAATTTTTAGGACATTCTCGACGGATTATATTATTATGATTTTGTTGCTTCACATTTTCATCAATCCCGATTTTGTTGCTCCACCCCTATCATCAGAAAACTACCCCCCGATACTTCTGTCTAGCACAACACCTTACAACTCGAATTTCTAGGACATTCTCGACGGATTATATTATCATGATTTTGTTGCTTCACATTTTCATCAATCCCGATTTTGTTGCTCTACCCCTATCATCAAAAAACTACCCCCCCATACTCCTATTTAGCACAACACCTTACAGCTCGAATTTTTAGGACATTTTCGACGGATTATATTATTCTGATTTTGTTGCTTCACATTTCCATTAATCCCAATTTTGTTGCTCCACCCATATCATAACAAAACTACCCTCCGACACTCCTATCTAGCACAACACCTTACAGCTTGAATTTTTAAAACATTCTCGACAAATTATATTATATTGCAATACAAAGGAAATAGCCATACGGTCCAAGCTTGGATCTTAGGCAGCTCAATATAATTATTTTTAATATGTATTTAATACGCGTATTTTCCAAACTATTAAACTGCGCGCCGATTATTTGTCGGACTTAAAACACAGCTATTGTCGGAACATTATAAATTTCTAATGTTCCAACAATAGCTGTGTTTTAAGTCCGACAAATAATCGGCGCGCAGTTTAATAGTTTGGAAAATACGCGTATTAAATACATATTGAAAATAATTATATTAAGCTGCCTAAGATCCAAGCTTGGACCGTATGGCTATTTCCATTGTATTGCAAAATAATATAATTCGTCGAGAATGTTTTAAAAATTCAAGCTGTAAGGTGTTGTGCTAGATAGGAGTGTCGGGGGGTAGTTTTGTTATGATATGGGTGGAGCAACAAAATTGGGATTAATGGAAATGTGAAGCAACAAAATCAGAATAATATAATCCGTCAAAAATGTCCTAAAAATTCGAGCTGTAAGGTGTTGTGCTAGATAGGAGTATCGGGGGGTAGTTTTCTGATGATAGGGGTGGAGCAACAAAATCGGGATCAATAGAAATGTGAAGTAACAAAATCAGAATAATATAATCCGTCGAGAATGTCCTAAAAATTCGAGTTGTAAGGTGTTGTGCTAGATAGGAGTATCGGAGGGGTAGTTTTCTGATGATAGGGGTGGAGCAACAAAATCGGGATTAAATTGAGAATTTTAATCGACGGTACTGGCAATCACGATATACGCGTTATTAAGATTTGAAATTTATTATAAACTAATAAATTTTTCAAATCCTTTTTCGTGTATTTCGTGTAAAATCGGGATAGATGAAAATGTGAAGCAACAAAATCATAATAATATAATCCGTCGAGAATGTCTTAAAAATTCGAGTTGTAAGGTGTTGTGTTGTGCTAGATAGGAGTATCGGTGGGTAGTTTTCTAATGATAGGGGTGGAGCAACAAAATCGGCATTGATGAAAATGTGAAGCAACAAAATCATAATAATATAATCCGTCGAGAATGTCCTAGAAATTCGAGTTGTAAGGTGTTGTGCTAGACAGAAGTATCGGGGGGTAGTTTTCTGATGATAGGGGTGGAGCAACAAAATCGGGATTGATGAAAATGTGAAGCAACAAAATCATAATAATATAATCCGTCGAGAATGTCCTAAAAATTCGAGTTGTAAGGTGTTGTGCTAGATAGGAGTATCGGGGGGTAGTTTTCTGATGATAGGGGTGGAGCAACAAAATCGGGATTAAATTGAGAATTTTAATCGACGGTACTGGCAATCACGATATACGCGTTATTAAGATTTGAAATTTATTATAAACTAATAAATTTTTCAAATCCTTTTTCGTGTATTTCGTGTAAAATCGGGATAGATGAAAATGTGAAGCAACAAAATCATAATAATATAATCCGTCGAGAATGTCTTAAAAATTCGAGTTGTAAGGTGTTGTGTTGTGCTAGATAGGAGTATCGGTGGGTAGTTTTCTAATGATAGGGGTGGAGCAACAAAATCGGCATTGATGAAAATGTGAAGCAACAAAATCATAATAATATAATCCGTCGAGAATGTCCTAGAAATTCGAGCTGTAAGGTGTTGTGCTAGATAGGAGTATCGGGGGGTAGTTTTCTGATGATAGGGGTGGAGCAACAAAATCGGGATTGATGAAAATGTGAAGCAACAAAATCAAAATAATATAATCCGTCGAGATATTTCTTGAAATTGGAATTTTAACAGTGTTGTGCTAGATCGGATTAATTAGGGGTAGTTTTCTCATGGTAGGGGTGGTGCAACGGATGTGGGAATGGAGCAACAAATTAGCAACAAAATAGCACTAAATAAATATGACCCTGTTTTTTAATTTATGTTTTTTTTTCATGTGGCTGTGCTAACTTAAACTTAAGTAGCACAGCCACTGTTTTTTCCGAAATGGCTGCAGCAACAAAATCCCGAATAGAGCAACAAATTAGCAACAAAAAAGCACTAAATTTCTGTATATGTTTTGTTCGATTATGCTAAAGTGGCTGTGTCAGCTTAATAGACGTAGTGTCGTATGTTCTCTTCACTTAAATTGAGTAGTTGCGAAATCGTAATTTTATCCATGGCATATTCTTGAAAACTTTCTTTGAAATGTAGCCACTTGCGAGCATGAGCTTTTTCCATGACATCTGTGAATATTACTCGCCTTTTGAAATGACGTATGATGGCTTGTTTAAAGTTTGTCGAAGACCTGCTGACGGTCCGTGGGCTAAGATTAAACCATTTCTGCGCCCTTTTGCTTAGCTTGGCGGTGGCGGCAGAGAGTGCGGCCACTTGTGGTAACCCGTGATCTTTTGCTATGCCTTCTATGCGGTCGATCCAAGTCTCGACGTTCTCGTCGTCAGTCCCTCCAAAAGTGGGGATCTGTGATATAAGAAATATTGAAGCGTTTGTCGTTATGGACGAAAATTCTGATAACTGTGATATGCCACTCTGAGGCGTTTCATTTATTGTACCTCGACTGCGTTTACCTTCTATGTGAGACATCAATCAATTTATCATTTTCTGGTGGACTCTATCTTGTTCTTGCTGCATTTTATTCTGACTTAGGATAAGATTGCACAGCTGGGTGACAACTTCTGAAGGTCCTAACACAATAGGTGGTGTGTCCCTTCCAGTGTCTGGTATTCTCTGGGGTGGTACTGCGTCTTGTCTTTCCAGCACCGGTGGTGGCGGAGATATTGATGGTCTCGCTGGTGCCGATGATTCTGTCTTTACTCGCGGTCTCAGTGAAACCGTTTCTGATGCTGACGGTGCCGGGGAAGCGGCAACTGGTTGCGCTGTAGCACCCTTATGACGCTCGTTACATCCGATGACGTCCATGAGTAAATCGATACACCTCTGTCGGTCGCTTGGGATGTTACGGATACCGCACTTCCGCAATTCCTCTTGCAGGACTTCTAGGGTGTCCGATTCCATTCGACCACGTGAAATTATTTCGAACTCGCGGTTTTACAAACGGACAGTTACAAAGTTCAAACGCGGGAAGCGTTGTTATGCGCGCGCACCGTTATACGGCGACGGAAAGTTACACAAGGCGACGCGACTGCGTGCACCAAGATGGCGTCGGAAAATTCCGGGCCACGCGGCGAGCCAGTGCGAACATGTTCGCCAATATGGCGGCGTTTCGCGGGCGAACCGAAATGTTCAAAGACAATGCCGTCGTTGCACTTCGACGGAAAAATGACGAATTTCAGACCGGAACCGTTACCGGGGACCGGGGGAAACTGATTAATCGCGCACAAAAAGACAGGAAAATGCCGTTGCACGACCGTTCGTTGTAACAAATTTTGAACTGTTACACGCACAAAAGGACGCGGATGCCGTTGCATGCACGTTCGCTGTTCGGACGGTTACACGCACAAAGAGACGCGGACGCCGTTGCGTGAATGACCGCTGTAATTCGGACGGTTGAACGCACAAAAAGACGCGAACGCCGTTGCGTGAGTGACCAAATATTCCGCACGATACCGCACACAAAGAGACGGGAAACGCCGTTGCACGTGTCGGCGGAAAATCACTGCAAAACCGGAAACGACTCGAAACCGGGTTAACCGAAAGCACACACTTTCGTTTGACTCGACGCAAACGCGAACAAGGAAAAAGGATGGGTATCCTCGTGGAAAACACGAGGCGAGATCCCCGCGGAAACACGAGGCGAATCCCACTTCTGAGCTGTAAGGAGACGGCCGGCCAGGCCACAGGTTATTCAGGAAACCAACGGACGAGAGCAAGGCCTGCTTGGTGTCAGGGAAGAGAACAGGAAGGCGAAGAAAAAGGGATTCCTCGTTGTGTTAACACTCTTTATTCGCATTCGGTTACAAATGCACTTCGAGTCTTTTGTCTACGACCGTCCCCGCGACATCTCTTCGCGCATTTGTAACCGAGTGCGAATAAAGAGTGTTAACACAAAGAGGAATCCCTTTTTCTTCGCCTTCCTATTCTCTTCCCTGACACCAAGCAGGCCTTGCTCTCGCCCGTTGGTTTCCTGAATAACCTGTGGCCTGGCCGGACGTCTCCTTACAATATATTGTCTCTATTCCTTTAAACGATAACTTGTATTGAATCCGCCAGGAGGGGTGGGTTTTCACCTATAAATTCTAAATCATAGTAATTGCATGGTTAAAATATTAATTTTATTATTAATAAAATAATTATATTAGTCGTTACCTGGCTTGTTTACACCCTCTCGGATAAGATTCCAAAATTTATTGCTTTGGCCTAGAGGCTTGTCCCTTTCTTTCTTTTTCCACCATTTCAGGTCTTTTATTATTTCATATATTACGTCTGTTTCAACACGTGGCGATCGACCCATTGCGTCGGTGGAGACGAAGTCGCGTTCCATGTAGGGTTAGTCTTTGGTTTTAATGTTCCATTTTTATCATGATATTTTGACAATCATCAAAGTTCTCGAATTGTCTTTCAAGGAATTTATAAGTATGTCACAAATTTAAAATTCCTGTATGGAATTATTTTTGTTTTTTTATTAAGTGCAGTTATCACAAATTGTGTAGCTTCGGGGGGCAAAATATTGGTCAGAGAAGAAATTTAGCGTTAAACATTATTTACTATTTTTATTTCTCTATTTGTTATTTGGATATTACATAACAAGCAGTAGCGGATTTACTCTTAAATCATAAGTTATTTATCAAAACATATTTGACTTTGAAAACTTCCAGGAGCACGACTGCTCACTGAGCGCTTAGTGAACTCTTGCATTTGATTGGCATATTCCTTTAGATCTAAGAATGTACGCCTATCAGGTGCGAGAGCTCAGTGATCGGTTGAGTACTCAGCGGGTGTATCCAGGTTTAGAGCTCCAGTAATATTCTGAAAACTGTACAAGCATTCAATCTTAAATTTTTGATTTTCAAGAATCAAACCCCAAAATTCAAGAAAATATAATTAAAAAGTTGGTTATACAATAATATTTCCAAACAATATAATTCTAAATTCAAATTTTATTCATTATTTCCTTTCTACAATTCTACATTAAATCGTAAGTGCAATCTATAAAGACGAAAAAAAAAAAATAAATTTAGACGCAACGTGCATGCTCCAAATACGTAAAAAAGTAATGGAATTTTATAAGGCATTTCTGGTGCTTATAAATTTTTCGTACATACATAAATTAAAGATTTAGCTAACATTACAAGTTTAAAGTTTATTTTTGTACAATAATTTTATTTTGATTAAATTATAATAAGTATTCTCTCTTATCTCTTTCAGATTTCTTTTTTTAAATGCATAAAAGGTGTTCCATTGAAAAAAATTTCTTTCATAGATAAAATACTTTATTTTAAACGATAAACTTATCGTTACAGTATCGTTAGAACTTACTGTTACAGTACATTTTGTCTAGACACGAATAAAAGCATACTGAAGTAGATTAATACTCACTTTAATAATTAAACACGTGCAAATCTGTAAATCCTTCTTTGATCTGTCTATAATGAAAAGTATAGAAATGTGAATATTGACTGCAATCCGAAGCACAACACTCGGTTTTACACATAATTCCGGGTTGCATGCATAGTTATGATAAAACCTTTTGTGATATTCAATAAATAACATTTTGTTCTTATACAATATACTGTCCGACGGATTGCCCTCTAACTCCGGGCCAATCATAACACGACACTCTAGAAATATAGAAATTGACTCTGCAATCCGAAACACAACACGACACTCTGCTTTAACGGATTTACTCTTAAATCATAAGTTATTGATCAAAACATATTTGACTTTAAAAACTTCCAGGAGCGCGACTGTTCACTGAGCATCAGAACCACTCTGTCTATGTCATCGATATTGAGTGGAATGTTGTTTGTTAGAATACAAAGAAATGTGTTGTTCCTTAAGTTAACAGGAGATTATTTTTGGTAGCCACGAAGTTAAAGCATGTTCTGTTCGCATCTTTAAATTAAAATCTTAGGGAGCTCTTGCATTTGATTGGCATATTCCTTTAGATCTAGGCACATTCCTTTTTTGATTGGCATATTTCTTTAGATTTAGGCATATTCGTTAGAACTTATTGTTCTAACGATAAGTTTAAATCAGCTTTCTCGCAGAGTACGTTTATATGGCCATTGTATCTTGTACATTTTAATTTTATTACTGCTTCGGTTACTATGAAGTGGTTGAATGATTGCCGATCCATTATCTGTATAACAGAGTGTATAACATTAAAAAGGTTTTACAGGAGGCAATCCAGAGATGGCTGAGAGCTAAAGAAAGATTAACGAATTTTAATTCAGACAGTCGACCGAATTAAAAAAAGTTTGCATTTATCACCTATTTATTTAAAGATGATGGCGCTACAATAACTAATCCGATAATTTATTCAGATTTTTATTTTTTTGTTTATGTTGACATCGATGGTGATATCGGCCAAGATTCCATTTGTCAAATAAACACGGTACTTAGCCTTCGGTTTCTGATCCAGGTTTCCCTTCCATAGTATAGTATACTTTGTGGGGCAGAGCACTTTTTGCTCCCCCAATTAATTTATTACGGGCGCAACGCCTCCACAATAATTTTGACTCTTTTTGGTTGTTTAACAATCACAAATAATTTCTGGTTAATATGGTTTTTCTGATTAATATAGCCACGATGCATATTGGTAAGTCATCGGCGCGCCGCCGTGAAACGCGCTCGCGCTTCTGTGGCCACGATGGACCGATGCGCCCATGCCTCATCTGTGCCGAGCCGCGGTGGTGTACTTCGATCCTTGATATACCGTAGTATATAATTTCTGGAATAAGATTTTTTGCATATGCTGCACGTGTGCACGTTCCATACATGCACACTTTTTACGTGCCGCGAAAGGTTGTCATAGCGCGTGAATTTTTGCTCACATACTTCACACTAGAATCTTTTGCGTTTTATTTTTGAGTTCTTCTTTTCTTTTGGTTCATCCATGTCATCTATTTCAATTTTCCTTTTTGCGTATATCCTAATTTTAATATTTTTTCCAGACCTGAGAGAATAATTTTCACTTTATTTATCAAGAACATAAACACTCATGTATTTCATACGACACGTCAGGCTGGTTAATTTAGAAATGTCACTTCTTACTTGATGAGTACACATTTTTAATTAATGATGAGTCTTCATCCTTTTCATTTTTTTCATTAAGCCGCTCGACCGCGTCCAGCCATTTTTTTTCAGCCAGATCTACGCGGTCTCGTCGTCCTTTCGCCCCATCGCCAGATCAAATCCTATTCTTATTTTTAGGAGCAGCACCGCGGTTAATAAACCATGATCCCGCATCACAATGGCGTAAATGGATAAGGATTGTTTTGATTTATATGGGAGATATAAATTTTCTTCTTTTGCTTCTGCTAAGTTTCTTCTAAAAGAAAGTTGTTAAAATTAATTTCTTACATATGGATGTGATTATCGCTAGAGTCTTCAGTGATCGCTAAAGTAAGGCTACATTGATATACTTATAGTTTTCAATAAATGACGACATTTTATTAATGTTCTCAAATTACCTTTGCTGTATATATTCTCGAGTTGAACGACTGTCTGGACACGCGCACGCTTGTATTTATCACTTTGTTTAGGACTCTATTTATATAAACAAGTGTCTTATTCGAATGTGTATAATACTTACTCATTTTGCGATTGTGTATAATAATTGCATTCAACGTCATAACCATTTTCTATTTGCTTAAAGTGAGGTTGCAGATAATAGGGAAGTATCTACGGAAATATTATTCCGTGTGGCCGTAAATGTTTTTTTAGATTTGTTATAATATCTCTGCTTGTTTTAAAAGAGATACCGCACTCTCTCTGCGTGCCAAAACGCAGTAAAAAATCTACGATGTATTTTTCGACATTATTAGCACAATAACACAAAAGCTAATGCGAATTATTGTTAAAATGTATTTTCACGGATTCGTCAATATCTCTTAGGCCGATGAGATATCGACTTGGTTCTTGCTTACGAAGGTCACCCATACAAATGCTCAAAAACATATTTCAGGATTTTGCCCTAATCAACCTCTAAAGGGATAAATCTGGATTTAGGTGTGAATTATAGAACCCTTTGTATCTCCTGTAAATTAATTCCTATGTATTTTTCTTTCGGTTCTTATACTCGGCCCAACAATTACTTTAAAAAAAATAACATTTGCTTCCGTATTCCACAACGAATTTATTAACAAAAATAATTTCAAGGGTTGTAGGGGAGAGTGGAAGAATTTTGAACATCTAAAAAAGAAGTTAAATAAGGCCGACGATTATTTGTCAATTATAGAAGTCTGCATTTTAAATGATACTCCAGTTATTTGGCTTTAAATTACGATAAATAATATTAATATTTATTTGCCATTCGGAGTTACCCGCCGCACGCGGGGCAATGCCGAATCGTAGCTGGGGTGATTACAAACGAGTTTTGCTTATTGTTTAAAATTATAATTTAGGTAAATCTACATATATAAAGACAAATGTCCTGACTGACTGACTGACTGACTCACTGACTCATCAACGCCCAGCCCAAACCCTTGAACCTAGAAACATGAAATTCGAGGGGTGTATTCCTCTCATGACGTGAGCACCCACTAAGAACTTTTAAAAGTTCAATCCCTAAGAGAGTGAGAAGGGGTAAAATGTATTTTCACGGATTCGTCAATATCTCTTACGCCCGATGAGATATCGACTTGGTTCTTGTTTACGAAGGTCACCCATACAAATGCTTAAAAACATAATTCAGGATGTTGCCCTAATCAACCTCTAATGGCGCAAATCTAGATTCAGGGGTGAATTATAGAACCCTTTGTGTCTCCTGTGAATTAATTCCTATGTATTTTTCTTTCGGTTCTTATACTCAACTCAACAATTAATTTTAAAAAGATAATTTTTGCTTCCTTATTGCACGATAAAGTTATTAACGAAAATAATTTTAAGGATACGGGAGAGTGGAAGAATCGCGAACATCTAAGGGAAAAGTTAAATAAAGCCGACGATTATTTATCTATTATAGAAGTCTATTTTAAATAATACTCCAGTTATTTGGCTTTAAATTACAATAATATTTATAAATTTTCAACATGAACAATTTTAAACAAGAAGCAAAACTTTGCCATTCGGAGTTACCCGCCGCACGCGGGGCAATGCCGGATCGTAGCTGGGGTAATTACAAACGGGTTTTGCTTATTGTTTAAAATTATAATAATAGGTAAATTTATATATATAAAGACAAATGTCCTGACTGACTCACTGACTCATCAACGCCCAGCCCAAACCCCTGAACCTAGAAACATGAAATTTGGGGAGTGTATTCCTCTCATGACGTAAGCACCCACTAAAAAGGGATTTTTAAAAATTCAATCCCAATGGAGTAAAAAGGGGTAAAATGTATTTTCACGGATTCGTCAATATCTCTTAGGCCCGATGAGATATCGACTTGGTTTTTGCTTACAAAGGTCACCCATACAAATACTCAAAAACATAATTCAGGATTTTGCCCTAATCAACCTCTAATGGCGCAAATCTAGATTCAGGGGTGAATTATAGAACCCTTTGTGTCTCCTGTGAATTAATTTCTATGTATTTTTCTTTCGGTTCTTATACTCAGCCCAACAATTACTTTAAAAAAGGTAACTTTTGTTTCCTTATTCCACAATAAATTTATTAACGTAAATAATTTTAAGGGTATGGGAAAGTGGAAGAATAGCGAACATCTAAGGGAAAAGTTAAATAAAGCCGACGATTATTTGTCAATTATAGAAGTCTGTTTCAAGTAATATTCCAGTTATTTGGCTTTAAATTACAATAATATTTTTAAATTTTCAACATGAACAATTTTAAACAAAAAGCAAAACTTTGCCATTCGGAGTTACCCGCAGCACACGGGGCAATGCCGAATCGTAGCTGGGGTAATTACGAACGGGTTTTGCTTATTGTTTAAAATTATAATTTATGTTGATAATCTGCCTTGAAAGAATCCAAGTAATATCTTTACCTTGAAAAAATCAAAATAATCAAGAGACACGGTAGTGCCTCGCGCCAAGTACGCGCAAAGCGAGACCGCCGTGGCTCTATTAACGTGACGCAACGAGTTGCGAGTACCCGAGATTTTGAGATCTCGATAACTAGCAAACGGATTAAGTTCCAACTAGGCTTAATGGATAGCTTGGACAAAATTCGTATAATGAAAGTGTTTTTATGTTTCCGCTACATGCCCTACAAGCGGAGATATTGCGATGCAAAACTCGAAGCTGAAAATTTACAATTAAGAAACGTCGTTCTCCGTTTGCTGTGTTCGCCACCGCGGCCCTCTTCGCATCCCCCCTCCCAACCCTGTACAGAGTGGACCTCGCTTTAACTTACAAAGCATACTTTTTATATACCAACTATTCTCTGCTTTAACAAATAATTTCTGCTACAGATATTAAGCGTCGAAGTTAACAAAGCAGAAATAATTTGTTAAAGCAAAGAATAGTTGGGATATAAAAAGTACATATTTATATAACAACTATTCATCGTACATATATAAATATGTACTTTTCATATACCACCTATTCTCTGCTTTAACAAATTATTTCTGTTTCGTTAACTTCGACGCTTAATATCTGTACAGCACATTCTCTGCTATAATAAAAAGACTGTTCAATATACAAACGATTCGCTGCTTTAAATAACTTTCCTTCGTTCATACATCGTCAAATATAACTTTGACACTCGGATTACCGCATTCTTTGACGCAACGGCTGAAATCTATTTTGACTCCAATAAACTTTCGTTTAATTGTAATGAACAATATTATCTCATGACATGATAAAGATGAATTAAAATTATGTTAGTGTTTGTACGTACTTTTGCTCCAATTCTATTGCTTCAGATTTGAATTTCTTCGTCGTATTGTTTATTTCCTCTGTTGTCTATGTACTAACTGATGTCTACAATAGGGCGAGAAGTCCTCCGGGGCGAAGCCCGGGTAACCAGCTCGTATTATATATATAGATTAACGAATCTCTGAAAACACATTTTACCCCATTTTCACCCCCTTAAGGGCCGAATTTGTAAAAATCCCTTCTTAGTGGGTGCTTACGTCATGAGAGGAATACACCCCTCGAATTTCATGTTTCTAGGTTCAGGTGTTTGGGCTGGGCGTTGATGAGTCAGTCAGTCAGTCAGGACATTTGTCTTTATATATATAGATTTCCCTTTAATTCTACATTTTGTACAACTAAAAAATCCAGTGTGGCCTTTTATACACAGAACAAACGCTTTCGCTGGCGCATCACATATTAAACCAAATAATTTTATTTCTATTACTTTATCACCTGCACGGAAGCCTTTGTTTATTAAACGAGTTAAATCATTTACTAAACTTTCCAGATAATTATTAGGATCTCGAGGTTTTTCATATCCAAAATAAGCCCCAACAAGATAGACCGTATTATCTGTCGTATTTGAACATAAAATTGGCCATAATGAAGCATTTGATGATTTTTTTAATTGCAAACCATCAATATTTATAAGTAAATTAATTGATTTTATCTCATCATTTCTTATTAACATTTTTTGGATAACATTATCGAGACCCCAATGAAAATATTCTCCGTTACATATTGTGATGATATCTGTATGTCGTGGAGTTTGTAATAATGTTCGCATTTGTGATGGAAAGTGATAAGGTGTATATTTTTGCAAGATAGTTAACAAAGCGTTACATGCATTATGAGGGACATTGTACGATACAGCCCATGTAGCTATAGCATCTTTGAAGTCTTCTTCAGTATTGTTTTTAATATTGTCAGTTGTGACATTATACAAATTATGATCACTAGCCCGTATAACATTACTCTCACATTGTCCATAATGATTTACATATTCATTTTGTGGAAACAAAATCTCATTATCTACATTAACAATGGTGTTATTTATATGAAATATGTGATTTTCATTATTAGTAATTTCAGTTATATCTGAATCACAAGAATCTTCAATAGAAGTGCGGATAAGGTGCACTTCTTCTTTTGAAGATTTTTCAGAACATCCTGTAAGATCAATATTTGTTTGATCTGCAATAATTCATCTAATATGGCGTTTCGATACTAATAGTTTCCTTTTTCGTGCATTATTCATATTTACTTACAATGACTGCAATAGCAACGGATTTTGAGCTGGAAGAAGAATACAGGACTGTAACAAAATGTATAAATATCTAAATAATATCTTAAAGTATCTTAAATGCTTGTTGATCTAATGCCCGGTTTCTTCACTGTCGGATAACTTTATTCTTAGGTTAAATTCACTCTTTGTCTCTCTCTAAGAGTTAGGTTAGAAAGAGATAAAGATTGAGTTTATCCTAAGGATAAAGTTATCCAACGGTGAAGAAACCGGGCATAAATGTGACAAGAAGTGCTGAATATAAGACGCGCAGCAGTATATAACCTCAAAATTAGTCGAGCTTAGTTGAAGAATAATAAAAAATAAGTTTACTTACCAATTCTATCTTTCCGATAACGTACAAAGTTATAATATAAATAAATTTTTGCGCCTTTCCACTTAATTATTAATTCACTTATAATAATATTGCACACGCTTATAATAATTACTCGCGGCTCTACACGAGATCGACGAACGAACACTACGCGGGGAAGCACAACAGTCTTTCCTTTCCTTTCCTTTCTTTTGACCCAATGGATTTCCGACTAATAGTCTAAGAGCTGGCTACATAAAAATGCAAGGTATAAGGTACATGAAATATTTATAGTTAGAGAGGTTCCATTAGCGCTCCCGAACACTGAGTGACCAGTCTGCCTGCGCGCTTAGGAAGATTAAGGCGGGGGTGGACGGTCAAAAATGACAAATTTTACAAGGAAAACAATGATAAAGCTCAGGGATAAAAATTATAGGAATGTTAAGTATTTGTTGCTACGAAACGCGGAAAATTATTGGCAGACGATTTCGTGGAAAAGAAAGGGCCGGCAGACTGCAACAAGGCGGCGTTAACTTTTGTGAAAAAAAAATGATAAGACTCATGATTAAAACTTATTGGCAATAATTACTAAACTGTTAACGAAGCTATGTGCTAAATGGCAGACGAAAAAACTGAAGACAACATCAAGGCAGACTGTGATGAAGAGCGCGGTCTCGATCGCGCTTAACGAGGTACTTTCGTACGATGCGCTACTATGATATGTTATTTTGTTATTTATATAAATATATTACGTGTTTCTTTTTTTCATTAATGGATTCAGTTTGTATTCATTCTTTTATTGTTAAAAATAAAATGATTAATTTATTTATTATATTGAATCTAAATTGTTACTAATTAATCTCATAACATTTTTGATCTGCAGTTAAAAACTATATATAAACATTTTTCTACAAGTTTTAAAATAATATATTGAGGTTTTAATAGATTGAGAGATTCGAAAATTATATTCGAAAATTTAACGAAGGTATAAAAACCGTTTGAAACAGTTCAGAGAAACAAAGCGGCCGAAAAACAGCTGTATAGTAGGGGCTGGAGAAGGTCATTTATGAGAAGGTGGTTCAGTATACTCGAAAACTCGACAGTACAACAGACGTCCAACGTGTATTGTGCTGAATTTTATTTTTCTTTAGTGGCTTTTAGAATCGTTATTTATTATTTACATTTTGCAAATGTCTGCAGTGAACTATTCGCAAAATGAGTTCGGAGCAAAAGTGTATTTTGTAACAACAGTAGTGAAACTAAAATCACACTTTTTAACGATAAAATTTTGGAAAAATGGAGGGAGATTTTAAAAATTCGTGTGACCTACAAGCTAAAGTATAACGAACTTATTTTACCAACAACTCCAGATAAAATCAATGGGTACCATGGAAATTGTTATAGTAATTTCGCGGCTATTAAAAGAAAGTATGTTAACAAATATAGTGAATTGGTGAAATTACAGCAGTCTGGAAATACAATATCGGAGCCTGATCCTAGTAAGTACATAAATTCTTATATGACTTTCTTATATGACTTTTTCAATACATTGTTGATAAATAATAAAACTAATTTATTGCTTATTTTATGTAGCTAATAACGAATCGACTGCCTCATCTTCTGAGAGTCAAGCTACACTGTCTTGTCAGCCCAGCACGAGTTCGACAGGTAATAATTACAATTTGTTTATATTTAAATTAGTGTAGAACTAGACGCCGAGAGAGCCACGAAAAGGGACGCTATGGGCTCGGCTTGGTGCCGTAAGAATCCTCTCGTACATTTCTTATTCAAAAAATGTAAATTTTTGAAATGAAATTTTTTGTTAAGTAAAGTAAAGTAACGAATTATATTTTATTTTACAGAAAATGTTGAAGAGTTAGACAATGACATGTCACAGTTATCTTCGCACGAAGAACAAGTAAATAGCGGTAATGTAATTTGTTTTTTTTGCGATAAGTCACGTAAAGTTTAAAATTATAAAGTAGTTCCGATTATTAAATCTGTGTCCGAAATGTTGATCGAGAAAATCATTACAAATGCCACTGCTCTAAACGATACGCAAATGTTAAGTAAAATTAAAGATGTACGATCGCAAAATTTAATTTATTACCATAACGCATGTAAATTAATTTATTTCAAAAAACATATATTAGCTCAGACTACTCAAAAATCAGAGTGGCACGCTATAAGAGAAGTTCATGTTTTAGTTGATAATGAAATTTGTGATTTAATAACACAAAATGCGATAGCAAATAAACAGTGCTATTCACTGAAGTATCTTGTACAATATGCAAAAAATGCTTTATATAAGTTAGGTGTAGAAAATTACGAGTCTTACGAATCAACTTTAACAAGCAATTATTTGTTAGAAAAGTTAACAAAAAAATTTGGCGATGATTTACAAGTAATAACGTTTCACAATAGAAAAATTATTGCACCAAAAGACGGCTCTGTGATTACAGATAACACTTTCGGCGAATGTGAGGAGCTGGAAGTATTAGAGCATGCGGCATTTATATTGAGAAAAAAAATGTTATCGATTAAAGCTCAGCCTCTATCAGGCAATATAACAGCGCTCGATTTAATTAAGGGGGAATGCGAAATCCCTGCTGATGTTTCGCAGTTTTTCCGTTCAGTAATTTGCGGTAATGATCCAAGAACTGTAAAAAGTTGTAACTGCATTCGCAAAGTAAAGTCAATTGTCCAAGACCTTATTTACGCAGTAAGTCATGGAAAAATTAAAACTTCTAAGCACATAACGCTTGGGACGACATTGAAAAGCATCACAAGTAGTAGAAAAGTAATTGACTTTATAAATAAATACGGGCACTGCTGCAGTTACAACACTATCGAGGAATTGGAAACTGAAGCTACGTTTGCCTCTTGTAGTAAATCGATTATTTGTCCCGAAGATATTTACTTATCGTCTAATTATTGTACAGGAGTAGCCTTCGACAATTACGATCGATTCGTTGAAACTTGTAGCGGTAAGGATACGTTACACGATACTGTGGGTATAATTTACCAAAATGTTGATACAGATATTTGCGATGCGCGCACATGTGATATAGAACGTACTGTAAATGAACCTCCCGCCAAACGGAGACGGACGTTTGACGCAATATGTCCGGAATTGGTTACTTACGCCAAAAAACCAAAAATGGTTGAAAAATTACTGTCCATTGATAGCGAACTGCGTACAGTTAATAACAGTAATTACATTTTTTACGAAAAGCTAGATGTAATGTGGGTTTTATCTCATTATTTTAAAATTGCAAACACGCCAATGTGGGTTGGGTTTAACAGTAAAATCGTAGTAGATAAATCAATCAAACAAAAAGTATCGTACCTTACACCGATCAATACCTTGCCGACAAATATATCCGTAGTATACGAAACGATGCGTCAAAGTCAGAGAATTGCGGAAGAGTTGCAATAACAATATATTCAAGTCACTTACGATTTAGCGATAGCCAAAGTTGCTTATCAAATTCAATCAACTGAGCATCCACAATTGAACAATCCATTTATTCATCTTGGTGCATTTCATATAATGATGGCGTATTTTAAAGCAGTTGGCAAATTTATAGATGAGTGCGGGCTCACTTATATTATGGTTGAAAGCGGATTATTAGCTTCCGGCTCGGTCAATGGATTTATCAGCGGAAAACATTTTAATCGATGTAAGCGTTTACATCCTTTAGTGTCGCTAGGATTGCAAGCTTTGTTGTTTGAAGATTTTTTAACCAATTAAAATATCAATGTAGAAGTAAATGTACTCGAAGTTATCAAAGAATTTCAGTCGAATAAGATTTCAAATTTGAAAATTTCGAATCCAACTCTCGATAAATTGTTAAAAGATTTTTTAGATTATAAAAAAAAGGCATTAAATGGAGACTTTGGAAAAACACCGCAGTACTACGTTATGTACATTAATTTTGTCGATTACTATCTAATGTTTACGCGCAGCATCCGCATCGGTGATTTTGAACTTTTTAAAGAAGTTATTCCGAAAATGGCCAATTTATTTTTTATGTTTAATCAAGGAAACTATTCTCGGTGGTTAGTAAAATACCATGATAATCTATTGAAAGTTCAGGAAATACATCCAGATTTAGAAATTCAATTTCGACATGGGTTTTTCGGTGTCAAAAGAACAGATAAACCTTTCTCTAAAAATCCTGTAGATTTGACACTCGAACAGACGGTCAATGCGAATGCTGCAAGGAGATTAACCGGAATAACACACTTTACGAATTCGATTAGTACTCGTCAAAGATGGTCAAAAAGTCACAGCATACGCTCAACACTGATATCGCATACGAAGAAACTAATTTAAAAAGAGCTCAAGATATTACCGGAGATTTGGAAAAACATCAAATAAAAAAGGATTCCGTTCAGTTGCGAAATTTCATAAATTTATTAAAGCAAAATTTTAATCCGTTTAACAGTGAAAATATCGAACGTGATTTTTTATGTAACATTGGCTCCGGACGAGCAGCTTCCAAAGAAGTTTGTAACTTTTTATTAAATGCAGAGAAAAATGGTAATTCGTTGAGAGAGACATTTATTTCTGAATGCGCAGAATCGCCAAATAGATTTGAAGCGACAATCAAACAAAATAAAATACTTAATTTTGCAAATTCAACCGCAAAGAAAAAGATCACAATTAACAACAAAGTGCAAAAAATAAGGTTACAGCGGGATTTATTTGGCCGCATGTTAGCCATTTCAATAAATGAAAATACAAACATAGAAAAGATTCTTACTTTTCCATTAACACCCGTTCCGATGTCATTGTGCCATTTAGACGGATCGATATTTAAGACTGATAAATTAGTTTTACTTAAGCTATTAAAAAAGGATGTTAAAAGTGTAGCTCCGACACACACGGACGTTTGTTTGATAGACGGCTTTTATCTAATACATTGTATGAAAGACATACCAAAAACGTTTGGAAATATATCTAAAAAAATACTGCAGATGGTAACAACAAATAATAAAGCTCGAGAAATACACGTCATTTTTGATAGATATTTCACGCTCTCAATTAAAGATTATGAAAGATCTCTCCGAGGCGGTAACTGTGATGAGCGTATGTATGTGATTTCTGGACCTGATCAAACGAGACCCGCAGATTTTGTCAAAGAGCTTAGAAATAGCAATTTCAAGGAAGCTCTTGTCCGTTTTTTAATTGTACATTGGCAGAGTAAAGAAATGATACCATTTTTTTGAAATAAAACAGTTTTATTGAACTTCGATCAGTGTTATGAATATAAAGTTGATAATGAGACTGTTTTATTTTCGATAAATGATATCTACACGCTAGAAGCTCATGAAGAAGCTGATACGAAAATAGTTTTTTACGCAGTGTAATATTCCGGACGAAGCTCACATTATAATAAAATGTTCCGACACGGACATACTTATTATAATGCTAGCCAACATGAATAAGTTAAAAAACAATAGTAAAGTTTGGATTCAAACGGGTATTTTAAACAGACAGCGTATAATTGACGTGTCAGCACTGTATGATAGACACGGCGAATTATTTTGTAAATCTTTAGCAGGATTTCATGCATTCACTGGATGTGACTTCAATCCAGCTTTTTTTAGAAAAGGAAAACAGCGTCCTTTAAAATTATTACTATTTAGCGAACGATTTCAAAGCGCATTTGCTGAATTGGGCAGTGAAGAATGTGATGGAATGAATGTATTTCGAGATATTGAAAAATTTGTCTGTTCACTATATGCGATGAAATCACTTGATTCCGTAGATAATGCTCGCTTTGCGCTATTTTTAAAAAATTATAAAGTTAATGACGTCAATGAACCATTTAAAAAAAAAAAGCTACAAAATTTTGACGCTTTATCGATACCTCCTTGTGCAGCTGAATTAAGACCGCAATTCTTAAGATCTATGTATATCGCCAGATTATGGAGCCACGCTCACAAGAAAATTCCGACTTTTTTGGTACCAGAAGACTGCGGATGGGTGATAATCAACTCCAAATACCAGTTCCGATGGTTCGATGGACCTCAGATACCATCTAGTGTTAAAGACGTTGTTATTGATCAAGAACAGTCTGAAAGTACAAATCTTTGCACACGCTTTTAATCTCATATTTCTTAATAGACATTTTTAATTTTTAATGTCGTTTTTCAGGAGATATCAACGAGATCGATTCTGAGGATGATATCGATTGCGAAAGCGAAGAAGATATGCAGTACGATGAATCCGATGCAAACAGCGAAATAGAATAAGTCTACAATTTTTTATAGTATTTTTTTTTAATAAAAAATTATTCTAATGTTAAACATATCTTTTAGCACTTATTATATATATAATATAGAAATTGTTATCTTATTGTCGACATAATATAATTAACAAAATAACATATTGTAGTAACGCATCGTAAGGAACTAACTCGTTAAGCGCGATCGAGGCCGCGCTCTTCATCACAGTCTGCCTCGATGTTGTCTTCAGTTTTTTCGTCTGCCATTTAGCACATAGCTTCGTTAACAGTTTAGTAATTATTGCCAATAAGTTTTAATCATGAATCTTATCATTTTTTTTTCACAAAAGTTAACGCCGCTTTGTTGCAGTCTGCCGGCCCTTTCTCTTCCACGAAATTGTCTGCCAATAATTTTCCGCGTTTCGTAGCAACAAATACTTAACATTCTTATAATTTTTATCCCTGAGCCTTATCATTTTTTTTTTTGTAAAATTTGTCATTTTTTACCGTCCACCCCCGCCTTAATCTTCCTAAGCGCGCAGGCAGACTGGTCACTCAGTGTTCGGGAGCGCTAATGGAACCTCTCTAGCTATAAATATTTCATGTACCTTATACCTTGCATTTTTATGTAGCCAGCTCTCCGTCTATAAAGCACTTCTTCAACTGCGTGTAATATGGACTGCGTGGACAAAATTTTAACGTCCAAATATATGCCAACGCCTTTAGCTACTAATATTTCTGTATTGAATTTTTGATCAATATAGAAAGGCATTACGATAATTGGAATACCTTTCCAAATTGCTTCTTGGGTGAAAAGACCACCATGCGTCCAGATAGCTCTTACATTTTTATGAGTTAAACATAAAAATATATTATAAAAAAATAAAAAACTCAACTGTCATGATGGAATCTCACATTAATACAACAAACATTTAGCGGTATATGCTGATTAAACTAATGCGATAGACTTTTCAATCAACAGTTTTGTCACCTAAACATTATTTTTAACAAAAACGTGTTTTTTTTTTTAATAATAAAAACTACTCTCTTATTATAAAGAGATTATAAAATATAATTATAATAATTGAAAACTGAAATTGTCTTATAAAGGACATTCGGCAACATTCACATCTTTCGCGATATTTTACTAAAACACTTGTGATTAAAGTAACAATTTGAATTGGTATTACGTAAAAGTAAGTAATGCTCACAATTATAATTATCATTTTACTTAATACAAAAAAGAGAGTAATATTATAATAATATTTAAAACTCAAATTTTATAAATATCCTAATTGTTAATAAAGAAAATTTGAACCTAATTATAAGAATTTTTTACGTTTGTAAGGGAATGTGCGAAAAGCAATGGATAATTAAGTAAACATTACGAAAAAAATATATATCGGTCTCATGTTTCTTGTATTTTCCCAGAAAATGGGAAACATTCATAAAACTTCGTTTTGAGGCATCCATTTCACAATCATTACATTGTTCGGTATTTCAAATGGCACTTCAATATCTAGCTTCCACAACACTCGTTGCTTCAGTTTTGACAGAGCTAGTATAACGATTTTAATCTTGTCTAGACCGACATTTTGCCACCTCACATTTGTTCCTAACGATATTAAAATAGCTCCATTTTTTGCTCCATCAAGAAGTACGCGCACATCCTGCGAAATAATGACAAGCTAAACATTTCAATAATATACGAAAATATGTATCTTAATGCTAAAACTTAATCGTAAGTACCTAACCGATCCATTTTCAAATGTATAATCTCTAAGCAGAAAATTGTATTATCTTTATTCAAATAAAACTCATACGACATTTTTCTATAACTCATTGTTATTAATAAATTAATAAAATATTATTGTAAGAAATATTTTTAGGTTTCTAAATTTAACAATATGCCGCGAAATATTTATCCTTTGCTTGCAATTCACTGATTGTTATAAAAATTAATTAATATATAGAAATTATATTATATGTGATAGCTATTTATTCAATTATCAAAATGTTGAAAATATAGCATATTTAAAATATGTTACATATATATGTAATTAAAAGTATACACAACGTACGTCTTTTATAGACATGCATACATATATGTACAATATTATATAATAACCGACTCATACAGGCTGGGTTCGTCTTGACGCTTTCAGCGCTGTAAGCATCATTCTATCTTCGTTGCACATCGAATAACAAACGAAGATAGAGCGATGCTTTCAGCGCTAAAAACGTCAAGACAAACGCAGCGACAGTATACGTCTAAAAGACTTATTACGTTGTGCATACTTACGTAACGTATAATTCTTTTAGACGTTGTTTATACTTACAATATATGCACATTGTATGAGAAATAAGCGCATGTAAAAACTTATAAATTTGAAAATATACAAGAAATTATTAATTTAATAAAAACAAAATTATTGATTTTTCTAATCTAATTGTTTATTTAAAAATCTGTTAATTAGAACAGTATTTATTGTTACAACCCATATAGTCAAATTTGCACAGACTCTGAGCAGATCGTGCAGTAAATTTTTTATGTCAGAAAAGCAACAAATTTTACACAGAAGCTGCTGTATCAAGCGAAACTGTTATTGCCAGAAATGCGACAGTCTGCTCACATTGCCTGTCAGCAGGCTCTGACAGAATACGAACTTAATGTGGACACAGATGGCTATCGTTTTGGTGTAGATTCTAATCAAATTTGTTGCCAATGTGTGCGCACGCTGACATTTTGCTTACTGGGAATATACTGAATAGAACGAAAAAATCTGTGCAACACAAGAAAGAATGGTAGGTCCTATAGTTCGATAGTCTTTAAATACAGATAACAATTAATAATAAACTAGTAGGGTTTTGCTAAAATTCTATTTCAGTATACACAAATTTTTTGCTAACATTTTTATTGCAATTTTTATTAAATTGTGTTTTTCAAGTAAGAAGTATAATTTCTCTTACCTCGGGATACGCCACGACTACTTCGTCGGCAATTGGTTGTACGACCTGAGCATTCAATCCTGCAATCTCCAGAGTATTCGGCGGCAATGGGATCGCAGGCTCGAACGCAGGATGAGTATTAATTAGTACCATATTAATTCTGTCTTTTTTCTATTTCATGTAATGGCCTGATTGCATGGCCTACATATTTTTCAGTAAGTCGTTGAATAATAGGCAAGAAATAATAATCTCGTATGAGGTCATCCACAATGTAATATAAAGCATGCCATGTTCTCAGCCACAAACCATCAGGTTTCACAATGGATGCAGGGTAGGGTCGAATGGTCGGGTAACTTGGACCACCGACGTAATCCTTGAGCCAAGGTGCAGCACCAAATGGAATATAGCCTACTATGGGTGGCTTACCTTTTTAGCAACCTAAAGAACAATACTTATTACAGACAATAGAAAGAGCTAAAATTAATAGCTATTATTTTGTAATAAATAAACAAAATAAAATAAATTATATAGTATTTGCAGAATTAACCCGTAATTTTTATTAGTAAATAATAAAAAAATTATGTTATTTATATAAAAATAAACTATTGCTTTATACGCGGAGGTAGTGTAATTAGTTCTGCGACTATTATTTCCGTGTATTGTTTTGCGTTCGTTTAAAGTTAGTGTTATTGCAATAATGATTCTCAATTCTATTTATAAGAGTGCAAGAATGTCGAGTTTGCAAGTAAGAATCTCCGAGCGCAACAACATATTACTGAAATACTGTAACCAGCTAAATTCTTGGATCAATATTTGTACAATATTTATAATTTTTATAAGTTTATATATGTATACCCTTTTTGAACTATGTGCTAATAAGAATAACTTATTTTTTCTATAGTATAATGTCTCATTCCGGTCTGCCCACTCGTGTTACACAGTTACATAGTTTCAGTAACTTCTCGATTGTTACCCTATATATCTTTATACAGAGTGGCATAAAATTTTTCACGTATTTTTACGTATTTTGTGTATTGGAGGTGTTTAATGAAACATCGCATTTCAACACCGTTTTGAACTAATTGTAAGAAGCGAATGTAAAAGGCTGATATGAGCGACGATTAGAAATAATGATTTTCAATTTGCTACGCAAACACACTTGATTTATAAGGCAACTTTGCTAAGTTGCCTGCAATTTACAAATAAACTAAATAACTACTATACACTATACTATACACTAGTTCACTAATACTAGATTGCTCTACCTCCCATAATCCGTAGAAACATTGAGTTAAAGTAATGTCCTGCACTATAACGTCAAACTCGACAGTTTTCACCATTTCCAAGAGCTCTTTTGCTGCTTTAGTTTTTATCACTGTGTTACATGCGCCCATGCCCCACTGATACATGAAATGCACCATATAAAGTACACTGTACTGTTCCCATTCAGCTGGATTATAATCCTCAGCTTCTTCATAAGTTTGCATTAAACTATCGAAAACTTGAAAATAATAACTATCCTTCGCTATACAGATGAAAATATATAAAATTGTGATAAATTAGCATCCCCGAAAGCATATTAATCTTACGTAAGATAGAAAACAACATTTTAAAATAGGAAAGTAATATATTTTTCTCATTTATCTTATAAATTCCAAATAATCGATTTATGTCTCTCAGAACGTCTTCATAATATTTACTTACGGCGTGCGTTAAATTCTGCGCGAGCTTTCCTTTAACCTTAGTCTCATGTATGCTCACTGCGTGTACATGATGGCCTTTACAAAGCAGTCCTTTAACCAAATTCTCCGTCTAGACGTGGTGGCTAGTCGACGGAATAGTCTCTATCAATAAAATCGACATTGGTTTTGACACTGTTACGAGATCACTCATTAAAACACAACAAACGAAGAAAATAACACGACTTAACATCGTTACAGAAAACCACTCGCGTGGTCTTTCAATCAGATCTTAATACCGAATGAATCGATATGACTAAGCGTAGTCATACTCCTCCCCTCCTCTTCAAGATAATGATGGCGTTTATCATAATATTACTTTGCGTAACAGACTGGCAATATTGACATGTTGACATTTTTCCGATAACTTATCTACAATATTATTTTTTGTACAATTATATAGAAAAAGATTAAGAGAGACGCATATATGAATAATTAATAATATTATGTATTTATGTACTATGCAGTATCTATTTATACTCCTTACTATAAAATAAAGACATTTGCACGCAGAACAATCATTCGTTCAGCGTTGATCGTACAGTATAATTATTGTTAATATCTATACGTAAGGAACTGTATTAAAAATGTTTGTAGGGCAACAAAAAAGAGTAAATTATATGTAATTTTATTTACAAAAAATTCTAATTATTTACCATAATATCAAATATAAAATCTTTATTTATGCAGATTGAACGATATTGATACGGTATAAAACATGTTAAAAAAGAAAGATTTTAAAAATAATTAAAAAATGTTATTCAAATTTACATTTTGTTATATGTATACCTAACGCTAGTTTAAAAATTATTTTGTGTTGTTACTCAATCATAATTTTTTAGAAGTTTACATATAGCATATATTTGAAGAAAAAAAATATCCATTATCTTATTTAACGTTCTTTTAAGAAAGTATAAAGTAACAGTGATATTAAAATAAATTAAAATTTATTTAAAACATCTTAGGCCATATTGGCAATACAAATAAATTAAACTAATAGATATATGAACAAATTCTTGATTTTTTGAAAAACTACAAAAAATGGGCGTTTACATGTCCGTAAAAGTTTATTTTCTTAGCTCTCACAGATTTCTTTCCAATAAATTTAGGAGTAATGAGCACAGCGAGAGATTTAGTTAAGGGTTATCAGTTATACGCTAGCTCGTTATCATAATGATGGTTGGTGTTGTTGCTGGTCTAGATCTATCAAAACAAACTCAATAGTTTACAAGAGACGAAAGACTAAAAATTTATCTAAGAATAATTATAATAAAGAAACAGTATAAATACTTTATTATTTATTAAACAATGCGAAATCTTTCAAACAATATTTATCAAATTAATGATATTAAAAAATATAATTAACAATTTGAGAAAAATAGTATATTAATAATAAGAAATATTATAAATATAATAGCAAGATTAGAAATATAAACAAAACATAAATAAGATGTTAAGATATAATCGGCACAATGTAATTTTCACAACATACCTGATAAAATATATAAGTACAAATAACAAAAAAAATTTTAATATAAAATAAATATATAGGCGCTTTGTGTCTTTCTCAGTTTATTTTTGTAGTTATATTTGCGTATGTGTCGTCTCCGAAAATTTTGAACCGATCTATTTGATATTTACAAACCGATACGTGATATTTACGTGACTTTTAATTAACTTAATTGAAGAGGTATAAAAAATGTTTTTTGCAATGCCTATCGCGAAAGTTCGATTTTCCATTGCTGTGTAACATGCGAAAAGTGGCTTATTTCTCAACGATTCAATGTATGCCTTACATTACCGCACTAGTGTGTAAAAAACCTTCTTTTTTTCACGATTGATAGTTTTTGTTTTACGATTTTTGGCTGACATAACAAACTTGAACGTAACGAAATTCACGCGAGACAAAACAAAACATCAATTCGTTACAACCGTCACCATTTAAGGGTCGGCAGGAGACACGGTGGAGACGCCTATCGGCCGGCCTGGAATTACGGATTCGCTATAACAATATTTTAGCCAAAATACCGAATGAATCTTATTCAATTTAGGATATTCTTAATCAGTAAGCTCATCTGTAGTGCGCTAAAGAGCTATTTTATGAAAAAAAGGTAAAAATAAAAATTTTTAATAAACTTGGGGGAATGGGCAGCTAGCAACGGGTAAGGTTGGGTTAGCCGCGAGTCCGTATTTAATTTATTATAAATTTTTAAGAGCAAAAATGCAAAATCGGGCTCTTTAGCGCTCTACAGATGAACTTACTGATTAAGAATATCCTAAATGGAATAAGATTCATTCGATATTTTGGCTAAAATATTGTTATTACGGTTCTCACTAGATCTAAGAAGCTGGGGAAATTTTCGTGGTAACATACTGACTGCTTGACAAGAAGTCGAGAGCATTATTCCATCTTTGTTTCTCTTACATCGCATATGTAGTAGCATCCATGTACAAAGTACAAACACTAATACGTGAGCACACGGATGCAAATATTGAGAGATAATGTCAGCAAAAACCGGCTATCATATTATTTTTATTTTTTTTGTATATGTGTGCATATGTAAAGAAAGAACAAAAATAAAGATTATTTTTAAAAATAAGAAGAATGTATGTGTGTGTGTGCGTGTGTGTGTGTGTGTGTGTGTGTGTGTATGTGTGTGTGCGCGTGTGTGTGTGTATGTATAATTAAAAACTAATAAAAAAATTAAAAAATCTATTTATTTTATATATATATATTTTATATCATAAAAAAACATAAAATCGTTACAAACATTTTACATGTCATGCATATTACATGCATATATATATATATGTATGTAATATGCATGACATGTAAAATGTTTGTATCGATTTTATGTTTTTTTATGATATAAAATATATATATATAAAATAAATTAATTTGTGCATGCATATATATATATATATATATATATATATATATATGCATGCACAAATGTGAAAGTCAATCCTTTTCATCGTGTTCGCAATCAAATTATAATTGCAGATGTTGTCTCTCGTGATAATATTCCTACACGTTATCATTTATGATGCACTATAATCGCAAGTTAACTATATCCATCCCATAGGTATACACACACTAAAAATGAAAAGTAAGCATAATTTTTATTTTTTATTTTATTTTAATTTACACCTCAAAAGAAGAGAATACTACTTACATTTTCAGTCAAATTAGAAAAGCAAAATATTGATTATAATGCGTAATTTAAAAAACGCAGCAGTAAAATTATATTAAACAAATAAAAACTGAATATGATTTAAAAAATAAAAACACTTTTAAAAAGAGAGATAAGCAAAAATACACAAGAAATACACCCTTATATTATTTTAGAAATTCAAATATATAAAATAAAAAAGTGATCTGAAAAGTGGCTGTAATAGACGGAACTTAACCCTATTAAGTCACACTTCCCAAGAATCCCGTACCGGTCACACTGGGTGAAATACACCCCAGCGTGTTTTCACGTGTATAAAAAATTGTAGGTGACCTTAAAAAAAAACAAAAATTCTGTTGTAGTTTAAATTTTCCTTAAAAAGACTGTATATAGGTTAGATTTGCAAAAAATTAATTTAACATAAGTAAAAAAATTGTTGAAAAAAAAGGTCGGAAAAGTGACTTTTTCACAAAAACTAATGTGTCTTTCAATTTTTAAGATATTTTAATTTTTTAAACGGTTTTTTCATCCTCAGATGATGCACTTTTCACTGATTATTGCAGTTTATGCGCCGTTCCGAAAAGTATATTTATTTTGAGATATGAAGGTGCGATTTTTTGCGGAAAAATGAAAGACATTTTTATGGAAAGAATAGCAATATATTTATAAAATGATTTCTTGTAGACACTTGAGAAGGACCCAATCCCCCGGGTCGAAACGTCGTGATTAGACGATAATTTGTCACTTGCCAATTGCGTCATTCAATAAAGATTTTTGTTTAATTTATCATTGGCGGATTAAATTTCATTTATATTTATAAAAAATGGTTTAAAAAATTTTAAAAAAATATTTTTACGTTGCAAATTACATACTTTAAGTAAATGAAAAAGTTACAATTTTTTTTCGATGCCATAGACACGTTCAACGCATGAATAATTACACAGTAAAATTTTTTTAAAAATTGTAAGCAACGAAAAGCACAACTGTGTACTTGCCTCTTCACTTTGGAACGAGAAACGAAAAAAAAATACTACAAAAACTGAAATTATTACGTATGAGTCACACTGGGTGAAATACACCCCATAACTCCGAGACGCCCACTTTCAACGCATGAATAATTACACAGTAAAATTTTTTTTTAAATTCTAAGCAACAAAAAACACAACTGTGTACTTGCCTCTTCACTTTGGAACAACGAGGAACGAAAAAAAAAATATTCCAATCTATTACTGAAAAGGAAGCTGTAGATTTAAAACAAGTAATGGAGAATTGTGAATAATATGAGATTTCCAACGCTGAGCTTTTTATGTAAACTCTTTCAAGCAGAGGGTAACGCAGCTGATGAACAGTATAGATAACATAACTGAATAAAAATCTTAATTATTACAACATAATAATATTAATAATTAAGATTTTTATTCAGTTTGTTATCTATACTGTTCATCAGCTGCGTTACCCTCTGCTCTGATGCTAAGACTGACAATGAGTGTATATTTTCCTATATAAAGATAGAATAAAGGCCGTAGCCGGATAAGAAGGGTCAATGTGCCTCCACACGGATTATGCTCATTTTTTTGCTTTGATTGCTATCAGTGTCTCTTACAATTTGGTCAAATATTAGCCTTTAACATTGAACTGTTTTGCTGTAAAAAATAAAAATAAAAATTTTAAAAATAATTTATATCTTTTGATCGGCTTAACCGATTTTGTTGAAATTTTAATATGTTGTAGATATCATGAGACACATTTGTGGAAAATTCGAGAAAGGTTTATGATAACAGAAACATTGATAAAAAAATAAATAAATGTTCTTGATTTTTTTCAGTCCCGATATCTTTCTTGTACAAGTACGAGCAAATTTTTCTAGAATCTTGGAGCAGTTTCCTATCGGAAATAATTTTTTGGAAGCAATAAAATGGGTAAGCGGTACTTTTAAAAAATAAAGTATTCTTTTTTTTTTTAAATATGATATGCTTTTGGTGCGGTCGCCATATATTTTATGTAGAATTTTGAGACAGTATTCTACAAGTAATTTTTTCGAGCCAATAAAATAGGTAGGCAAAAGTTTAAAAAAATAAAAAATTTTTTATCTTTTAAATTTATGATGCTTCTTGTACCATTGCCATATTTATTTTGTTATGTAATGTTTTGTAATGTAATTAGACTTTTGAGACGGTATTCTACAAGTACTTTTTTCGAACCAATAAAATGGGTAGAAGGTACTTTAAAAAACAAAATATTTTTTTCCAAAATTATAAGTTTTTTGGTACCATCACCATATTTTTGTTTAGAATCTTGGAATGGAATCCTACGACAAGTAATTTTCCGGAATCGATTAAATAAATAGGTGCAGGTACTAAAAAAATAATAAAATAAAGTAAATTGAAATAATTATAAAAGGATAAACTTTAATCGTATTAAATCAAATGTTTATTAATGAAGTACACATACACATACACTCAAAATAATGAAGTATACATACACATTCGTTCACATAATCACTCTCATACTATTATTTGCACTATTTACAGTTATATTCATATGGATGGACTAATCTTCATCACTATCTTTATTGATAATAGGCGTGATATGCCGGCTGTTTTAAATATATTTAAATATATTTAGTATTTATATATTTAATATTTTTTTATTTTATTTTATTTATTTTATTTAATATATTATATATTTAATATTTAAATATATTTAAAACAGACGGCATCACTCCTATTATCAATGAAGATAGTGATGAAGATTAGTTCATCTATATGAATATAACTGTAAATAATAGTATGAGAGTGATTATGTGAACGAATGTGTATGTGTACTCCATTATTTTAAGTGTATGTGTACGTGTATGTGTATGTGTACTTCATTAATAAACATTTGATTTAATACGATTAAAGTTTATCCTTTTATAATTATTTCAATTTACTTTATTTTATTATTTTTTTAGTACCTGCACCTATTTATTTAATCGAATCCGGAAAATTACTTGTCGTAGGATTCCATTCCAAGATTCTAAACAAAAATATGGCGATAGTACCAAAAAGCTGTGATAATTTAAAAAAAAAGAGATTTTGTTATTTTTAAGTACTTTTCACACATTTTATTGGTTCGCAAAAATTACTTTTTGTAGAATACTATCCCAAAATTCTACATAAAATATATGGTAATCGTACCAAAAGCATATATCATATTTAAAAAAAATAAAAAAAATACTGTATTTTTTAAAAGTACTACCTACCCATTTTATTGCTTCCAAAAAATTATGTCCGATAGAAAACTGCTCCAAGATTCTAGAAAATTTTTTTCGTAAATGTACAAGAAAGATATCGGGACTGAAAAAAATCAAAAACATTAATTTATTTTTTTTATCAATTTTTCTGTCATCAAAAATCTTTCCCGAATTTTCCACAAATGTGTCTCAATGATATCTACAACATATTAAAATTTCATCAAAATCGGTTAAGCCGATCAAAAGATATGAATTATTTTTGAAATTTTTATTTTTATTTTTTACAGCAAAACAGTTCAATGTTAAAGGCTAATATTTGACTAAATTGTAAGAGACACTGATAGCAATCAAAGCAAATAAAATATGTATTTACGCACATGTGTGCATAACAATATATGTAATTTATAAAAAGCGGGTGCTTGTTAGCCTTGGTACGTTACTGCCTTCTGTTACGGACGGCCAGAAAGCATTTTCGGGCCGTATTGCTAAGAATCCGTGCGTCCGCGTAACCAATTCAGTGGTGTGTGTACGTGTACAGACATACACCACTACATGGAACCTGAAATTGGTTTTTCACCGTTGGTGACACTGAAACCGGAGTTTCGCGTTGCCACCACGCGAGGTCTCCAATATCAATTCGGAGTTTGCCTGGGTCTCCTGCCGACCCTTAAGAAGGATAAAATAGATTTTTCAGATCTCAAATCGAACTTTCGCGACAGGCATTACAAAAGATATTGTATGTGGCATGTGCGGAAGACATAGACTTATATAAATTGACCGGCCCCTGCCGTGAGAGCACGCGTCCGAAGATCGACGATGCAGACATAGCCGTGGGGATTCTCCTCTATCTGTCTTCTGATCGCTTGGTGGGGATAGAACTGATAGAAGACTAGACTGGTGGGGACTAGTAGGGAATAGGGATGGGTAAAACGCACACATTGCTCATCACCCCACCAGTCTAGTCTTCTATCAGTTCTATCCCCACCAAGCGATCAGAAGACAGAGAGAGGAGAATCCCCACGGCTATGTTTGCACCGTCGATCTTCGGACGCGTGCTCTCACGGCAGGGGCCGGTCTATCTACGATATATAAGTCTATGGCGGAAGACAACGAATTACGTCGCGCGTGAAGTTGCTGCATTCGCCTCAGCTTATGATGCATTCACACTCGTACTCGTGTGAATGCACCAAAAGCCTTCGGCTCATGCGGCAACTTCACGCGCAACATAATTCGTTGTTTTCCACACATGCGCATGCCACACAAAATACTATTATCTACGGAAGCCGGGTTGGCTCACAGTTGACTTGTAGCCAAGTGGCGCTGCACACGGTCACTTTCAACATGTGCACAAGTTCACACGGCCACTTCCAACATGTGCACACACCCACATGTGCAGATGTGCGGGGAAAGTGCGGGTATCTACTTTATCGACCCGAGATAACAAAAAATATATATATTTTTGTCTCTCTCTTGTAACTGACAAATTTTGTAAACAATTCAATTAATCGGCGTCGCTAAGAGGTTAGGAACGATTAAAATTTCGTTTACTTTGAAAGTAAATAGAAGTTAGTTATTGAAATTATAAAAAGCATTACGAAAAAAATTGACAATGGGTTTTATCAAAATAAAAGACAATAAAACAGCAGTTAAATTACCGGCAAATCGCAGAAAGCTAAAAATAGAAGTCGTTAGAGCATATTTTCCAGGTGCTGACGGCTTAACGTTTTTTGATGGAGAAGACAAGTGTGGAATTAATATTGAAAATGGAGAATTTGATTTAATTGAAGGTGTAGATGAATACGAAGTTTTTTACTCTCATCCTCTCAAAGGTAAATTTTTTTTCATTAAATTGATTATATGTTTAATTTTTTAATTTAAGATAACAAAAGAAAATTACGATGCTAAAATTTATAATAATCGCGATAATAGTAATAATAATAATAATTAATATTTTTTTTATAGAAAATATTTACAGCGATGCTAAAAGAAGACGGATTGATGAAATTATGGGTATCATTGACGGACAGGAAAATAAGGATTTAATATCCCAGAAATCACCGGACATTCCAGTACATATGACAGTCAAATTCATTTCGTCATTGGTTTATTTTCATTTCCTTAATAAATTTATTTCATTCAACAATTCTGAAAAATTTTGCTAGCATAATTGTATTAAATATGTATCTTAAAATTTATGAGTTACTACATTATTGCAGTTGTACTTAGAAAGATATTTTTTACAGATTCCATTGAAGAAAGTCATGAAAACTTTACATGTAGGTTGGAAGCACAGAGAAAGTCCTAATGAAGTTTATAAGCAAATTGTTGCCCCAGTTGGTGGTATAAAAAAAGTTGAATTGAATCGGAACAAAAAATATTCTTTTGACGAAATAAAAAAATGAGTATGTCTGCAATGGAAAATATATATAATAAAGAAATCTTGGCCAGTTCAGTGATCCATTTAGGAAATTACCAGGAAGAAATTTTTCACAATTTCACAGATTTGAATAAGAAGAAGAATACTGATTTTTGGGACTTTAGTAATAAATTGAAAATAAAAAACTCACAGTTGCGATTATATTTATTTTCAACTATCGTTAAGTATGAAAACAGTGTAAAAGTTTGTTCTTCCACAGTCACTTCGACAGACTCTAAACAGTGTGATATCAGTAAAAAAACCGTGACAAAACAGTCATATACCGGAACAATTATCTCATTTTCTCAATCGAAGAAAAAAGCATCTTCTAGTACTGAAATTAACACGAGTTCTAAAAAAACGCAGGAAGAATCAAGGTCTACGGACGATAATGAACATCAATTGAGATTCTCGATACCTACGATTGAAGAATCAGATATTAAGTTCACCAAGACATTATTAGGTAGTGGATCATTTGGATGTGTAATTTTATCAATTTGGAAAAACACAGAAGTTGCCGTGAAGAAGATGAAAGCTTCTGAACAACAGAAATATATATACAGAGAAATAAATGTGATGGATAAGATTCGTCACCCTAATTTAATTTCCATTATGGGTATATGTTCTACAGAATCTCATTTTTACATCGTTATGGAATACTTCAAGAGTCAAAATTTAGCAGTTTTCATATCGAAGCGAGACGAAGCCTTGGATTATGCAGTAAAGAAGAATGAAAACTATTCCATCGCATTACAAATTTGTAAAGCAATAACGTTTCTTCATGAATTTAACCCTACTATTCTTCATAAAGATATAAAACCTGAAAATATATTAATAAATCATTTCTTAATGATTAAAATTTGTGATTTCGGGTTAAGCAAGATATGTGATGGATCGTCGGCCCTAGAAACAACTGTTGGTCAATATTTTCGTGGAACACCTTTATATATGCCACCGGAAATTCTCATTGAACATGCACAAGGTACTACATACTCTGATGTATGGTCTCTGGCATGTTGTATCGTCGAACTGTTCACAGAACGAAGAGTTTGGAACGTAGTGCCTGAACTTAGTATACCAAATTTGAAGAAAGTCGTTAAAACTCAAAAAATACCATGCTTAGAAGGTGTACCGGTATTAATACAGGACACAATTAAAAGATGTGTTGAACATGAACCAAAAAAAAGACCAAATGCCGCTATATTGCTTCACCTATTCAAACGTATTTATACAGAAGAAGAAGACAAATAATAAAATAAGAAATTAGAGAGAATGATTTTTATATAAAGTTTTTGCTGAGCACAGGTTGTGATTAAAAGCTTTAGATTCTTTAATTAAAATAGTATAAAACTGAAAGTATTAACTATTTGCAATGTCAGTTATAGATTAATTTATTTAAAATACAGATAGCATTAAAGAAGTTGTTAAGAAGCCAGAATTATACAGTTTTAAGTAACTAATATTCTTTCCATTAGATTCTTTACTTTTGTCAATAATAAATTAAATGTATTCACTATTTGCAATTTCTGTAATAACTTAATTTGTTATTTAAAATATAGGTCAAAGTTAAGAAGCTGTCAAAAAGTCAGAATTATGCAGTTTTAAGTAACTATTTATTTTATTATTTTATCTCCATAAGCTTTCATAAACTGTGAAAAAGCTGATGAAAATCTTGAAAAAATTTAAGCATTTTAGTAATTATATTTCAGAGACTTTCTTTTAAGTATTTTTTTTTAATTTTAATAACTTTGCTGGTGCTTTATTTTTTATATTGTTATCAGAATTCAAGAAAATATATTTAGACTGTTAGAAGTTAAAAATTTAAGCTTTAGGAGTAAAATTGGATACTTTTAAAACGAGAGTTTTGTGAAACTTATTTTAAGATATATAAATGTAATGCTGTGCATTTAAAACTGTACTAAACAAAAAATACTAATAAAAAATTTAAAAATGAAAAAATTAAGTTTAAATTTTATTATTACATCAAATTTATATTGTAAAAACAACAATTAGGTAAGCTAAAAATTTTTAATTTTTGTTTCTATGAGTTGCATATGCTTCTAAAATATTTTTATATAAATTCAATGCCTCCGTAGGATTTGTTGGAGTTTGCACATCGGGCACTAATAATTCCACCAATTCTGTTATGATCGGATCAAGCAATTGTGGTTTTTTTGTACACTTATCCATTAATCTTTCAACTGTATTTTTGTTAATAAGCTATTTAAAATCTCGGCACTGGTATTGGTGAGGTAAGTTGAATAATGCATTAGGCCGTCCAGCAACTAGATTTCGGGCTGCTTGTTTTCTGATACGGTGTTCATTCCATAGCCTCCGATTATAATCCAAATCGTGTTTCAATAATGGTCCAAAACAAAATTGGAGGCACTTAATATGAAAATTACTTCCATCAAATAGACCTTTCAACTGGATACTCTTAAATAATTGGATGTAAAAATCCACTGTATGCTGACGCATTCGACCCCAATATGATTCGATGCGTTGATTTTTAACACTCTTTCCTTCAATGAAACTTCCATTTCCAGCAAGCTTATCAGAATGTTTACTACGTAAACAAGTTTGAAAAAGACCTATAAGCTGGTTTTCAGAACCTTTGTCACACCTGATTATTGTCGGGAGAAATTCAAGCTGCTTAACCGTTTTTAAAAAGTAATGAGCAGTAACTGCTGGGTCGTTATTTGTAGTTGCTACTTCTAACCATAGAATTTTTCTTGAAAAGCCATCTATGCAGCCATGTATAGCGAAGCCAAATTGTTTTAACTTATCGTAACCATCCAGGTGCCACAGAAAATTAGGTCCTGGGCTTAAGTATTGTCTTCGACGTAACTTATTTCCGAATCGGTTGGCAACTCCAACTGGATCCACAATCTTTAATATTTCGTAAACAGTGTCTCTTTTTACTTTCAGGTGATACTGCATTTTTAGTTTACTCCATAAGCCTCTGTATCCCAAATTGTAACCACATGAGTGAACCTCTTCAACAACAGCAGAAATTATGTCTCTCATTTCTGACTCCTTGAAATATTTCCTTTTCAGTCCCAATGAAGAAAGTATTCTCTTAATAGTGCTGACCGATTTAGAAATTCCATGGTTTTTTAACAACAATTCGCGTATTTGTATAATTGTGTAATTTTCTAGGAAATATTGTTTTATTAAACTTTCCAACATAGTAAATATCTCTTCAAATCGTCTCGTACAAACAAACAATTACCTATAGGTTTCGTGAATACAAAGAATTACCTGTAACTGATATATTAAATAATTAATTGACTGTTTTGGATTTTTGACATGTTTTTTTTGTCACTTTTTTTTATAGTATATTATTTTTTACTTACAAATTACAAGATAATGTTATTCACTCCAAAGGCTAACTTTCAAAGCTGTAGAAATATTTTAAACAGTTTATTCTTTTATCATAACAAAAAATCTTAACTGTTCATAACCTCTTGGCGATGATAAGTAATATTTCAAATTATTTATCATTAATGATTAACATAGATATTGACAATGATTCATACATTCATAGTTAATATAAACTTTCATTAATTATCAAATAACTTAATTGATTGATATGCGAATTGCACGTTTTTTTCACTTGATGACATATAATAGTACTGAAAATTGTTAAATTGTCTACAAAATTTGTCAGTTACAAGAGAGAGACAAAAATATATATATTTTTTGTTATCTCGGGTCGATAAGGTAGATACCCGCACTTTCCCCGCACATCTGCACATGTGGGTGTGTGCACATGTTGGAAGTGGCCGTGTGAACTTGTGCACATGTTGAAAGTGGCCGTGTGCAGCGCCACTTGGCTACAAGTCAACTGTGAGCCAACCCGGCTTCCGTAATTATCTGCCCTTAAATTCGAAACCAACGTGTTCGTATCTTGCGGTAAACATTTAAAACTATTTGTCGTATGTTTATTTAGTTCTTATTCTTTAGTAAAATGTTTATCTAAAACAGATAACGACGAATCATGTTCACATAATAAGTATTATAATTTATTCTTTTCTTATAAAAGATAATGTTTAGTATAATATTGTCACGCAATAACTTCTTACTTTTACTAACAATTAGAATTTAAATGACATATATATAAATATTAAAATATGCTAAAATATGCTAACTTTGTAATAATTATATAGTAATTAATCAGTTTATTTACCTTTCTTAATTAATTAACAAATATGAATAGAATTTAAGTGTACTTAAATATTGTAAAATTTTAAATAATAATAATAATTCTGTTATTAATTTATTTATGTGGAAGTAGAAAAAATGCGGGCTAATTAAGACTCAAGCGCGGTAAACAGTGCACAAAGTATTTTTTATTGTTAAATTTTTTTTTTCTCGTGTGTTTATGATTTAGTTTACGTACTATCCTCAGCAATTAATCGTCGATGCATTGAAATGTGCATGCGTCTATTAGTGACCCATGATAGACCAAAATACTATAGTGCAACAATTAATATTTATGTACTTCAATTTGTAACGTTAAAATACACTTTATTGATAGTCAAAACCCGTAAAACTTCTTTTTGGCCGAAAATACTTGCAAAAACTTTCATATATACATGAGATAATTCCTAATGGTTACTCTTGCGTTTTAAGCACAGAAACAATTGAATCTCCTCTCCTGTGTTTTATATGCAATATATTATATACGCGCAAGTATTTTGAGTTAATTAATTAAAGAACATTCGGATTTTAAATTTTTACAAATTATTTTTTTTTGTCATCCAAGATGTATCTATCAATTTTTACAAGCTTGCTGAATGTAGACAAGAATTTTTAATTTTTGCTTTTCAAATAATCCAAATTTCAACATAAGCATGCATGCAACGTAAACGTGCAAAATTAATAAACGTGTAGTATATTGTAATTATTTTTTATAAGTTTAAAAAACCACCTGACACCTGTTATATGCTCGAGAGTTTAGCCATTTGCATTAATTAAATCTGCACTTAATTAATGCTTTAAATGCTTTAAAGCGTTCTTTTTTTTTATTGAAAGAACGGAAAAGAGGAATGCTGTCATGCTCACAAGTTTGATGTAAAATCACAGATTTTGGCTCCGCATAACATCATGAAGCAGTTCACAAAAGAAAGTAAATTTTATTATTGGTTAAAATGTCCGAATTTAACATTTATTTATGTTCTCAAGCTTAATTTTTCCAATAGGTAACAAATTATTAAAAATCGCCTTTGATTATTTAAAATCTGCAAGTTTGTTCGGAAAAAAATGCTTCAGTCTCACATTAATACTGAATTAACATGAAGCAGTTGGTGAGAAAAAGTAAATCTTATTATCTGTTAAATTGTCCGATTATCGAAATATTATATAATATTATACATTATTAATATTATATACTGGCGATGCAAAGGCGTAAGTAGGCGTCAACGCATCTGTTAGCTGTTAGCTATATGACGAATGAAATTTAAACTTGAACACTGAATGTCTTTAATGCCACGTATTACAAAATCTAGGATTAATCCGACAGTCGTTATTTAGAAGACACCCGGCCGTAGTGTCTTTGTCCTACCGAATGTTCGCTATCTATCATTTATATCGGTTAATATTGCCTATTTCGTCTCTTTGCTTCTCTCTTATCTCTCCCACTTCTCTACGTCATGAGCGGCGAGTTTAAACATAACTCAATAGTACCTATACCACTTGTTTTTTTGGGGCCGGATAGACGCTACTGTGCACGCTTATCAAAAAACATACGTTCATGTCGAAATGGTTCCATTACCAGTCTAATTAGCGTGTCCGCGCCATCACATGCGGTTCGTTTCGTGTTAGAACGATAATTATTCATCGAATTAATCCGTGTTTGGAAACGTATTTTGATTAATATACAGCAGAATTAATTAAACTGTTATTTGTTTGCCTCGCTCAACATTATATATATTATACATATATATTATATATATATTATATGCATATGTTATAAATACTGTATATGCTATATATATTACTATTATAAATACTACATAATATATTCTAAGAGATACTTTGAGAGCTACAGTAGCAGTAGGACGAGGCACCACAGTTTTGAAGAAATTGTAACATGTAAGTACATTCTTAAAAAAAGTATAGAATTAACAGAGATTACGTTTCCCATTTTGTGAATAATTTAATATTTATCAATTCGTGAAAGTAGACTTTATATTTATACAGGGTGTTTTATTTTGAATGATACAGTCGATTATCTCGCGAACCAATAATTTTATTGTAAAATGTTTCCAATGAAAGTTGCATGATTTGGAGGACACATGATAAAAATATGAACTTTGACCTTGAGTGACCTTTTTAATGTCAGGTCAAGGTTATTAATGTTTTCTTAAGTAGAACCCCCCATTTTTATTGCATATTTTTTGTAGCCCTTGTCAAGACGTTTCAAAACACTATAATAAAGCTTTTTTTCGTAAAAAAATTTCCTGTGATTATTCAAATAATATTTTTAATACAAAATATGAAATATCTTTGTATAGTATTCACTTTTCAATGACTATATCTTGATACTTTTACACTTAGAATAATAACAGGAATCAATTGTTGTAAGAAGAAAACAGAAAAAATCATTGAAAAAAGATTGCATCTTGTAGAGGCATTTAATTTTACAAAATTGCAAATGCAAAAATTAATATTATTGTTCAATTACTTTCATTATTCTACGCTGATCAAAATTTAAACGGTGATCTAACTATTGCCAATACATTAGCTGAGGAAGCGCAAGCGAAAAAATGGAGTATAAATCTCAGTTATTTGAGAGAATCCTGAATTACTGAAATTTGAAGTTAGATCCCGGAATATTAATAAAAAAATAAACAAGTGTATACAAATGCAATATCCAATATAAATCTAATTCTGTTGGGTATAGTGCAATTTTGCGATGCACGTGTGAATGCACGAATGGACTTAAGACCATTGGTTGTTGTTCACATGTTTCTGCGATTATTCATTATCTTTCACATATCCGGTATTTGGCAAGAATAATAAAGCTACGTATACATTAGACGAGCCGAGCCTGTAATGTAACATGTCTAATTATAATGTAAAGTTTTTGCGTAATTGGGACGGGGTAACGAGTACGCTATGAACGATTCGTTGCGTGCTTGTTACGATTCGCTCCTTTGGTTTTTTCAAAGAACAAACGGATTCGTAGTTTTAAATAGGACGTCGCGTCGTTCGTGTCACAAGCAACGAGCCTCTCTCAAGCCCCGAATCCCTTTACATTACGAATACATGTTACATTACAGGCTTGGCTCGTCTAATGTATACGCAGCTTAAGACCAGCAGAAATCTTAACAAAGATTTTTTAAACTGGAAGAATTGACCCAATTATTGATGAGAATAGTGATAAAGATTAAATTATTGTAATTATTGCAACAAATAAATATATGTATATGATAGTATATAAGCTAAATCTTATATAGTAAAGAGAATTCTAAAAATAAAAATAAAATTGTGATGTATAAATTTGTAATTTGTAAATAATCGTTCACTTATAAGCCTTTGAGAATTCTTTGTCCTTTACTTACATAATTAAATAAGCTAATTGGTTTGTGAATTACAAGCTTAAAAACTGCTTATAGATGACAGCTATTATCTTTATCATTGATGACACGAATATTGAAGTAAATTAAAACAATATTATTGTAGTTAAATAAAGCATTGTATTTATTTATTTTACTTTATTATTACAAAACAATAAAAAAAAATATAATAAGTCGTTAAGGACTCTCGAAAATTCAAATACAATATAATTTGCCATGAGAGTCAAACCTGGTACTTGGTGCGTATTTTTAATCATAACTGATTAAATTTCGAGATACAAGATTGGATATTCCGTAAGTTTCCAACATATTAACTGCGCGCCGATTATTTGTCGGACTTTAAACACAGTTATCATTGGAACATTAAAAATTTCCTGTCCCTTCCCTAATTAAATCGATATCATTTTAATATTAAAATCACTGTAAAAGAACTTATTGCGAAAAATATTACCCCAGCCAGGGTTCGAACCTGGAATCTCCCGCATTCCGTTCGGGCGACTTAACCAATTCGACTACCGGGACATGTCGTAATATTTATCGCAATAACCGGATAATAATAATTTGAACGTCTTTCTCAGGCGACGTAAATAAACAATAAATCCTTAAGGACTCTCGAAAATTCAAATACAATATAATTGGCCATGAGAGTCAAACGCGGTACTTGGTGCGTATTTTTAATCATAACTGATTAAATTTCGAGATACAAGATAATCGGCGCGCAGTCAATATGTTGGAAACTTACGGAATATCGAATCTTGTATCTCGAAATTTAATCAGTTATGATTAAAAATACGCAGATTTATTGTTTATTTACGTTGCCTGAGAAAGACGTTCAAATTATTATTATCCGGTTATTGCGATAAATATTACCACATGCCCCGGTAGTCGAATTGGTTAAGACGCCCGAACGGAATGCGGGAGATTCCAAGTTCGAACCCTGGCTGGAGTAATATTTTTCGCAGTAAGTTCTTTTACAGTGATTTTAATATTAAATCGATATCAATTTAATTAGGGAAGGGACAGGGAATTTTTAATGTTCCAATGATAGCTGTGTTTAAAGTCCGACAAATAATCGGCGAGCAGTTAATATGTTGGAAACTTACGGAATATCCGATCTTGTATCTCGAAATTTAATCAGTTATAATTAAAAATACCTACTCACCAAGTACCGCGTTTGACTCTCATGGCCAATTATATTGTATTAAAAAAAAATAAGTTCTAATTATTTTAAATATAGCGCCGTGTTTGAAAAAATCTGCATAAATAGGGAAGACAGTCTTTTATGTAACACTTCATAAATTTTTTCCAAAGTTTTACCTCTTATGGAGCGTGCAAAAAAATTCTTGAATGTTTTAAACGATTCTGCAAGTCGAGTTTTGGCGTGGAAAATTCTAAAGAAAAACATATTTAATAGTGCTTTAAATAATTTATGATATGAAACCAACCTCATCTTGATATATATAATAGCGGCAGAAAAAAAAGTGAAAAAACGTTTTTTATTATATTCCGGCAATGGGGCAAGAAAAGGATATAGAATTCTCCACAAATAATTTTATTAATTAGGTACACCTTCGATTTGCCCCTAGGCCAAATTAATTTTGTTTGAGGGCCGCTAGATCCCCCCTTGTCCTCTTATACCCTTTGTATATTTATTTAAATTTATAAAAAAGTATGAAAATTAGAAACTTGCACATTACTTCCTCACAATTTTTAAGTATGCAAATTATAAATTTGCACATTGCTTAATCAACATTTTATTTCGCTCATAAAACTTCTTCTATAAGGAAGCCTGTTTTTCCTATGATGCATAATTATTAGTTGATATTTATTAATTTTGCTTCTTCATAGAGGAAGCTTTATGAGCGAAATAAAATATCGATTAAGCAATGTGCAAAAATTTGCATACTTAAAAATTGTGAGAAAGTAATGTGCAAGTTTTAATTTGCATACTTAAAAACTATGAGGAAGCAATGTACAAGTTTCTACTTGCACACTTAAAAACTATAATAAAGCAATGTGCAAGTTTCTACTTGCACACTCAAAAACTATAAGACAGCAATGTGCAAGTTTCTACTTGCACACTTTAAAACTATGAGGAAGCAATGTGCGAGTTTCTACTTGCACACCTAAAAACTATGAGGAGTTATTGGCAATTTTAACCGACTTTTTCTATTAAGTAAGGTTTTTGTAAATTTTAAATATGGTTTAAAAAAACCAGTTCTCTTCTGAAAATTTGATTGCTTGAAACTCTTAATAAAATCATAATTCTTTAAAACTCTCAAATCATAGTTTAAATCGACTGAACCAAAGAGTGTTTTGAAAACGTCTCGACAAGGGCTACAAGAATATGCAATAACGTGTAAACACTAAGTGAGTTGTTAACCCTAGGTACCCTCACCTATTTTTGGTTACCATGCGGCATGCTCGCCATACCAGGGTCTGTGGAACCCTAAAACTTTACTGACCTGTAACTCTCGACTAAATGCATATTTTTAAGCTTATTTATAGTGAAATTGATACCCCGAATTCCGAAAAAGGCGTATAGCAAAGAAATTAAGCGAAAATATTATTTGTTTAGAAATTATAAGCTGCAGAATAAATCATATCGCAAAAAAGAGTTAAAATATGATGGTTTTTATTAAAAATCGTAAAATTTTTTAAATTAAAATTTAAACAAAACGACCGGTGGATTCTTTTAAATGCCACTTCAAACTAACAAAAAAAAATGGTATGATGTGGTTTGCTTTAAAAAGTATATTTATTTGAAACGACGAAAATTGTACATTTTAAAAAATTGATGAATCGCAAGTTTAGTAGTAACGGGTAAAATTCTAATAAATAATTTTAATAAATAGTTAGAAAAGGTTTTGACTCGGGTTTTGAGTAATAAACATTTCTATTTTGCGTGTTTAGACGCGTTGTGCGCGCGTCCTTTGTTTGGACGCGCGAATCCTATTTTTTAAAATCAACTCAAGTACTTAAAAAATCTGTTTGTAACCAAATTACGTGAACATACAGGAAGTCGTCTGTACCCAAGAAAAGGAAAAAAAGAATTTAAAGTGTAAAGAAAAGTACCCTGGACGTGACGAAAAATTACAATTTAGCCACACCAGGGTACTACGAACCTTGTTCCAACTTCGTGCCAATCTCAGCTCAATACTAGTGTACAAAAAATTCTCTCTCCAGACCTATTGTGTCCACAAATATCTAAAGTTTTTTTACCCCCTTATGCCATGAGTTTAAATCGCATTATAAAAAAGTTACAGCACTACTTAAAAACGCATAGGGTACGTTGGACCCTGGAGAGGGTACCTAGGGTTAAGATTGTATTGCCAACCTAAGATAAATTTATGAAATTATTATTAAAATTACATTTTACATTTCAGTATTTTGAAGCTTATTAAATTTCTTTCAAAATGACTTATTATATTTTTTAATTCTGCTCATAGGCTTTCGGCAATTACACAAAATATATGTGGCATCTTATAATCGAGGACTTTTCTTTATATATTTACCCAAAAGTAAATATTATTTATTATTTATGTTTGCAGTAAATACTTTATTTCTTTCTTTTTCTATCTCTGTCTTTTTTTTTAGTTTTTTTCTTCCTGTTTTTATTTCTCTCTCTCTTTCTTTTTTTATTATTTTTGAAACAGCCGAAAATACCAAAAATAATTTTAACGAATTAGAAATAGCCCAATATCTTGCGGTAGTTAGAGCAACCACGGACATTTCTCAAAAAATTTAAAATTTTATAAAGAGAGAACTCCTTTACCGATTATTGCCAAAGTCAATTCCAACCTTTCTTAAATAATATACTCTATCAATTAAAAAAATTCATACCGATATCACCGGAAATAAGTTGGCGCTGCAAGTTCATATTTTTTAATAAACAATAGCTCAAACAATTGCTCCTTAATTGCTCCTTTAGAATCAAGAATTGCTCCCCTTTTAAAGTTAATATTTTTTTAAATATTTACAAAAAACGTAAAATTTATAATTTTCACTTAAAAACATATTTCTAATAGCTTTGTGCAACTAAATCCAGCATAAAACGATTGCTCCTTAATTGCTCCTTATTGCTCCATCATTACTTTGATTTATTGCATTTTTATTGAAAAATTAACAAATTAATCATTTCACAAATGACAACGCCGCCACCTATCGGCCGCCTATCGTAACTATATGGCTGGGCAGCTAACGGCGGAAATATTCAAACGTCTAACAACTCTATTGCTTATAACCATATCTTAAAGAGTTTATAACCAACATTTGACCCCATAGACTTATATAGATAGACCGGCCTTTGCCGTAAGAGGCAGCATGGAAGCATAGACGGTGCAGACATAGCCTCACTGGTAGTTCTCTCTCTTTCTTCTGATCGCTTGGTGGGGATAGAAGTCTATAAGTGGGAACTAGTAGGGAATAGTGTCCCTGTTCCCTACTAGTCCCCACCTCTAGACTTCTATCTCCATCAAGCGATCAGAAGAAACCCAAGCAGCATTTTAACGTCCGCCCGACGTTAAGATAAACACACTTAACGTTGGTAACCAACGTTTTCGCAACGTCGTTCAAACCCTCTTTTACACTAATTTGGGGAATCAAATTTAGGTTGTACCAACGTCGGGATCCGACTTATATAAGTTAAATTAAGGTTACATTTTTTCCACCAGTTTTAACGTTGGTGTAAGTAATTTTTGTAAACTTTGATTTGTACACTCTGCTAGACCTGAGGTTATTTTTTCACAACGTAATATTTTAGGTGTAGTTTTCGTGCTTCCATTCAAACCATATGACGGCATTGGTGTAATAAATGTATCATAATACGTACTTATCAATTTGGCACAAATAAAATGGCTTTAGAGGAAAATATAGTTTACGCAGTCTTTGATACTATTGTAATTTTGCCATAAATACACGAACCTAGCACTGAAAATTTATAACGAAACCCACTTTATTGATAAATGTGGAAATGATAGGTCGAAATTAGACGAATCCCTTCTAAAATATTCCAATTTACTAAATATTCTATTAAATAACTAAAATTTTCAAAATGTAGATTTTTATTTTTTTTTATCAAAATTAATTTAAGAATAAACATGTTGTCAAAACTTTAACAACAGATATTATTTAAATGCTTTAAATTGTTAATAAAATGCGGTAAAAAATATAAATCTAAATATACTGGAAAATGGCGGATTATTTGCCTTCCTCTTTGAGGAATGAAAATGGCGAAGTCAGCGTTCCACACTATATCAAACTTTACGTAGTAATAGGTGCGATAAATTCTACTAAGATTTGTCTTCTCGTATAAAATAACGAACTTTTTCAGACTTTTGCAAACTAAGTAGTATATCACTGTAGGCAAAATTGTACCTATATTGACTAAAAGTCTTAACAAGGTCGCCAAACTGACTTAACATGTCGATAAAGTATCGATTAGTTCAAAATTCTATACTAGATTTGCGAATGCGTCGTACATCTTAACCAAATCCGACCTATGCAATACCATCGTGATCTAGGTTATGGTTATGGCGGTATAGTGTTAAGCGTCAGTCCGATTGACCCGAGTTCCATTTTTATATGTTCTGTGCGAGTTCCTTCATTTCTTGCGAGACTTCGGCGTGCTTGGACGTGTCTCGCCTGCTCGTGGATAGCAGCGCGTACGTCATGCACCAAATGTTCTATTTACACACTCATATATCTCTACTCTCTTTTAGGCAGAATTTGTTACCATTTCTCGCGATTTCTTAACGTTAGTCAGAAATGACCACAGGCGACGTTTCACAACGTTAGCGTTTTACAACGTTTGATAACAAAACGTTGGTTTACGTTGGAAATTACGTATTGAAGTCGCTCGAAAAGTTTGGTGCAGAGTATGACGTCAGGCGAACGTTAAATAACTTAACGTCGGGTATTAGGACTTAAACCATTTCAAATTTGACGTTGGAAAAGTGATAAAAAAAGCACGTCGTAATTTTGACGTTAAGACAACGTCCAAAAAACGTTAGTATTATCTTTTAATTATAAGTTTACATTTTATAACTTTCTTGGACCGCTTTCAACGTTGTGATTAGTAAAAAAGTAGTCCTTAGTCGGAAAGTTAACCGAAAAATGCTGCTTGGGAAAAAGAGAGAGAACTACCAGTGAGGCTATGTCTGCACCGTCTAAAGGTGCCTTTTCATATGAAGCATGCTGCAGCAGCAAATCAGTCACGTGACCAAAATTTAATAACAATAAATATATTTTTATATCTCATTTAATACCATTTTTGGTTATGACAGAGCTATGTGTCCAGACAGGATTATTTTTTTGTTAGAAATAATTATGACTATTTATTGCGACCGAAATCAATAGGTTGCGTGTTTGTTTTCAGCTGTGCTGTTTTGCTTTTCGTTCAGTTGAACTTCACAACGATGAAGCAAAACCTAGTAACAAATTTTTAACCAATAGCAGCAATCTGCTGCGGCAGCACGCTGCGCCATGAAATGGTACCTTTATGCTGCCTCTTAAGCCTTGTGTCCACTATGCTAGAACTGTGTCCAAGTTTCGATTTAAGCCAATGAAACTGCTCTGTAAAAGCTGCAAGTTAATTGGCTTAAACAGAAAATCGGACGCCGTTCTAGCATCGTGGACACAAGGCTTTACGGCAGGGGCCGGTCTATCTATATAGTCTATGGGTCTACCTTAACAGCTTGGTTATGTTATTTGTATACAGGGTGGTACTAGACATTTACCGTATTACCCGTTAAGGCTTCCACACAAACATTTCCGTAACAATAACAGTATGGTCTCGACCAATCGCGTTGCTCAATTTGGCCGTCCGTAACCGTAACCGGCCGAATCGAGCAACGCGATTGGTCGAAACCTTACTGTTACGGAAATGTGTTTGTGGAGGCTTTTACTGACAGATTCTTGAGATTATTTGGAGACAAAAATCCTAATGCGGGGTCTACAATGCAAGTCGTTGGGTCGTGGGTCGTGGGAAGGTGACCAATTACAGTCGGTTATTCTCCTCAAATTCGACTGTGGTTGGTCAGTTTCTTGCGACTCGCGACTCGCGACTTAGCGACTCGCATTGTAGACTCCGCATTAAAGTCTACTTGAGACCACAGTGGGTGCTTCCAAAGAAGCGCTCGGGGTTCGGTTTTGGTATAGCATATGTTACGTGGCACGTAACATTTGCTATACCAAAATCTAACCCCGAGCGCTTCTTTGGAAGCACCCACTGTGGTCTCAAGTAGACTTTAATGCGGAGTCTACAATGCGAGTCGCTAAGTCGCGAGTCGCGAGTCGCAAGAAACTGACCAACCACAGTCGAATTTGAGGAGAATAACCGACTGTAATTGGTCACCTTCCCACGACCCACGACCCAACGACTTGCATTGTAGACCCCGCATTAGGATTTTTGTCTCCAAATAATCTCAAGAATCTGTCAGTAAAGGCCTCCACAAACACATTTCCGTAACAGTAAGGTTTCGACCAATCGCGTTGCTCGATTCGGCCGGTTACGGTTACGGACGGCCAAATTGAGCAACGCGATTGGTCGAGACCATACTGTTATTGTTACGGAAATGTTTGTGTGGAAGCCTTAACGGGTGATACGGTAAATGTCTAGTATCCAGTATAACCAGTATGCTAAAGCGTCGTCTACAATAGAAGTCGTACAGTCGCAGAACGTGGTCGCAGGTTGGTCGCAGATCGCAAGAGAGATACAGCGTGACGTATTTAAGGCAGTAGTCTTCAATACGCAGGATGCGCAGAAGTTGGATTAACCTCAAAAGTTCAAAGGCCTCAAATACATCACTTCAAAGGCCTTAAATTGCCTTAAATACGTCACGCTGAATCTCTCTTGCGACCTGTGACTACGTTCTGCGACTGTAGGACTTCTATTGTAGACGACGCTTTACTCCGTCAATTGTTTTGGTATCTTGGGCGCGACCAATCAGAGGATTTTTGTATGTGTGGTAATGGGTGCTTTCCAATTGCAATATCCCTAGACACTTTCGTGCACACGGCGACACAAGTTGTGTTCCAATTGCCGTAATTGTCGACACAACGCTACACATCCGTACCCCGAGAACGACTAGTCGGCTATGTAAGCTTGTGTTCTCTAGTGACAATGAAATAGTCACTAGCCACGGCGGCTATAAATGAGTGACCACCTCTGTGAAGTTGGCCGGACAACTTCAACGTATCGAACTTTCATTAATTGGTATCGATTGGTGGTCGTTTGGTGGTCTTTGGTAGTCTAGTCAGATCGTTTAGTGGTTAGTCGTTTTCCTGTAAAACAAAAATAAAATTTTGGGTGTGAAGTTAGTCGGACAATTTTTATTTTTCAACCAATTTAACTTTATTATAGCTCATTCGACACGGAATCGTTTGGTGGTCACGAATATCTAAACTAGAACGTTTGGTGGTCAACCATTTTCCCAGAAAATAGAAAAAACTGTATGCGCATGATGTCGGAAGTATCACTCCGCGCCATTAGCCGGAAAAATGATATTTATCAACCAAATTGACTTTGATAGGGCTCATTCGACGCGGAATCGTTTGGTGGTCACGAATATCGTCATTAAAACGTTTGGTGGTCAATCGTTTTCCTAAAAAATAGAAAAAACCGCATTTCCACGGCATTGCGGTCGTATATATGATTCCGTGAAATTAGTTGGATAAATTATATTTATCAATCAAATTGACTTTGATAGGGCTCATTCGACGCGGAATCGTTTGGTGGTCACGAATATCGTCATTAAAACGTTTGGTGGTCAATCGTTTTCCTAAAAAATTGAAAAAACCGCATGCCACGGCATTGGTCGTATGACTCCGTGAAATTAGCTGGATAAATTATATTTATCAATCAATTGACCACCAAACGTTTTAATGGCCATATTCGTGACCACCAAACGATTCCGCGTCAAATGAGCCTTATCAAAGTCAATTTGATTGATAAATATAATTTATCCAGCTAATTTCACGGAGTCATACGACCAATGCCGTGGCATGCGGTTTTTTCTATTTTTTAGGAAAACGATTGACCACCAAACGTTTTGATGACGATATTCGTGACCACCAAACGATTCCGCGTCGAATGAGCCCTATCAAAGTCAATTTGGTAGATAAATATTATTTTTCCGGCTAATGGCGAGGAGTGATACTAATTCCGACATTATGCGCATATAGTTTTTTCTATTTTTTAGGGAAAACGGTTGACCACCAAACGTTCTAGTTTGGATATTCGTGACCACCAAACGATTCCGCGTTGAATGAGCTATAATAAAGTTAAATTGGTTAAAAAATAAAAATTGTCCGGCTAACTTCACACCCAAAATTTTATTTTTATTTTACAAAAAAACTACTAACCACCAAACGATCTGACTAGACTACCAAAGACCACCAAACGACCACCAATCGATACCAATTAATGAAAGTTCGATATGTTGAAGTTGTCCGGCCAACTTCACAGAGGTTGAGTGATCGGAATTTCTTTTTCTTTATTTATTCAAAAAGGCAAAAAAACTACAAATCAACGAAAATATCAAGAGTATCATTGAAGTAATAAGTAATTCGAATTATCTTGTATCACAATAATGAATAACCCTACCCAAAACCGTGCACAGCGTACACATTAGTACACACTTTGTTCCAATTGAGTCGTGCACATCGCCACACTTTGTGCCTTCCTGTGTATGGCCGGTATTTATCGGTATTCAGTCGGATCTTATATTTAAGATCTTTGTGCAATCTTAAGATGTCATGAACCAATCACAGAGCCGTATTAGCTTCTTAAGACATTACTTAAGACAGTCTTGAAATAAGATCCGACTATAAATACTGGCCTATGTTTGTGTTAGGATGTGTTAAACAATTGGAAAGCACCCAATGTGTGGTAGTGCAACATATTGATACGCCGTTGGCCCACCCATAATAATGGCGGCGAATCGGGAACCGATAGAACAAAGGTGCCGACAGAAAGTGCACATACTGGTTATACTGTGCTTGAGACACTAATCAATAACACTAATCAATAACAAACGACTAACAATCGATTCGTAAAAAAAAAATGTCATAAGTCGAAGTTGTCCGGCTAACTTCTATGAGGTGCATTTTAGACCCCGCATAACATGAAGTATTGCAAAGCGATTTTTTTGTTTTAACAGTTGGTTACTATGTGGTCTTAACATTGGTAGAATTGACGCCAACGCGCCAATTGATGTAAACGCGCCACCTTGAAGATTTATCCGCCGAATTCGAATAAAAATTGTTTATTTATATTTTAAACAAAGAAATAAATATTTAAATAAAAAGTAAATCAATTACTAAAAATGTACAAATGATGTACAAACGATTAAGCACAATAAACTTTGATTTATCATTATTTTTGAAATAATGAGGGGCTAACTTTTAAAGGTATTGTTAGTAAAACTTTTTTATTTTTTTTTAAATTAACCAAGGATGTACAAACACTAAAAAGTCGTAGTACTTTCATGTATGTACAAACGATGTACAATCCAAATATATTAATGTTTTTGTATTTTGCTGTAGATGAGGGGCTAAATATATGGACCTTCCCTGTTCCTATTGCCTGTACTTTTGTATTGTGTTTACGCCTTAAGAGTACCAACCAATCAAAATCATTAATTTCTAACAACAAAATAAAAATAAAGAATCTTTATTGGTTGATACCTTTATGCGTTATGCATTATGTATTATGCAATAGTCTGTACTCCGGCCTTTTATTTGTTAATTTATTTTCCAATAAAAATGCAACAAATCATGAAAATAATGATGGAGCAATGCGAAGCGATTAAGAGCAATCATTTTATGTTGGATTGTTGGATATACTTGCAGATCAAAGACTATGGAAAATGTTTTATTAAGAAAATTAGTGATTTTTTGCAAAAACATTATACAAAATTAATTATACGAATGGAGCGATTAAATATCCCAATAGAGCAAGCGAGAAAAAATTATTCTACCAAAAATCAATAGGAAAATGTTGGTTAAAACTCTTTAAGATGTGGTTATAAGCAATAGAGTTGTTAGACGTTTGAATATTTCCGCCGTTAGCTGCCCAGCCATATAGTTACGATAGGCGGCCGATAGATGGCGGCGTCGTCATTTGTGAAATGATTAATTTGTTAATTTTTCAATAAAAATGCAATAAATCATTAAAGTAATGATGGAGCAATAAGGAGCAATTAAGGAGCAATCGTTTTATGCTGGATTTAGTTGCACAAAGCTATTAGAAATATGTTTTTAAGTGAAAATTATAAATTTTACGTTTTTTGTAAATATTTAAAAAAATATTAACTTTAAAAGGGGAGCAATTCTTGATTCTAAAGAAGCAATTAAGGAGCAATCGTTTGAGCTATTGTTTATTAAAAAATATGAACTTGCAGCGCCGTTATTTCCGGTACCGATATCTCAATATTTGCGGAAGTTAGAGCAACCACGAACATTTTTCCAAAAATTCCAAATTTTATTTAAAAAGAATCCTTTTACCAATTATTGCCAAATTCGATGATCAAATTATAAAATGATGAAGAAGCAATGTGCAAATTTCTAATTTGCACACTTTTTATAATGTTGGCAATTTTTTTCTTATTCTGTTATATTCTTCAGTCTTTTCTACCCCTATTTCATATATTATTCTTTAATATTTGGTTAATTTTTTCTTGAGTTATAGCCCGGGTTATAGCCTCTTAAAATTTCGGGGAATCTGTACATAGGACAATGTGCAAGTTTCTTATTTGCACACTTTTTTATTAAATTGGGAATTTTTTAAAAATTTTATTATATTATTAGGTCTTTTCTACCCCTTTTTCATATATAATTCTTTAAGATTTGGTTGATTAGTTCTTGAGATACAGACATTTGAAATTTTGGGGAATCTGTACATAAGAAGCAATGTGCAAGAGTCTAATTTGCACACTTTTTTATTATATTGGCAATTTTTTTTATTCTATTAGATTCTTAGGTCTTTTCTACCCCTATTTTATATGTAATTCTTTAAAATTTGGTTGATTAGTTCTTGAGTTACAGACGTTTGAAATTTCGGAGAATCCGTACCTACATAGAAGCCTTATAAAGTTGGGTCTAATCAATCAAATCTTAAAGAATTATATATGAAATAGGGTTAGAAAAGACTAAAGAATATAACAAAATTAGAAAAGTTACCAATAATTAATACTAAATTGTTCAAAAACATCAATTTTTAAAAAGTCTTAAGCGGTTAAGACTTGAGGTGTCTTTAAAAATTAAAGTTTTGTAATATTGGCAATTTTTCTAATTCTATTATATTCTTCAGTCTTTTCTACCCTCTATTTCATATATAATTCTTTAAGATTTGGTTAATCAGTTCTTGAGTTATAGAAATTTCTGTAAATTTGGCACATACACACAAACATACATACACAAATGCATACACACATACATTTTTTACAATTGCGATTTTTCGATGTTTTAGAACATTCTGAACACATTGGCAGCGGCAACTAAAAAAAAATTTTTTTTACGAAAACAAAGTTTCCTCTATGAAAAAGCAAAAATTGTGTAGAGCTACTTATTTGCTAACAACATTTATTCAGGAAATTAAAAAAAAAAAGAGATAATACAACAATTATTCTTACTTAATTTATTAAGGTAGAATACACATTCTTATAACACATTTTGTAAAAGATTTTAAAGCAATATTTTTATTTTCTTATTAACATAGTTCTATAATAATAATTAATATATAACCTAGTATAAAATATAATATTGTATGCGTGTATTGCATAACGTTAATAAAAATTATGTATGTTTATCAACATACATACACACACAAGAAAATAAAGAAGTGTTGCAACACTATTAATCAATCAGTTATAAATATGATATCGTAGATTGATTCTAAACATAAAACAACGTTTATACTAAATAATTAGAACGTAGATATTGATTAAATACAGAACTACTTTTTATCCGCTTTAATTTAGGTAAAAATCAATTAATTTTTTCGGTTAATCATATTATTTGAAAGAAAGGCAATAAAAAATAAGAAAAAATAATTTATATTTTTTATATTTTAATGATTTTTTTCCAAGAATGGATAAGTTACTAGGGGAGACCGGGGCTAAACCGTCAGTTTTTTTCCGTGCCGATTTTTAACAACAAAATAAATAATTTTAGTTAAATGTGGTATACCATTGTAAAGAGTGAACCTTTAGCTACAAGATTTATATGGAAAATGTTTATCTACGTCGCTTTGTTTAACCGGTATAGAGCAAAAATGACAACGGTGGAAAAATCGAAATCTCAAAAATGCCGGGGTAAAATCGTCACTCCATAAATACATAATTCCGATTATGAAAACTGATAGGATACATTTTATTAATTATTTAGTAATAGAAAAATATAAACATTTATTAATTAAAGTGTAAAAAAATTTCATTATTTTGTATTTTGTGTGTGTGTACGGATTCTATAACTCAAGAACTAATCAACCAAATATTAAAGAAAGATATATGAAATAGGGGTAGAGAAGATTGAAAAATATAATAAAATTATAAAATTTGCCAATACTATAGAAGTCCACCCCGGGAGCTTACTGACGGATTAGCCCCAAACACAAGTTTCAAGTTTAATCGCCCACGAAATATTAGACATCAACACTAATCAAAAAACTACACTGGATTCGTGTTCAGCATGCATTACTCTTTATAATCACGTACTCGAGATTTGGAGAGCAAATATTATTGCAGATATTACAAAATTTCTACGCGCAGAAAATTTCACTTTCCCCTTCCATAAACGTTTGCCCTCGTAAAAATCATAACACGGCAGGTAACCTGCCGAAACTCCGTTGGTCACATGGGTACCATAAGCAGCGTTTACAATGTTAATAGCAAGTTCGCACAATATAATACAGGTTCCAAGATATTTGATTTGACGGTTTTACCCCGTAGACGGTTTAGCCCCGGTCTCCCCTATAATAAACAAATTTTATATTATATTACTAGAATTATAATTTTTAAGACAAAATTGTATGTAAATAATAATTACGTAATATAAATAATTGTAATAATTGTCATAAATGCTGCAATATAAGAAATATTATAATTATTACAAAATGCTAGCTACTACTGACAATGAATATGTTTTAAAATTCTAAATTTCCTTTAGATATTTATATAAAAACGTACAATCCTGAATACGCTACTTATGTATTTCATTATAAGTTTTTTGTTATTATTGATATAATATATTAAACCAATCTTGTTAATTATAAAATGTATTATATATTGCGTACTGTTTGTGCTGACATTGCAGCACTTAGAGGTAAACCAAAAAAAAGTTGAAGAGATTTTTAGATTATTATACTGATTTTAGATTATTATAGTGAGATACACCAACAAACTTGGGGGATAAGTTCTTCACATAAAAACAAGAAAAAAATGTCATATAAACATGTTCGGAAATGCTTGGTTTATAAGTTATACCTCAAAAAACTTTTTTACACTCGTGATTAGTTTGCTTCGTACGTTCGACTTTTACTACAATTCAGTTTCATGTGAGTTCCTATCATGGCAGGATATTCATTTCGTGAGCAGGCAGACATGATTTTTGTACGGTGGCGCTAATGGTAGTGGACGCAGGGACGATAGTCCATGATCCGAAGTGTCCATGCGTGCATTGTGTTGAGATTTATGTATATCTAACTTGTATCTACACTGGATACACTCTATGCCTTTTCCCACACAGCACAAAACGTTTCAACAACATTGCAGCAATGTTGCAATCTTGCAGATTGCAGTGCAATGTTGCAGAGACATTGCCAGAGTAATGAAATTGCAAACTTCCAGTAGCAATGTTGCAGAGACATTGCCAGAGTAATGAAATTGCAAACTTCCAGTAGCAATGTTGCAGAGACATTGCCAGAGTAATGAAATTGCAAACTTCCAACAGCAATGTTGCAGCAACATTTCAAAAACATTGAAAAAATATTTTAATATATATGCTTCATTAATTTTTTCTGATGTTTATTATAAATATGAACGAGAATATACATAAGATCCTTTTTGTCGGCGTCCACAACTTCTGATGCGTATATCGCTGCAATATGTCGCCATATCGCTGGCGATGCGCAGCTAGATATATGCATGCGCGGTGTAACTCGCGGAATTTCGCGATCAGTCGCGTGCATTACATATTAAGTTGTCTATCATCGCGTGTCGCGTGGTCACGACCCGAGTCGCGCATTATTCCATTGTCACGTTTCGGGACGGTCCGCACGTCCGCGGATCTGCGTAAAATTTGTGAATCTGGTTGTGTGGCACGTCCCATCATTATACGGATTTGAAAGTGAATAAAATACACAGGTATGATTCATTTAACTATTTAAATATTTATATATTATATTATAGAAAAAAAGGGTTATATTGTGTGTATATTTGTATTATTGACGAATATCTCTCCTATATATTATGTGATGCAGAGAAGTTGTACAACGTACTTATCAGTCAGCTACGAGGTTATGTTGGTTATATATCGATCAAGGCTAATGGTATAAAGTTTCCGTCAGGAAATAATATACAAGGTGTTCCAAAACCGACCCAGCGTTTCTTTATTAGTCAGGTAACTAAATTATTATATTATATATATTTTATGTTTGCATAACCAATTTATATCTCTACTTCTTCAATTCCGACGAAGATGTTGCGGTTAGCGAGAAGAAAGAAAATAGCTTGACTCTGCCTGCTTTTCCAAAAATAGATCAATTTGTGCATAATCAAGAAATAGGCAAACAGTCGCTAATAAATAAACATACAAACAATTCTAAAAATATATTAACTGAAAAAACATTAATAATACAGCGAACAGTAATAGTGAGCAATATCATTACAAATCGTAACAATATCATGTGATATTATAATTAAAACTTGTTACTAATATGTTTATCTTTCAGATAAAGACACTAACAGACAAGTTACTTATAGCTACAGAAAAGGACTTCTTGCAGAAAGCTCTACTGTTAATATCGACAAAGATCCGGCTGATGCAGGTAATTAACGGTTTTTATGTTACTTATTAAAACAATAAATAATAGAGGCAGATGCATTATATATAGTTCTGTAATATTCTGTAGTAAATAGTAGCCACTGAACTCTGTACATATAACTGGAATGAGTGATTTATTGTTTTGGCTGTCACCGAGAGAGAGGTGCGTTCGGGTGGACCCTTTTTTTTTTCTAGTACTACCCGATTAGTCAATAGCATAAATAGATAGAGACTCATGATATAGATCACGGTCATATTTTTGCGATTGATCAATCAGGTAGTAGGTACTACAAAAGGAGAAGGGTTTACCCTAACGCATCTCTCTCTCTCGACGACAACTACAACAATAGATCACTTACTCCAGTATGTATAGATAGAGTTGAGTGATAGTAGCACTAGTAACAATTAATAGTTAAGTACATAAAATATATTTATTTCAGAGTTTAAGAAACAAGTTCTATTAAAGTTAAATAAAATACAGTATAAACTGGATATACTGGAAAATAAAGTTAATATAATTGACAATAAAGTTGAATTTTCCAATCCTATCAGTAAGGAATCTAATGTTGCATTTCCTATACCGTCAATAGCGGAATTAACATATTTTGAAGAGCAGTTGCAGGAAATAGAATTCAAAAACGAAGTGGTAAGTTACCATACGTCTATTGCTTTTTTATTATTTTATTATACTACATGTATTAATAGCATATGTATTAATACACATATGTATTAATCCAATAATGTAGTATTATTTTTTACTTTATTTATCTTTTTTTCTAACATGTAATATATATCCAGATAACAATTATTGCGTGCAAATTTGGTTGGCTGTTTAGTTATTTTATGACGATTTTTGTTATGTACACGAGCAATCTTCATGCATAATACTGCACTATTTACGCGCGAAATGTTTTCTGGGTACTTATCTTGCATGGTATTAATTGAAACTAACACTCAATTTGTTATAGGAAATATTGCTTCTTATAGTATTTTACATTTTTAATTATTAATACAAAGTTTACTTTGGCATTACTTATGTACTTTTTTTTAGCTTAATATTTTTAAACTCGTGGGTGGAAGTACTGCACATGTTATGATTCACAATATATTAAAGAAAGCAGTAACAAATTCTGTAGCAATAAATTTTAGCTGGGCTGGAAAAAGAAATAAGAGGAGCTTTAAAGACTTGAATCTCGCGAAAATTATTGCACGTAAGTTTATTTTGTTTAATACAATTTAAAGTTAATTAAGATATCACATTCGTCTAAAACATGAATATATTTGCTTTAAAAAATATTTTTAATCTTACTTAACGCTTTTACACTACAGAAGCTGTTCGAATGTTACATGGCTAAGTAACAAATAATGAAATTGAAGACTTCATATCAAAGTGGCTTGTTCAAGCCACTGTACGACTCAAGGAGAAAAGTACGTACATTTGTATGTTTTATATATGGCAAGAAACCGTGACATTTTTTAAAACTTACTTATAAAATACTTTTATTATATATTAATTTGCATAAAACAAGTTTTAGAATAACAAAACTAGATTTTATACTTGATATACCTGAAATAGTGTGTGATTAAGCACGAATGCGACTTTAATTAAAGCTGTATTTGATTAAAAATGTATTAGAATTAATACAATCATGATTTCTAACTTATTTTTATTTTTTTACAGATCGGATCAAACAAAGTGATGTATTAATATTTGCGATACATACATTAAGAATGATGTTATATATACAGGGTGTCCCAAAAAGCTCGGACACCGTTTCACTGACAAATTCTGTGGGACATTCTAAGAAGAAAATTCTTATGCGAAAAATGTTGAGGCTGTAATAGTTTTTGAATTATAAGAATTAGAGTTAGCGAATCAGACCGCCTAAAGTTGGCGCGCTCAGGTGTGGTACATCGCATAGCAAGTGAAGGTGGGCTAGCTTGTGACACACTTCATTTGACAAACTTGACAGTTCGCTGTGCATACGTATTTATTGATATTCCATAATGCTTGCATTAATCTTTATATACAGCAAATTGAACAATTACAGATAAATAAGACAAAGCTTCAAAGTAATTTTCTTGTCGTTTGAATTATGTCAATATCTAAAAACTGAGTCAATGCACAACGAGCACCTTTACTTGCTATGCGATGTACCACACCTGAGCGCGCCAACTTTAGGCGGTCTGATTCGCTAACTCTAAATGCTTATAATTCAAAAACTATTATAGCCTCAAACATTTTCGCATAAGAATTTTCTTCTTAGAATGTCCCCACAATTTGTCAGTAACACGGTGTCCGAGCTTTTTGGGACACCCTGTATACGTACGTAGAATAAAAGCCGTTATTATTTAAAAATCTGTTAAGGAAACAGATCAAATAGTTACTTAATTTATGATTATTTTATGGTCTGTTATTTAATTTAAAATCTTTATGATTATAGTTATTTTTATAATTTGCCAAAGAAACATATGGAAGTTATTTTATATTTTTTGTTTTATACTCTATTAGCGAAACAGATTATAGTTATTTTATGATTTGCTAAAGAAACATTATATGGAAGTTATTTTATATTTTTTTGTTTTATACTCTATTAGCGAAACAGATTGATTAAGATATTGAGTGTTTTTTAAACAAATTAAGTTCGTCTTTCAATGTATGATTAATCAGATACATGCAGTATATGATATATACTAAAATAAACGCATAATACATGTATTTTAAACTTCTTTTTATTTATATCTGAAAATATAATTAAAAACTACTCTTTCAAGCGGTATATATCGGAATTAAAAGTATATTTGAAAACATGTTACATCGAAAAGCTATTACTAATAATATAAAGTTCCATGTCTATTAAATAATTGAAACTATAATTAAAACTAGCGACAATTCATTAATTAATAGTATGACTTTTCTGTAAGTATATTGATAATTACTTCAATTTTGTATTTACTGGAAAGTCTCATTATTGCGAATTACTCTCGCGAATAAAAAATCTCAGTAGACAGTGTTATAATAATAAGTGTGTATTTCAATATTTATAATATATTTTTAAAATGTAATTATAACCTCGATATATGTTGCTTTGAAGAGTAGCAAATCTCTGCTTATGTGCGAAAACCGAAAACGTTGCATTATGCAGAAATATTGTTTCGCAACATTGCATTGCAACATTGCTATGATGTTGCACTGCAATCCATCGCAACATTGCATTGCAACATTGCTATGATGTTGCACTGCAATCTTTCTGAGGGCGGACATTTTAACGTTGCTGCAATCTTGCTGCAACGTTGCAGCAACGTTGCCCAATGTTGTTGCAACATTGCAATTTTGCAGTGCATATTTCTGCAACGGTTGCTGCAATCTTTCAGTGCTGTGTGGGTTATGTCTCTGCTCCCTATCGCTCTATCTATAGGAGCATCTATGTATCTTCTTGAATAAAGATCTTACTTCCCGTTAGACAATCGAACTGCGTGGTCAGTTTCTCTTTCGCTCTGCTCAACAGGTTATGGGCCCAGAGCCGAAAGATTCAAGTCCGAGGGAAAGTCAAGTAATAGTTCTCTATTCGCATTTGTTGCATTAGTTTATCGCGTGTGAAATTTTTTTTTGGCATTAGTTGCAAATTAAAAGTATAACCGGCATCTGAAGATACGTGTTCGTTCAGTGCACGGAAAAATGGCGTCGGGCGGAGAACTATGGGGAACCATTGAGAAAGCTAAAAGGCAAGTGAAAACTACCACACTTGGGCTTTCGCAATGCAGAATGTGCTCGAGTTAAACGGGCTTGAAAAGTGCATCATTGATGGTCAAGGTGTCGAAAACGACGCTGATAAATTGCGAAAAGCAAAAGCCAGATTAGCCCTGTGCATCGATACTTCGATTTATGTGCATATCCAAAATTCGGGAAGTGCTGCCGAGATGTGGAAGACATTGAAGACTTTGTACGAGGACAAGGGTCTTACGCGCAAAATCGGTCTCTTACGAAAATTAATAACGACCCAATTGGAAAGTTGTGAATCAATGGCGGACTATGTGAATCAAATCATTGGAACAGCGAATAAGTTGATAGGAATCGGTTTCCAAATCAGCGACGAATGGCTCGGTGCAATCCTATTGGCTGGACTCCCGGACCAATTCAAACCAATGATTATGGGACTCGAGAGTAGCGACACTAAGATCACCGGTGACGTCATAAAATCAAAGCTCATGGATTCGGCGTATCAGCAACGAGCTGAGAGTGCTTTTCTCGGGAAAAGGTGGCGCTAAAAATCAGAAATACAAAAGCAAACCAAAGTGCTACACTTGCGGTAAAAAGGGACATATTTTAACTGAGTGTAGAAATAAACCGAAAGACAAGGATGAAAAGTCTATCAAGTCAGCGCCAGGCAAGGAAAATAAAAGTGCGTTATGTGCAGTGTTTACTTCCAATACATCAACGAAAGAATACCGACATCGACGGATGGTATGTTGACAGCGGTGCCTCACAACACATGACACCATCGGATAGTTGGTTATGTCAAAAGAAGCAGACGTCAGTAGCAAATGTTGTGACAGCAAATGACTCAAAAATGACAGTCTCCAGTGTCGGGAATGTGACAACCAAATTACACGGTACCGAAGTGGACGTGAAAAATGTGTTACATGTACCTGAACTATCTACAAATTTGTTGTCAGTTTCACAGACCGTAAAGTTGGGCAATATGGTAGTGTTCGATCAAAGTGGATGTTCGATCTACAACAAAGACAAAGACTGCATTCTAAACGTTAAGCCTGTTGGTGGCGTATATAAAATTCAGGCTGAAAACATTAAGTGTTTTTCGTTACAGGCATCAAGCGATGACATGATGAAGTGGCATCGACGTCTAGGACATATGAATTACACAGATTTGTGCAGGATGCGAGATGGTATCGTTGATGGAATCAATTTTAAGGGATCCGCTGACAAAATCAAGGACTGCATAGTATGCTTGGAGGGAAAGCAAACCAGGCTTCGATTTCCTCAAAGTGTAAATCGGTCGGCCAACATTCTGGATCGAATACATTCGGATCTATGTGGACCATGGAATCTGCATCAATTGGCGGAGCAAGGATATTTCATAACATTTGTTGACGACCATTCTCGAAAGGTATTCGTGTATTTTTTGAAAGCGAAATCTGAAGCACTAATAAAATTCAAAGAATTTAAGCAGTTCGTAGAAACTCAAACTGAAAGAAAGATCAAGTCGATTAGAACTGACAATGGCAAGGAGTATTGCAGCGAAGATTTTGAAACATTCCTTCGAACACATGGCATTGAACATCAGACGACTGTACCATATACTCCCGAGCAAACGGAGTGGCGGAGAGATTGAACCGTACGCTTGTAGAGAAGGCTAAGTGCATGATCTTTGATGGCAAACTCGAAAAATTCTATTGGGCTGAGGCCATAAATACTGCTGCGTATGTTGTTAATCGTTCGGTAAGTTCTGTTTTGCAAGGGCAAACTCCTGAAGAGGTGTGGACAAACAAGAAGATAGATGTCAGTCATTTGAAGATTTTTGGTTCATCAGTGATGGTGCATATACCGAAGCCAAACGATGCAAGTGGGACCCTAAATCTCAAAAATTGAGATTTATTGGATATAGTGAAACCACAAAAGGATATCGTTGTATAAATCCTATCTCAAGAAAATTACAATCAGTCGAGATGTAGTTTTCTTGGAAAATAATGACGAGTCGAGCACCAGTTAACATCGAAGAGGATATCAATTCAGTGAGGGATCTCTTTCCAGTTAAAATCGAAGATGACGTCATGGAAGATGCGGATATCATTGTACCCGAGGAAGGAATTGAAGATAATGAAGAAGAGGATCGTTCCATTCAATCGCCAATGAAGAGGACAATGAGTCAATCGCCAATGAAGAGGAAAATGAGTCAATCGACAATGAAGAGGACAATATAAACGAACCAACTGTGAGTTGCAATATAGATGTCCCATCATTAAATGAGCTGCGACGATCAGTCACGAAAGCCTAACCTAAAAACTTCGATGATTTCATATGTCATTCAGCCAGGATCGAAGAAGATATTGATCCGGTTACTGTTAAAGAAGCTATGGAAAGAACGGATTGCGAAAAATGGAAAGCAGCAATGAGTGAAGAGTAGGGAATCATTAACAGAAAATGCAACTTGGAAATTGGTTCAACCACCATCTGATAAAAAGCCCAGTTAAATCAAAATGGATCTTTAAAACCAAGCGAGATGCAGAAGGAAACGTTATACGCTACAAAGCGCGCTTAGTCGCGAAAGGGTGTTCTCAACAATACGGTATTGACTACTCTGAAACGTACTCTCCAGTAGTCAGACATACCTCTATACGTTTTCTAATTGCTCTTGCTGCTAAATACGGACTTAAAATAGACAGATGGATGCTGTAACAGCCTTTCTACAGGGTGAGCTGTCAGGAAGAAATATATATGACTCAACCCGAAGGTTTTGACGACGGCAGTAGAAGAGTATGCAAATTAAGTAAAGCAATCTACGGATTGAAGCAAAAGCTGGCAGAGAGTGGAACAAAAAATTGAAGAAGACTTTAAAATCGGTTGGACTCGAACAATCTCCCGCTGACCCATGCGTTTATTTTTCAAAGGACCTTTCACTAATTGTAGCCATCTATGTAGATGACATTCTTATTCTTTGGAAAAATGAAGAAGTGAAGAGTAAATTGAAGAAATCCTTAAGTTCGGTCTTCAAATGAAGGACATGGGAGTAGCTACAGACTGTGTTGGTTTGCACATAACATACGAAGATGACGCAATTTGTCTGGACCAAACAAAGTACATTAACGATGTCTTAAAACGATTTAAAATGGTCGATTGCAAACCAGTAAAAACTCCAAGCGACATAAATCAAAAATTGTCTATTAGCATGTGTCCTAAGGATGACCAAGAGACACAACAGCTAGCAAATATACCCTATCAAGAAGCAGTGGGTAGTCTTTACATCTAGTGCAAGGAACTAGACCGGATTTGACTTTTTGCGGTAAATGACGTAAGTAGGTTCAACCAGAATTTCGGCAAGGCTCATTGGACAGCCGTGAAGAGAATACTACGCTACGTTAAGGGAACAGCTGATTACAAACTACGATATACGAAATCGGCCGAACGTCAACTGACTGGTTATACGGATTCAGATTGGGCGTCAGACGTCGACAAGCGCCGATCGTGCACCGGATATGTATTCAAACTCTCTAATGGCACAGGTCTCATGTCTAGTAAGAGGACAACCTACAATGGCCTTATCAAGCACCGAGGCAGAGTATATGGCCCTTTCCTCTGCAGTTCAAGAGGCAATTTGGCTCAAAAACTTCGGAAAGGATTTGGATCCAGATATAAAGCAAGAAACGGTCAAAATCGGTTGCGATAATCAAAGCGCACTGAATCTAGCCAAAACGGATGGATTTAGGGCTAGATCCAAACACATCGACGTACGACATCATCATATATCGTGAGAAGATTGAAGACGGAACTGTAGAGATTATATATGTACCTACAGAGGAGATGGCAGCTGACAGCTTAACCAAAGCTGTAACCGGGCAAAAAGGCAAATTTTGTGCTGAAGCAATGGGTCTAAAGAACATTAAAAATTAAACTCAGACTATATTTTCGTAGAATGGTTGGACATATATGCTATTAAGAAAAGGGGGAAATAATTTGTTATTTTTTGTTACATGATAAGGTTCATAACTGTATTTCTGTTGCCAACTATAGTTTCTATGCTTTTTTTTAATATTTTAATGAGTGAGGGTGTTGAGATTTATGTATATCTAACTTGTATCTACACTGGATACACTCTATGCCTTTTATGTCTCTGCTCCCTATCGCTCTATCTATAGGAGCATCTATGTATCTTCTTGAATAAAGTCTTACTTCCCGTTAGACAATCGAACTGCGTGGTCATTTCTCTTTCGCTCTGCTCAACACATTGAAGCAAGTGGAGGACATTTTAAAGTTGTGAATTTTGAGCGAATAAATAATTGGGCTGAAGATGTATTTGACTGGTCATGTGATTGTAGATGTATTCTGTCTATTCTTGTCATTAAATATAATCTTTCGATTATAACTCATATACCAACCATTTCCGGACATATGTTTATATAACCTTTTATTCTTGTTTATGTGTGGAAACTCTCACCTTAAAGTGTTGGTGTATTTCTGAATCACCCTGTATATTAATATAGACACGGTACATTTATTAATAAAAAGCTCATCAACAATAAGTACTCTTCTTTATTGTCTAGACAGTTCAAGTTATTCAAATGATCAAATAGAAAGTCATAAGAGCGAACGAATACCAGTAACATGATCAGTCATTCGCAAGCGTTTAATATAAGATTTTATTTTATCGGAGCACACTTTTTAGTAATGAAAACATTTGTAACAAATATAATATCTCTAAATAAGAATTAAATAAATTTTACTAAATTTATAGGTTGTTACGCATGTGCACATATTTTATTTTAATTATCATCATCATCAAAAATTATAGTGATGAAGTATATATAAGGCATTTCAACGTACTTTCTATTTACCAAACATATTTAAGATGTAATGGTTGTAATGTAATGTTATCCCGAAGTAAATAATACATATTTAGTAATTTGTGTGATTCAAGAACTAAAAGAAGATAGCAGAAGGAAACGAAACTTTTACTGGCTAATTATTTCGTCAACAAACGATGATCACTATTATATTGTTATCATTTATCCTTATTCTATTGATGTGTAATTATTACGTGCATCATGGAAAAAACGGGCGACTTATCAATCTTATACCAGGACCACCAGGTCGTCCGATTG
>JASTWQ010000376.1:0-189299 GCA_035220615.1 Leptothorax acervorum
ATAATAAGAAATGAACGGCTATTGAATAGTTAAAAGCATAAATTATAATATAATTTCTTTGCATATATTATTACGCGTCAACCAGTCGCACCGTTAAAAACATGACGTCGTTCAAATCCGATGGACGTAAAAATATCGAGAAGCAACGACTCGTCGAGGAACTGCACGCACCGGCGAGAAGAAATTTTCCACGAAGACGCGTCATAGTGCGAGGCTACGACGATCTGTGGCAGGCTGACATCGTCGAAATGCGCCCATACTCACGTTTCAACAAAAGCAATCACTATATACTTACCGTCATCGATGTGCTGAGCAAGTACGCGTGGGCCGTGCCACTCAAGAGTAAAGGCGGAAGCGAGACAGCCGACGCTATCGCTAAGATAATTCGAGACAGCAAGAGGTGTCCAAAAAACTTGCAAACCGATATGGGGAAGGAATTTTACAACGCCGACGTGCAACGTCTCCTGAGGAAACACGATGTCAATCATTATTCCACATATTCGGTGATGAAGGCATCGGTCGTCGAGCGATTTAATCGCACGTTGAAGAACGACATGTGGAAGATGTTTACGCTCAACGGAAATTACAAGTGGATCGACATGCTGCCGCGTCTCGTCGCGGATTACAACGCGCGCAAGCACCGAACGATCGGTATGCGACCCGTTGACGTTACCCCCACGATCGCTGAAAGACTCTTGACCACGGTGTACAGCGCGATAAAGATCGCGGGTCCAGCAAAGTTCAAAGCAGGTGACCCGGTACGCGTTAGCAAATACAAGACGATTTTTGAAAAGGGTTACACACCGAATTGGACCACCGAGGTGTTCAAGATCGTTAAAGTGCAGCGTACTAATCCCGTAACCTATCTACTCGAGGACTATCGTGGAAAATCTATCGCTGGAGCGTTCTACGAGCACGAGTTGCATCGTGCGACTTACCCGGACGTGTATCTCGTGGAGAAAGTACTTCGCAGAAGGGGTGACGAGGTTTACGTGAAATGGCTGGGATTCGATGGATCGCACAACTCTTGGATACATAAGGACAATGTGGTTTAATTCATACAGACTGCATTTATTTTTTACTATAAAAATATCAAATATAAAAATATGTATAAAATATGAAATACATATGAAGTATATGAATATGAAATACATATGAAATATTTTTATTAATATCCTTTCCAATATATAATACGTTACATTACATACGTCGCATACATTACATACATTGCATGCATCGCATTCATCGCATACATTGCATACATTGCATACATTCCACACATTATACTACATTACGTTACGTTATGTTACGTTTATACTACATTATACCACATGAAGTATTTGAAATATGAAATACATATAAAATATTTTTATTAATATCCTTTCCAATATAACACGTTACATTACATACATTGCATACATTGTATACATTATACTACATTACACTACGTTATGTTATCTTATAATGGTATTCGGTAATGTCCCCATGGTAACGTATCGGTCGAATCGGGTATAATGTATCGCTTATCGTCGTACGACTTAGAGCAATCTTTTTCTCGCACCATGTATATACCTGATGCAATTTTGATCTTATACATGACTGCTCTCGCGTCATTTCAATCTCATCATTCAGACACCGCGTGTAATCGTCGAACGTTATAGTACGCGCTACGACGTTACTCTTGACACCTTTTGCTTTTTTAGCTTCTTTTTGCCATCGACTCGCAAGGCGTACATTTTTGCCCTAAGCCCGACGAATTCGGTCATGATCGCACCGTTGTTTTCATCCTTCATCAAGCCCGGCACCTTCTTGTTCGCAAGCGGGATACCGTACGCGGTTGTCCACGGCATAATCGCTCGTGTCGAATCTGTCAATGTCACGTTTCATGTTTTCGTACACGTCGTCGCACTCGACGTGGTATATTAGACTGTCCGTGTCGGTGTACATAACTTTAAACTTGTCGCGATACAGGGGAGACATGTAATCGTGATGAAATTCGTACAAACAGACCTTCGATAAGTCGAGTATACACATGCCGACATAGATCGGTTTGTCGAATTTTACTTCTAGTTTGCGCAGTTCAACGGCTACTAAATTTTCCGAAAAGACGCTTCGACTGTGAAAGTTTGGTTTCGCGATCATTGCCCTCCGCGCCGTATTGTCCGTCCCACTTTGTCACCAATTTTACATCGACGTGATTGCGCACGTTCTCCATGGTTTTGCCGAATACCGCGTTGTTCATTAACTTGTATAAATTTTTCTCGAAATCGTTTTTTGCTTGCGTTCTAAACCGAGTGTTTAATTCAATGTAATCGCAGAGCCATGGAGATTGCGCGAACTGCAATACGCGATGTATCTTTGTGACACGAAGACCGTGATGAATACATTGCTGCAGGTTGCGATAATGTATGACGTAACGCTTCTTATCGTAGAGAGTTGCAAGAAGTTTTTCCTGCCGCTTGCCCGGCGGTTTGTCGCGCGTCGGACAGAACGGTAGGTCAACGTGCGCGTCGTGTTTACTTTGCGGGTACTCGAGATCGACCTCGAGAATGTAGCCTGTCGGGGAATCCAGCGCGATATCCGTAACATTAAAATTGGCTGCGTCGTCGACCCATCGAAAATCGGTGTAAGGCAGTGGTTGACACATTGCCCAACCATATAAGTTGTTTACATCGAAATACATCAAGTACGACGATGGGTTTCGATGGATCGTACGACTGCATGTACTTGTTATTGGCTCGCGCGTATCTGCCGGAACATTGACTCAAACCGCCGCGAATACCGCGTTCGACGAACATGACCATATCAATGTCGGTGAGCAGTTCGAAATTTACGCGAGTATGTTTTAACATGGCATCCCACGTATACCCGGGAAGAGTATAGTAATACGCGGGGTCAAGTCCATAACTCGCTACACAGCTATCGCGGAAATTTTCAAAGATGTCAGCCAATAACAAGACATCCGTTTTTAAATATAGATCACTGTATTCGCCTAAGGTTCGAACGGAGAACCGCTGCCAAACGTTTACAGCGTGAGCATAATCGCTCTCGGATACAGTGTCATCGGTCAAGGAACTGTAAAAACGAGTCGCGTGGGGGTAAACACGAGTCCTCCAACTTTTCGACGCAGTCAATGTATTCATACGGAAATACGCCCTTTCTCGTCAAAAGATCAAAATCCTCGATCGATAATTGTGAAAATTCAGAACGTACAATTTTTAACTTATCTCTGCACAGAAAAGATGCTAATTTATCGAGGCTGCTACTCAGAAATTTGTATGAATCGATGAACCGTAACTTTATATCACTTCGCGAATCTGATCTTTCGGCGGTATCTTTCACGTGTTTTGTAAACGAAATATACTTTTCTTTTGTTATCGGTAGTACGTCGACCGAACCTTCGAACGCGGTAGCTATTTCTTTTATGATAAAATGCGCGTCGTATCCGGATAAATTGTGAAAAATTATGGGAATGTAATGGGAATCTTTATAATTTAAATTACAATTTGAATGTGCGGGACCTCTGTAACGACCGGTCAAATGGCAATGATCGCGTACTCGTACGTCGTCCGGCGCGAACGGTTTTTCGCAAATGTGACACTGCGTTGCGCTGTTAAACTTTTTCCACTGTTCATTCGAGAGAGTTACCATGGGGATATTTGCGGATAGGATACCTTTTACGCGATGCGCTAATCTTTTAAGTTCATCGGCGAACCATGCGATGCAATCCTTATCGCGACGAAACCGATACATAGATAACGAGTCGTCGTACGAGCACCGCACGTAGTATCCGCACGTAGTATACTTGATGATGTTGATAGGCGTACGTGGACGCTTGCGGATCAGCATCCGTTTTCTCCAGGGTGCATTCAAGGTCGGCATATACCACGAACGAAACCCGCTCCTTTCTGTTATAATTGTGGAAGCTCAGCCATTTGTCGTCCTCGCTCGGAAGTCGGATAGCGCAGTCATTCATCTGCTCACAGTCAACGGCGTGGGCTTCCAATCTCTCGCTCGTGTGAAAATAGTGCAAACATCTGTAAATAATAATCAAATTTTTTTAAATATATCTTTTATATAAAAATTATTGTACAATTTTACTTTTATTTTTTAAATGTATACTCACCGATCGCAAAAGTATTTCCTGTGTGCATATCTATTGATTTGCGAGCTCACGAGGCGGGATAGGTTTTTGATCCACGCGAAATGTCCCACGTTGTCGTCTTGCTGATCTGGCAGGTACAGTAAATTGATATGTTTATTCTTTTTACTGTCGGTGAGTCGTATCGGTAAAATTACGAGTTTCTCTTCTTCTCGATGGCATATACATTGATCGACACGTCGTTGAGTCGTTCAAATGTACTAATTTTTTTCAGAGACATGGGGAACTCAATGTCTTTAAAATTTAACACTGATGTATAACGGGGGTATGAGAATGGTTGATTTACATTTGTTTTGGCTGGATGCAGAGCAGCTACCACCGACCACGCAAAACATGCATTGTCTCTTGATTGCACGTTGATCACCGCTTTTTTCAATTTAATTTCTTGCGGGATTTCCACAAAACACCCTGCGTGCAATGGATTATATTTGTTCACGTTAACCATTAAATTGAGTATACGCGACAACGCCCACCCGCTGTCGCGTTCCTGAAATTCCTCCAGAGTTGCTAAGGTAAGCTCGATAACGCGCATGTCGTACCATTCTCGCAGGTCGGACGTACGAAAGAGTTCATAGTTTTTGTAGCGATACTTTTATTCGCGCATTTGTCACCTGCCACAAATTCACCGTTAAACACAGTGTTTATCTTTACATTGTCATGTCTTTGCATGACGTTCCGCACACGATCGAGTACATCTCTCTCGCATCTTCAAGAAATTGACGAGGTTCGATGTGCTCGGAATTAATCACCGCACCGGTCAGTATACGACTTTCGAACGCGGTCTCGATCTCTCGCCAAACGAGTCTTTCCGCGTTATTGCCACCACTACTGGTGCTCGCGTACTCACCACCACTGTGTATAAAACGTCTCTGTAATCGAATCTTTGCACACTCGAGTCGCGCGATTATTTGCAGCAAAGATGTTCTCTTTCCAGGCGCGAGCCGCGGACGCTTGGCGCGACTGTGTTCTTCGAGCTGTCCAACGACTTCCTCGCATCGCTGCGCCCACGCGAAATATTCGCCTAAGGTAGCGACTTGGCGCAACTGCTCCAACAGGTCGCGTTCAATTTGCTCAAAGTCTTCCATATTTTTGAGTCCTTTTACACACTATTGTTTAAAGCACGTCACAAATTTCTACGGAGCACTTGCATGTGACTCTTTTACACGATAAACAAAACCGTTGGCATCCTTGAACGTGATAGTGCATACTCACAAAATCATTAAGATTGAAGTGGGGGGTATCTTTGTAAGTAAGTCGCCAAAGAGCATCATCAATAGCATCGATGTCGTCACAATCATCAATTGCGTCATCATCAAAAGCGTTTTCAAGAATAATCGATGGATAATTCCAAATGCATATATATACCGAAGACTTCAAGTTGTTTATCACCGCCAATTCGACGTACTTCCCAATACCTGTACGAATCTGAATGTACAGAGTCTCAAAGTCGTACCTCTTGATTTTTTCAATAATTTTCATCGCGCCACGGTTATAGTATGCTTCATCGCGCACTTTAAAATAATATGGAATATTACGAACTATCCATCTACGGCATCTTAACATTCTTAGGTCTTCTTCTTCCTCTTCTTCCTCTTCTTCCTCTTCTTCATCAATCATATGTTTCCACAAGTGTCTGTACGCTTTACGCCTCAAGTGATAAGGCCAGTAATATGGAGTGCACGTGTTGATAACAACTCCTTGTCTGACTATGCGTTCACTGGTTCCGCGTATACCGAGTTCACGATCGCGAAGAAACTGCACTGGTGATATTCGTTGCACACACGTTTCTCCTCGCGGACCTTTAACGTCCTTCAAAGCATCGACGATATCTTGTCTACAAGGAATGCGCATGGGTGACAGAATTATTAAAGTATTCGTAAGAGCGGATTCTTTCCATGGTACTCGCGTACACTTTATGTAAAGGCGCGCACTTTATGTCGTCTCTTTCTCACACTTCTACGGAGCACTTGCACGCGACTCGACCGCACCGTACACACGATCGTTTGTACTCTTGAATGTGATAACGCATACACGTTAACTGATGAGGATCAAAGCGTGTAACATCTATATAAGACTCCAGCAAGATATCAAAATTATGACGCTCATTATAATTTTTATAAAACGTTTTTGTATGGCTAGGATCGTTCAAACACGCACAGGTTAAAGATCGCGAGGTGTTCGTCACCACCAATTTGATGCACCTCCCAATACCTGCATCAATGTCAATGAATAAACTCTCTACGTGTCCACGCTTGATCTTGTCATAAATTTGTATTGTCCATTATATATGTCCTTTGCACTGTAATAGTCGTGATCGTCTTCTATACACTCATTCCGCATTTGTGTATACACTTCGCGTCTCACGTGATAAGGCCACCCACTAGGAAACGTAATTGCGTATCTATAGACGTGCGGTTTGCGTATGCGTTCAGTGGTTTCACATAACTCAAGTTCGTGGATGAAGCATCGCATCGGTGATGCTCGTTGCACTTCCGGTTCTCTTTGCCGATCCAGCGCGAGCTGCCATAAAATATAAAATATATCGTAAAACTCATCTCCTATGCGTTTGGAGCACTTCCTATAATACTTGTCATGGCTACGTAAGTAACGTCTTCTCAGCATGTTGCTCGCGTACACTTTATATTGTTCGATTCACGGCAATGTTTTTTTCAATGTACACAAATTGGGCACATATTGCATGGAAATATTTGATATACCGGAAGTCTGCAATTAGAGCAAGACCGACCTTCTATCGCGTCGTACAGCTCAATCACATGTTTTCGTACAACATACATATATCCGTAATCTGTGTCCGCTATTCTTACCATGCACGATGCACATGCAACAAAACTGCCACCCGTGGTGTAGTAACAATATATCGCGCAAAACTTGGTGCGTCCATTTAGCGAGCAAATTTCTGAGTGCGACACTATTTTTTCAGTGGTTTCAACAAGATCATCTCCTTGATGATCGCTGATATAATCACTGTCATCCGCCGACAACGCGTGATCTTCGTTGGATGACTGGTCTAAATTTGTTCAAAATTATTGTCTATTTCCATATCGTCTATTTCCATATTGAACTCTTGCACATTTCACAAAAGTATGAATTAAATAACTGTTACACTGTTTTCGACCGATATACTTTTTCGACCGATGCGCTGGCTTTCAAATCACGACTGTGGTTTTGACGCTCTTCGTTCTTCGTTATATATTTTTTTTCTTCTATAGGTTTTTCTCTCGTTTCTAGAGCATGGTGTATCGTTTCTTTTTCTATTTAGTGCATAGTGTTATCTGATGTTTAGTATACCTACATCGCAGAAAAGTGGCCTCTTAGACGCAAAATTTTAACCGAATGGGGTCACGAAATGTCCGTGTCGAATAGTGACATGCTCGTCGATAAAACGTCCTTTTCTAGAAAAATGAAGAGGACATCGGCGCCGCGATAATTGATCGTAAAATTATAGCAGCCTGTCACCGGCGCTTGCGCTATTTTTTTATAGTCGCAAAGGCATGGCCCGACAAAGGGCTCTTTCGAGCAAAAAGATGCAGACCGCACGTGCATACTTGAAAGAAACATAATCTAGGATAAACATCTCTTTCTAGAAAAGTGAAGAGGACATTAACGTCACTATAATTGATCGTAAATTATATCAATGATCGCTTATGCAGGACAAGACGCAGCATTTAGAAACATACCCCCCCCCCCCCGACGAGCGCGCGCCTAAGACCCCTCCCCCTTCCACCCCGGACCCACGCTGTAGGCCGCCACCCTCCCCTTACCCCGCGGACCCTCGCGCCATAAGTGCATGCTCCCTCCCTTGCCCCGCGGACCTCCTCGCCCTAAGTGCACACGCCCCCTCCCTTGCCCCGCGGACCCCGCGCCCACCGGGCATGAAGTACCCCGCGGCGCCGAAACCCCTCGCCCCGCTCCCCCCTCGCCTACAAGTAATCCAGAACCGGTGACTCCCTCCTACTGGATTGTACGGTAACGTTTTGTGGGGATCGAAACCCTTTTCTCGCGCAAAGTTACGCCATCGATTCGTAATAAATTGTCCTCCGTTGTCGGTTAGAATCGCCCTAGGTATCCCGATTTCTACGAAAGACTTATTCTCTAAAATTTCCATGATAGTATCTAATTTTTGGTCCTTCATCGGATAAAGCTTTACAAACTTCGAAAACTGATCCATTATAACCAGTAGATATTTGTGACCTTGCCCGGTTCTAGGCAATGGCCCAAATATGTCTAACGGCAAGGTATCGCCTGGGGCGTCCGGTGACTCATAGTACTCGGTACCCACTGTAGCTCTAGTGTAATATTTTGTAGCTTGACGAGTTTTACACGATGCCACTACGTCTCGTCGGATCTCCATGCACATTCCGTCTCGACAGAGTATCCGCTATCGCGTTTTCCCTACCGGGTAAATGTATAATTTCAAGGTCAAACTCTTGCATGAATCTAAACCATCTCGCAATACGACAGTTATTGTAAACGCAAGTGCTAAGGAATTTTATCGCCTGGTGGTCTGTATGGACCCTAACGTGGCGTCCCATCAACAATGTATACCACTTACGCAACGCGAATATTAACGCCAAGCATTCCAATTCAATTGTCGTGTAATTGAGTTCTGCGCCTTTTAAACTACGACTCGCGTATGCTACCGTTTGCTTATTCTCTTGGGAACCTTCCCTATATTGGTATAGTCTCGCGCCTAAGCCTGATCTAGCTGCGTCTACAAATATACCAAATGAGTATCCCGGTTGAATAAAATATAACTCGAGTGCTTCCTGAAACGCTTGCTTTATTTGACTGAAAGCTTCCTGATGTTCATGCGCCCAGACAAATTTCCGGCTCTTCTTCAATAATCCTTCCAACGGTTTTGTCAATCTGGCCAAGTTTTTTATGAACCGTCTATCCCAGTTCACTAAGCCCAAAAATGATTGAACGTGTTTTTTGTTGGTCAGTCTCTCGGAAGTTGCTATCGTTATACGCGTTTCATCATTTATCTCCGCTTTAATCTCGCTAAACGTATGACCCAAAAACTTTACTTCGCTACGCAGGAATTCGCATTTTTCGCGGTTTAATTTGAATCCTGCTTGTTCGAGTTTCGTTAAAACGAAATCTATATGATAGAGGTGTTCCTCTAGTGTTTCGGATCATAACGTCATCCAAGTAAACAGTCGTGAACTCGTTTACGCCTAACGCGTTATCCATGGCACGCGTAAACGACGCTCCGGCTGTTTTCAGTCCGAAAGGCATACGTAGAAACACGTATGTTTGTCCGTCGAACAGAAAGCCAGTATATTGCCTCAAGTCTGATTCCAGCGGAATCTGCCAAAATGCGTTTGAAATATCGAGGGTAGTGAAGTATCGTTTTCGGCCTACGCGCCTAAATACGTCCTCTATGGTCGGTGGTTGCGCATGATCGTTTCGCATGTGTTTGTTAATTTCTCGAGCGTCGAGACACAAACGGATACCGCCATTTTTCTTGACAACTACCACCAATGGATTTATGTATTGCGTCGCCTGTTTCTTAACGATTCCTTGTTGCTCTAACTCTCTAATATACTTTCTGACTCAATTTAAGTGTTTCTCGGGTATCGGGTAGGTCTTACGCTTATACGGCTTAGTCGACGATATCTCGATCTTATGCTCGTAATTTACCGCTCTACCTAATGTACCATCGAATAATTTCTTATGACTATCGAGAATTTCTTCTAGTTTCGCGTTCGCGTCTTCACTCTTTATCAGGTTTACGCTCGCGTGTGACTGTATAGATTTTCGAAATTTAACGTCTATATTTTCGTCGCACGACAAGAGCATGCTATAGCGCATCTGAAAATCTATACCTAGCACTATCTCAAAAGCTAATCTTTCAACTACATAGAACTCGTGTATATACCGCTTCTCGCGATATGTGAACCTAATTCGCGCCTTAGACGCTACGCGCGGTCGTTCCTCGCTCTGAGAACGCCCCTTTCAATGCAAACTTTTTAATCGGTTGAACATCAATATATACTCCCGCTTCTCGAAAATTATCGAAACATGCTTTCGTTATAGCCGTTATCTGTGATTCCGTGTCTATTGAAGCTTTGACTTTAACTTTATTGAATTGCATCTCAATCATCGGTAATTCATCTAAAACAGCTTTTTGTCTTTGTTCCGCGAGCATTTCCTCGTCTAACTCGGAAATTATCTCTCGGGTTCTTATGATGTTCAACGGATTAGTGCTTGCTTGTTTCCGCGCTCGCTTCGCACTCGCGCGTTATCGCGTTACATTCTCTATCACTTTCTTGTGATTCAACGCTCTTTCGATCGCTTTCGATTTTTTCGGCGTCGCCGGCTGTTATCGCCGCGACTTTAAGTCCACGATTGTTTCTCGCGTATTTTTCGCGATTCGACGAGAAATTCTTTCCGGTGGACTTCCAATTTCGGTTGTCCGCTTTTTCTCGCGAGTATCGCGTCTCTTTCGGCTTTGTTTCCTCGTCGCTAGTATTCGGCAGTTCGACTATTCCTACGCTATCTTTGTTCTTACGCGCCGCGTCGGGTAACTCCGATTTTTTCCAACTGGCAGATTTCTTAAACGGCAAATTTCTTGTCGCATCGAGTTTGGAAAATTTGTTATCTCGGAAATTGCTTCGCGCGCTCGCGCTCGATCGGTTCTGTGCTCCGTCTCTACCGCTATCTCGACGATTTTCATGTCTGTCGCTTGATTTACGCGCGTCCGCGCGCAATCTACGCGTTTCTCTCTTTCGTTTTCTAACGAATCTAACATCTGAATAAACTCGCTAACGTTTCTCACCACCGACAGTCTAAGTTCCCGCGTTATTTCGGCATCGAAATTCTCTCGCACGGTTTGTATAACTTCTTCGTCGGACATGGGTGGTAACGTTTTCGCTTGACGAGTTAAATTCAGCGCGTAATCAGTCATGGACATGTCTCCAGACTTGAATTTACCGAAATAGATCATCTGTCTAAATCGCATCTGGGCTTGGCAGCCCCAAAAGTGCTGTCGAAACAGACTTTTGATCTGCTCTATCGTTTCCGCGTATTGTAGTTCGAACCATTGGGCCGCTGCGCTTTTCATACATCTACCGAAATCACACAGCTGTTCGTCTTCCGGGACGGCCTCGTATCTGGCAAGTTTTACGAACTTTTCCAAAAATCTGATAGGATTTTATCCGACTTTCCGCGAAAATTGAGCTTGTTAAAGGGATTTTTTAACCACCCCCCTCTAGGTAGTCTAACGCGCATCGGGACTAAATCTAATACCGCTTCGGACGCTCTTCCTATCTCACACGCATTCTGATCGATTGTTTTCCTATCGTGATTCGACGGTCGATCGGATTCTGTGTTCTGGGTAATGATAGATTCGCGTCTCTGTTGTCGTATTTCTGCCCTAAGTGTTTCCAACTGCTCGGTCAACTCATGGACCTGTTGGTATAACCGCGCTTCATTTTCCGTCGCTATATCGACGTTTTCGCGTTCGCGACTTAAATTCACCGGAGCGGGTGTACCGTCCGCTACTCGCAATAAATTGTCATTTATATTGCTATCGGCCGTCGCGTTTTCGCGCTCCGTTCCCCGGGTCTCAGACGCATTTCGCGATCTGGTTCTCGCCGCTGTGGGCAGTATCGGGGTATGTTGCACGTTCGCCATTCTATTAGCTATCGTCGTGCACCGTTTTCTATTACGCGTACCTTTTTTCGACCTTATCTTGCCTAATCACGTTTTCGACTCGACAGACAACGTTACACACGTCCGCGCGTTACTCGTGACGCGATTGTATAAATCTCTCAGGATTTCGCGGCACTTATACGCACGTTCTTGCGACGTTTGTTCATTAGTCTTCTATTAGTCACGCAATTTTATGCTAAATTTTCTCTCAAACACACACACGTGTACGGTCGCAAGAATTCGCTATTCTACTTCTATATTGACGCGCTGACAGGTTTCTCGAATCCTGTCGCCAAAAATTACCTCAATTACTTTGCTAGACGGGTAAACTGGCTAATACTCGGTGTAATTTGCCGTCTCGCCGACCGCTAAGCGTTGTTTAGACGGTTTGCAGGTTCTTGACTCGACGTTGTGGTTCTCGGGCCGAATATCTGATTCGCATAGGCATAAGTCACTGTAACCGGACAGTCGGGTCTAACGCGGTACGACTCATTCATCAAACTACCGAAATTTATCAAAAGTTCGTTGAACACGGTCGCCACTCGATTTTACCCGTTAAATCGAGAAAGGTAAGTATACTACTAACCGTATCTGTCGACTAATTCCCCTTTTTTCTTTGTTTCAGGTGCTCCGGACTGCTGCTGGCCGCTCTCTCGTCGTCGCTGGATCTTCTTCGTGGAAGCCGCTTCAACCAACGATGCTGGACCTCGATCGCCTCGGATGCCCCAGAGGATCGTCGCAGAATCTCAGGTAAGTATCGTATAACGTGCTTATATCATAAGCAATGTGCATTTACTCGCACTTAATTTACGCAGGAATATCGATTTTCGAAGTATCTCCCGCTTGGAAGGTGACTCAGGATAGGTCACAGGATATCGTCGAATGATTTCAGACACTCAGGATATCTCTTGTATAACAATGTATTTATTCATTAAATTCGAAGTGGTCTATGCAGCATTTTCTCTGCACAGTCAACTGACCTTCGCAAGGACACGTGAGGCGTGTTTCTTGTGACTCATTATCGCCCCCTATACTGTCTTCTCCCGCAGAAGATGTTCGTGCGCGACTCCTAGTGCACGGAAACCCGTCATTGACCGTTTTTCCGGCCTTTACCGATACTAAACAACAAACTCGCGACACCATTTCCAAATGAAATGTTTGTGACGCGATGTTCGTGCACACGGCGTCCATCTGACAGCTTCATGCTCTAACGCATATGTCAACCTATGTTGACACGCAATAACGCTGAACACAGGTTTTCCCCATATTATGAAGTAACTTAAGGTGAATTCTTGGGAAAACTCAAAATAAACGATAGTTCTTATCAAGAGTAAATCAAACCGAAATAAACAGAAAATATTATGCCGTGCTTGGCGATTAACCACACATACTGTGCCCTACTTTATACTGCGACTTATTTCGTCGCTCAGTCTTGATTGCGCGTATGTCGCTTATACGCGGAACAAAAATAAATATTTGAACTATAGCGCTTAGCGCTTCTTACCCTAATCTATATCTAACGGACTAGATAGTTTGACCAGTTGTATTGGAGCGTTTGTCTATCTACGTCAAAGAAAATAAACGGAACGTAATATGATGTAGAAAGCAAACTAATGTTGGCGGTGCAAAACAAAATCAATGAGAATTATATAAGGAAAATAAATTGTACGTCTTGTACGGGTTTACGTACCCACCGCTCGCTATAAAGAAACGAAAAGAAACAATATATATATATATATATATAGAGTGCCGCTTACTCACTCTTGTCGTCACGCCTGCGGACAATGTATCGCGTGTTCTCGAGCATCTCGTCACCGGAGATCCGTGGCAGGTCACGGGGACGCGCCACCCCGGTCAGGTCTGGGCCGAGATGTTCCTCTCCAGCTCCGGGCTCCAAGGGCACCGTCTCCAATGCAGCCTCCGGCTGCAAGGTTTCTATATACTAGTAGTAAGGTGTAATCTGTCATTGAGAAGGGTGTGTTGGGAGTTACTGACAGATTAATAAGAGCCAATGAGTTCGTATTTTGTATTTTATGTTTGAAAGACGCGCGCTTGGAGTCATGTGCGTCATCTCGCGGTGTCTGTCGCCACTACTTACTATTATTGATTTCCGTTTTGCTTACGCGCGCCTAGATAGATCGTGCCCTACGTACGCGCGCCTCGCGCTTAATATTCTATTCCGTTCCGTTCCGGCAATATTGCCGTTTTCTGTATTCTCAAGAAATATATAATTATTTGGTTCACTCTAAATAGTTGGTTAGTTGCTCTGTATATCCTTCACTCAGCGCATCGCAACAATGTGCTTAACTTCATGTATCTTCATTTTCTCAATTAATTTTATTATCTCAATTATTTAAGGATGTATGGGAGGTATTTTCAAAGCGCTACCAAGTGGATAAAAATTTGTGAGAATGTTCTTTTAGTCTTCCTAATGTGCTACAAAAAAGTAGAAACGAATCCACTAAACGGTTGCTGAGATATAACGATTTTAATTTTCACTGATTTAACACGTATTCTTATGGGAAGAGACGATTTTGACGGATAAAACAACTAAAAAAATGTTGAAGGAGCGCTACCAATATTTTGAATTTTTTTGTACATTTAGTATACGAATAGATGAAAATATCTGCCAAGTTTCAATTGTCTTCACTACACCGTTTTAAAGAAATAAATTATAACTTGAGATAATTGTGCTGTCGGCACGAATGTATCTCGATGGCTCGTGAAAGTGCGGCAACGTCGCAATCAGCTGGGCAAGCAAAGCTACTTCTAGCTAACTTTTTGTCTCCGTTGCACTCGTGAAGAGATAGCGAGTCTTTTTTCATAAACTGCTTTTGTCACTATTTTGCCTTTCCACCGATAACTTTTCGTGTCTGACATTGTAAAAATGTAAACGAACAGACATAACCTCGCACGTCGCACCTCGCAGCTCGCATCAAGTCTCGCACTGTTTTGGTACTGTGCAAAGCTGCCAACCTATGTGAATCGAGTCATACAGCGCTGTCACGTCTCTTTTGAGAGAGTCGCATAACAATGTTTATAATAAATAATATTCAAAATACATATTTATCTTTTTTGACGTTATTAAAGTCACATTTGTTTATCAGCACTGCTGAATAATGTCTTTCGTTTTGAAATAATTTGACGTTATAAAGTTGAAATCAGGGCATTTTCACTGCCAAAAGTTTAGGCTCATAAATGACAAAAATCGCAAATAATGCTGGAAAAGACATTTGTAAAGTAAAAAATACCTTTCTAAGAGTAAAAATAAGACTCCTACTATCGTTTGAGTATCTTACATCTAGATTTACTATGCGTTAGGCGTAGATATTCAAGTATTTCAAATTTCATGCACTTTTGTCTAAGATTGTACCTCCGATACATCCTTAAATCTTTTTGTGTCAGACCTTGGAATTCTTTAGTATTCCTAATAATCTCCTTTATATGTGAAATTTAATAAAAGCCGCCGAATTTTAGTTTTGTACACATTTCTTTAATCGCGGTCGCGACAAATTAATATTATTAAATTAATTAAACTAATAAATACTGATCAGTAGGAATATTACGCGTTAAGTAAATGGAAATATGAAACGGGCGCGCCAAGTGTTTTTGGGTAAATCTTAATAATTTTAATTCTATATTATTGAAATTTTATTATTTAACGGTACGGTAAACATTCATACATAAAAGGCGACGAGGATAAAAATAAAAAGAAAATAACTTTTAGTATTTATGTATTTCCATACGTCTTTTCTAACGCATGGGAAACCCGCGGTTATTTAAAATCGTAACATTATTATTTTTTATCATATGTATTATATTAATTATTATCTTAATTATAATATTATATTATTAATTAATTTAAAAAAAGTAATTTACAAATATTTGACGAATATTTGGCGAGTGAATGCATCGTTAAAATCCTGCTTCACACTTTGCAACCAATAGCAAACTTGCAAAGTGTCATTTTCTAGTGACATCGTATATGCGATATTTCATGAATGTCTAGAAAATCACACTGTGCAAATGTGATATTGGTTGCAAAGTGTGATGTTCGTACATAACATATCGTATGCGATATTTTTTGAAAATCAGGCTCCTAATGTCTTTTGGAGAAACGTTCCGTTTGGTTACCTCCCACTATGCTTTTTTTCCATTCAGTTCTTTCCTTCACGTGGGAGATGTATCATTCTTACTTAATCTTCCCACGTGCTCTCGTACCATTTCTTCGCTTGCTGTCGGGCTATATGGTCTATTATATATTTTGCTCGTCGACGAAGATATCTTTATTATATATTATATTTTAAACAAAGAGAATTATATATAAATATATAAGTAATGTCTAAAGATATGCTAATACGGTCATTTCATTGGCTGGATGGAGTCTTAAGACTGCCTTTGACCAGACTTAACAATCTTAATTGTAATAAAATCTGACTATTATGAATACCGGCCTAAATTAAGCCTTGTGTCCATGATACTAGACATCGCTTCGAGATCTCGGACGGAGAAAGAATTAACCAATCGCATTGGTCAATTGGCCGAACTCATGTTTAAATATGATTGGTCAATTCTTTCTCCGTCCAAGATCTCGGAGCGATTTCTAGCATCGTGGACACAAGGCTTTAGACAAAGAACTCGAATGTCGCCGACAATTTATCGTAATTTGACCAAAATTTTATAACATTAAGATATTAAAAAATATTAAGACATTAAGAAATATTAGTAGATACTTTAAAATGTCTTAAAGAAAAAATTAAGAAATAAGAAAAGGAGAACAAATTACAAAAGATGAAATATTTATAAAAGAGAAAGAAATAAAATTTTACTTAAAGAGAATCAAGCAAATCACAATCACATTCCCAGAAACTAAGTAAGAAAAAATGATTCAAAAAATACTTTTGAAATGGAGCAGGATACGTATCTATAGGGTCACTTAGAGTCCTATATTATAAGAGAAGCGAGATCGATCCCCCTCCATGGTTCCCATAGCTGCCATAGACCCCGCATAGACCCCGCAGCTGATCGCTTGTAAACATGTGTATTGCACACGGACACCACACGGACACCACACGGATGCACACGGATCAGCTGCGGGGTTTACAGTCTCGGTTTTGATTGGTGACGCGGTCAGCCCCAATCAGCAAGCGTGCCGTCAATGTCGCTTCTCTTATAATATAGGACTCTAGGGTCACTATACTCCTTTCTTCCTGATTAATTAATATATGGTCAGTTTTCTATTGCTGCATTGCTGAATTAGTGCACACTGGTGTAGTAAGTTAGAGTAAAACAAAATATACTTTTCCTACTCTAACATATTGCGCCAGTTGCACTGGTTCAGCAGTGCAGCAATAGAAAACAAATCTCTTAATAGCAACAAGACCAAAAATCGCTCCTAATGAGTTACAGCGCACTACATGTATTGCGTCTATATATGTATGTATAATTATACAGTACAACAACAAAAATTATTGTGTTCCGTTGATAGGTGGGTATCTACGTACAGCCTTGTGTCCACGATGCTAGAACTGCGTCCGAGTTTCGGTTTAACCCAATCAACTTGCAGCTCTTACAGAAAAGTAGCAGTTTTATTGGCTTAAACCGAAACTCGGACGCAGTTCTAGCATCGTGGACACAAGGCTCACCAACCACTCGTTTCCATTATATAAAAAAATTTTTTTAATTTAAATTTGAAGGTTGTCACTTTGAGCCATTTTTAAGGTCAAATTTGACTCTATTTCAAAATATCGAAAATTTAGCGGTTTTGACCATTTTTTTTTTTTAAGTAAGGAAATAATATCAACTATACATTTTTCAAAAAAAATTAGTAAAAAATAGTTGAAAAAAATATTTTTTTCTTAGCTTGCGGCAGTTTAACATTGTCGTTCTCAAAAAATGTGATTTTCTAGTGACATCGTATGCGATATATTTCATGAATGTCTAGAAAATTACATTGTGCAAGTGTGTAATTGGTTGCAAAGTGTGATGTTCATTCATAACGTATCGTATGCATTATTTTTTGTGAATCAGGGACCGTATTCTCGAGGCTGCCCTAATGATTTTCGTATGCGACTTCTTATTTGAAAATCATTGAATTTTGCATGCAAATTTCATGAAAACGATTCGAGAATCGGGCCTCAGGCCCCTATATAATATATTTCTTTTGGAGAAACATTCCGATTGGTTACCTCCCACTATGCTTCTTTTCCATTCGGTTCTTTCCTCCACGTGGGATTGCATTATTCTTATTTGATCTTCCCACGTGCTCTCGTACCATTTCTTCGCTAGCTGTCGGGCTATATGGTCCTGTGATATATTTTGCTCGTCGACGAAGATATCTTTATTATATTATATATTAAACAAGGAGGATTATATATAAATATAGTATAATTAAAGCAAGGTACGTATTTATTTTTTAATTAAGTTACACCACAAGTATTATATGTGTATATCGAATAAGCATATTAAATCTTATGATTTTAGAATGTTTAATTACATGCCTAACATTAATTAAAACAGTAGATATTAAAATAGGATTTTAAGTAATTCTAAGATTTTATAAAACACATTTTGAAAAAAAATTTGTTGGAAAACGCAAAATGCGTTTTATCCAACTAAAGTATTTAGTCCGATGTTCAACTAAATAAACATTACTATAATAATACAAAATAATTTGTTACTATATTGTAAACAAAATACTATTTTGCTGTCTGTTTCAATTAACAAAATTTTTATATCTAACTCAACCTTTATGGTTAAAAATACACAAATTTATCAATCTTCACGGAATCACGTTTAGTGTCAGTTCAATACTTGGAATTTAAGGTAGTTTATTGTATCGCGACAATACAATCCAAAATTTTATAATCTAAACTAAATTGACGTGAAAACATCCAACTACTTTTAAGGTTACAGGCCAAAAGCTTTTGGATAGTTCTGTCCCTCACACACACAGAACAAAAAACTATTTTTTTATTTTTCTCCTTCAATCGCTTCTTTACATCGAATAATCGTGAAAATCGAGATCTACTTATATTATTGTATTTCTAAATCTAAATGATCAATAATTTCGGTTTTTTTACTAGTATTCCTAAACTGCCCTTCTCCTAACCCCTTGTGTCCACGATGCTAGAACTGTGTCCGAGTTTCGGTATAAGCCAATGAAACTGCTACTTTTCTGTAAGAGCTGCAAGTTGATTGGCTTAAACTGAAACTCGGACGCAGTTCTAGCAACGTAGACACAAGGCTCTTACAGACCTAATATATATATCCGTTTTTTATCACTTTCTTGTAATCTGTTCTAATTATTAAAATTCAAAATACGAGATTTCCGTATGCTTTATGTATGCAATACATGGAAAAAATGCAGTTTTTGATAGCGATTATCTCGCGTTTGGGACGGTCAATTACTTTTAAGTTGTACAGACCTATAGATACCACATATATTAACATATAGTAAAATTTTCAAATTTCTTTTTGTTAACTGCGATTCATGATACAATTACCTTAAACAAATATAAGGGGTAAACAGTACAGTGATTGGCCACTTAAGCAAGATCCAAAAACAAGGAGTAAATTATGAACCTAAATTCAGTTATTTTAAGAAAAAAATTACTACTAAAATAGGTGCAAAAAACAATAATAATTTATAATAAAATAAAATCCATTAAAAGAATTTAAGAACTAATAAGATTTATGTAAAAAAACAACCTGTCAAAAAAGATAGTCATTGGCCATATTAACACAGTTATTGTCCAACAGTGCGACAGTATGATTGGCCTCTATCTATGCAAGAATGAGTAAATAATTAAAAAGTGAAAAAGAAATAATTTGGCACAAAAAACCAAAGATTATTGAATCAATATATTATATTTTTTATATTATATATTTTATTACATATATTTAACATAAGATAAACATATTAATTAAACAAACAAAAAAACAAATTTTGTCTAACAAGCATTCTTTTTAACTAATTAATGATCTTTGTATGCGACTTCTTATTTGAGAAACATTGAATTTTGCATGCGAGTTTCATGAAAACGATTCGAGAATCGGGCCCCTAGGGCCCCAGGCCCCTAATATGTATTTTGGAGAAACGTTCCGATTGGTCACCTCCTATTATATGCTTCTTTTCCATTTAGTTCTTTCTTCCACGTGGTATGTGGAACTGCATCATTCTTATTTAATCTTCCCACGTGCTCTTGTACCATTTCTTCGCTAGCTGTCGGGCTGCATGGTCTGTGATATATTTTGCTCATCGACGAAGATATCTTTATTATATTATATATTAAACAAGGAGGATTATATATAAATATATTATAATAATTAAAACAAGGTACGTATTTATTTTTTAATTAATTAAGTTGCATTACAAATATCATATATATATTGAATGGGCATACTGAATCTTATAATTTTAGAATGTTTAATTAGATATGCCTATTAACAGCGTTCGTCATAAATCGCATCATATTCTCGCGTTGTGTGTGAATATACCATTAAAATTGGAGAACAGTAGATATTAAAATCGGATTTCAAGTAATTTTAAGATTTTAACTACATTGAAAAAAAGAATTTGTTGAAAAACGCAAAATGTGTTTTATCGAACCAAAATATTAGTTTAAGTTCAACTATAAAACATTACTACGGTATGACACAAAATAATTTGTTACTATATTGTAAACAAAATACTATTTTGCTGTTTGTTTCAATTAACAAAATTTTGTCGTATATCTAACTTAATCTTTTATGGTTAAAAATACACAATATATATTTATCAATCTTCACGGAATTGTTTAGTGTCAGTTCAATACTTGGAATTTAAGGTAGTTTATTTGTATACAACAATAAAAAATTTTATAACCTAAACCGACGTGAAAACATCCGACAATTTTTATTAATATTCTTAAAGTGTCCTTGTACTATGCAATATATATCCGTTTTTCATCACTTTCTCTTGTGATTTGTTCCAATTATTAAAATTCAAAATACGAGATTTCCGTATGCTTTGTGTATGCAATACTTGGAAAAAATGCAATTTTTGATAGCGATTATCCCGCGTTCGGGACAGTCAATTACTTCTAAGTTGTACAAACGTAACTTATAGATACCACATTTATTAACATATAGTAGAATTTTCAAATTTTTTTTGTTAACTGCGATTCGCGATACAATTACCTTAAGGTAGCTATATCGCGACAGTCCGAGCCAAAAGTTTATACCGGTTTCGGTAGCATGTGTTGGCGTGTAGAATGAATAGCTTCCGTGCCGCGCGCAAGTGTGTTCCGTGTACATGTGGCGCACATCTGGCGAACATGTGGCGCTTCAGCTTTCGCTATAATCAGAAATTGAGAAATTGTATAACTTACGTATCAATTACTTCGAAACTAGACGGTCAAAGGTCTTAAACTTTTGTCAGTATATTTTTACAAGTCTCTTCTATCGCCTTCTTGTTTTTTATAAAAATCGTAAGAGTAGTTTGATTGCTATAATTAGAAACGTGATATCGGAAGCCGTTTTCGTTCTATGACCCATGTAAAAAGTGCTAACTTTGACTTCAATTATCTCAGCTTCGGTACGGTCAATCTTTTTCTAGTTGCACGTGTGTGTAGAGCGTGTTTACATTAATATGCTGTGCAGATTTTATAAGATTCCTAAGAAAATGGGTTTTACGGACAAACTACATTAAACAAATATATTATCTAAGTAACTAATGGCACGAAAAAAACAAATAAATGCTAGAGAAAAGTCCCCTATAATTATTATAAGATAGGCTCCTATAATATGCGATAGCGGGATTTCTGCTAAACTATATATTAGGCCCTATCTGTTTTGGTTCCACACGATGAACTTATTGCTCTTGGGATAAAACCTATTTAGTAGAAAATTCATTGTTCAGTCGTGCGTGTAGTCGTTGTAGAAAAAGAAATTGTAAGATTGGATGTTGTCATGTTCCATGGATATGAGTCTTTAAACCTTGTTTATTATACCTATAATAAATAGATATTTGGCAATGGGTTTTGCATGCAGCGATTAAGTAAGATCGTATTAATAGGAAAATACGGGATATGATGAGATGTTTAATTGTAGACATTAGATTTGGTGATCGCGAAACCGCAAGACGGTGGGCTCGTAACATGATACACTCAGGGCACTCTTGGATTGCTGGAGTATGAAGATAATTGTACTGTAATGAAAAAAGAAAAAATACTATATTAACTTTAAGGGAAAGTTTATACGAGATTATAAGAGTGTGCTGACCATAATTTTAGTCTCTCATACTAGGAGCACACTCTTTCGATTCTGCCGAAAAATCATTTTTTACATTTTTCTAATTATTAGAAAAATTAACATTTAAATTAAATTTTACATTTCAGCATCTTAAAGCATATTAAATTCCCTTCAAAATGACCTATATTTTTCAATTCTGCCCATGGACTTCCGGCAATCACGCAAAATAGATGTGGTATCTCATAATCGAGGACTTTCCTCCGAATATTTCGAACAAAATAATTTGATTGAGTTGGTTTAGTTAAAAATTTTTTATAAAAATTTTTTTATGGTATTATAATCTATATATACATATATATTTTTTAAATAACATATAATAGATATCTTTTTAATTTATATATAAATTAAAAAAATTTTATAGTTTTCTTAAATTACTCAATTGCTTATATGTTTTATATTTTATAAGTTAAAAGAACAGAGCTAATTTCAATGCACTATTAAGATTACAACCTTTTAAACCAATATAAATATAATACAAAATTATCTTTATTCTCTAATAAATATAAAAACGTAATATAAACTTCATTTATTACTAATTTTAAGAATTACTGTTAATTATTGTTAAATGCTATTTTTTAATATTTTGATTATACTATGCGTAATAATTATTGTTTGGATCACAAATAGCGTTTGTATAATATACTCTGATGAACGAACAAAATATATGTTACTTCCAGTTGTTAGTGCTAACATCATAAAAGCAAGCAAAATGAACTTACAATTAGATATAATCTTTGCAGTATAATTATAATAGATAAATATAGCATTTTAACATACGGTAAAAACAGCTCAAAGATTATTACACTCCATAGGTATCTTTAATCTTTTTTCAGATAGAGACAATATGACATTCCATTATAATTCTTCACTTTACAAAAGGTGTCAATATCCTTACAGTACAAAAGACAGAGTAATGGTAGGTGAAGATCATGTTGACTTCATCTATCAATTTGTGAAAAGATGCTGTATTGAGGAGGAGGAGTATAACTATGAATATAAGTATGAGAATATAGCAAATTTAATGGATTCTTTTAAAAAGATAACCGGACCACCTAGCAAATTTCCAAACCATGGAGATTTTTCAGAAACACTTGTCATGGTACGTGTATTTCCTCTAATATTATGTGTGTTATTACTTTGTAGAGAGTAATTTAACTTTATGCTACTAGACAGTTGTAATATTCGACAATTCTTTGACTTTCTAATATAGAGAAATAACGGTTTGGATATCTCAATATCTCCATGGGAGAAAGAACCATATGTACTACGCAAACCACTCAAACCACAAGATAAAAGCGACATCCATTGTAATTATATTGGTATGTAACACTTAAATTGATAAATAAAATATTGTTAAAGAAGATACATGTATGTTCAGAAAAGATTATAATTAAATTTTCTATTCTACAGATCTCGAGTTTCATGAAGCCGTATATCCAATCAGAATCTCTATATATGAAGTATATAATCCTGGATACGTAACTCAAATTTTGGCTCGAGATTCTGATAAGCGCTGGTCTGAATTATGGTCTGGACAGCCTCAGATTGTTCCTTCTACATCACGGACATTTTCCCCGCCTTTACAGTCTTGTTACTTTAAGACCAACAGGCTCAGACTAAAATTTATGTTCAGCTATTGGGAATATTCCACACATTTAAATGCTGTGGAGCTTATCGGTACTTCAAAATTAATACTTCCAAAAAATTCTGAACAGAGTTTAACTAATCTGTTAAAATGCATTAATTGGAAGTATCCTTGCCATGAGGACATCCACAACTTAACACCAGATCATAAAAGTGCATACTTGGATATATTGAAACTTCAAAAAAAATTTTTGGAATATTGTATTATTTGTAAGAGGTAATATTATAATCGCCGACTTTAAGTAATATTCAATCTGTTTTTATTCTCTCAATAACAAAAATAAATTTGTTCCAATGTTATTCGCAGGGATATAGCAAACAGTTTTGACGAGAGCCAGCTCGAGCACAAAGTACCTCAGGAGAAAGATGTGCTATTTTCTAAGCAAGGAAATATGAATTACCATTCATTAAGAGATAATTCAAATTATTCAAAGTTACTAAAAAATATCGAACTCTATTGGAATAAATCCAAGGACGAACAACCACGTTGCAATTTTTCTGCGCTTCCTGTAAAGTATTCACAGAAGTCTATTTCTCTCTCTCTCTCTCTCTCTCTCTCTCTCTCTCTCATACTAATTATATTTATTACAATATAATCTCACACACATATGTTAAAATTTTATATTTTATCTTTGCAGGAGGAAATAGTATTAAAAATATTTGAAAATTTAGATATAAGGTCGTTGTGCCGTATGAGCCGAGTAAACAAACTTCTCAATAACTTAACACGGAATTCTTCTTTTTTTAAATTTTTGAATTTACGAAATATGCGCTATATGCATTCCATTTCTGTTGACAATATCATATCTTACTTGAAACCCATATGTAAATCTTTGCAACAGTTGGATCTTACATCAAGCGATATTTCCGTTTCGCATTTCGTAAAATTTCTGAACGGCAGGTATTTAACGCACTTGCGATTAAGGAACTGCCAGTTTGTTAACAACTCTGTATTATTTGAAATTTCAAAGATATGTAAAAAATTGAAAGGTATAACACAAATAAATATGATTATTAAAATTACAGATAAATTGTATACGACTAATACATATATATTTCTTTTAGTACTGGATCTCAGCTATTGTTATAATAATATAACGGATGATGGATTTTCATATCTCGAAGATCTAGAACTTCTAGAGGTGTTAAACCTTAAATGCACAAATATAACACGTGAATCTGTTTGCAAAATACTGCAAAAAAATCGTCGAATGCGTGACTTAAATTTGGGCATACTGAGCGGAATATGTTCTGGTTTTGACGAGCATTCAGATAAAGTTGCAGTACAATTAACAAATTCATGTCCAGACTTGGAAGTAATAGATTTATCAGGCAATGCTATTAATTCTCGAGGTATTGATGCCCTCGCTGGATGCAAAAATTTACGAAAACTGAACATTTCATTTATGTACGTGTGTGCTACATTTTTCTTTAAAAATATCATTATTATATTCTTTATCAAAATTTGTACATTTTTATCTCTTATTATTGCAAGCATCATGAAACGGTTGTATTGTTGTTCTCTTTGCGGTAACCGTAATAATAGTATCTATATTGCTTTTCTTACAGGTACCCCTGTGACGACTGTAAAGGATGCGGCCCAATCGATAAGCGTAGCTTGCGCAGATTGTTTTCCTCCTGTCAATTCCTGGAAGAAATCAATTTGATGGGTCTTTTTGGCAATTTCGTCGAAGAACTGACATTTTGTAAAAACTTGAAACAAGTACACTTGGATCTAGCTGATAATTACAAGAGTTTGGCAATTTTGGAGCAGTGTCCTAAATTGCAAACGATTTATCTTAATGACATATATGGGCATGGATGCTGCTTCGTTCCTAAATTGTTAAAAAAATATCCACATTTGTCCATCTATGGATGGACGGAATTCGAGGGGTTCACACCTATTGTAATCCGGTGTACCAGGCCATAATACGTGTATGTATGTACATACATGCCATGAAATATATCCGATTAAATCCAGTGTAATTTTAAGTTCGTTGAAATTCTTTCTCTCTAAAATCCGATGTACAAATTTGTTTCTAGTTGTGAATGTTGTGATCTCGCCGACTATTTTGATTAGTCAAAGAAATTATCCTTTCTATAAATATAAATTATAAATATTCATAATTTCTCTTGATTCTCTATTATATTCCATTTCATACAGATAAAAATTTTAAATTAAAAAAAAGACAAGAGGTATAAAATGTATACCAGTAGAAAATAATCTCAAAAGAGATGTTGCGCGCGTGTATTGAAGAAACAATTTAAAAAATATATACTTGTTTTTTAATTTCAAGCACGCACTTTGTTCAAATCTATTGTCTTTTAAAAGATTAAGAAATAAGAAAAGGAGAACAAATTACAAAAGATGAAATATTTATAAAAGAGAAAGAAATAAAATTTTACTTAAAGAGAATCAAGCAAATCACAATCACATTCCCAGAAACTAAGTAAGAAAAAATGATTCAAAAAATACTTTTGAAATGGAGCAGGATACGTGTCTATAGGGTCACTATACTCCTTTCTTCCTGATTAATTAATATATGGTCAGTTTTCTATTGCTGCATTGCTGAATTAGTGCACACTGGTGTAGTAAGTTAGAGTAAAACAAAATATACTTTTCCTACTCTAACATATTGCGCCAGTTGCACTGGTTCAGCAGTACAGCAATAGAAAACAAATCTCTTAATAGCAACAAGACCAAAAATCGCTCCTAATGAGTTACAGCGCACTACATGTATTGCGTCTATATATGTATGTATAATTATACAGTACAACAACAAAAATTATTGTGTTCCGTTGATAGGTGGGTATCTACGTACAGCCTTGTGTCCACGATGCTAGAACTGCGTCCGAGTTTCGGTTTAACCCAATCAACTTGCAGCTCTTACAGAAAAGTAGCAGTTTTATTGGCTTAAACCGAAACTCGGACGCAGTTCTAGCATCGTGGACACAAGGCTCACCAACCACTCGTTTCCATTATATAAAAAAATTTTTTTAATTTAAATTTGAAGGTTGTCACTTTGAGCCATTTTTAAGGTCAAATTTGACTCTATTTCAAAATATCGAAAATTTAGCGGTTTTGACCATTTTTTTTTTTTAAGTAAGGAAATAATATCAACTATACATTTTTCAAAAAAATTAGTAAAAAATAGTTGAAAAAAATATTTTTTTCTTAGCTTGCGGCAGTTTAACATTATCGTTCTCAAAAAATGTGATTTTCTAGTGACATCGTATGCGATATATTTCATGAATGTCTAGAAAATTACATTGTGCAAGTGTGTAATTGGTTGCAAAGTGTGATGTTCATTCATAACGTATCGTATGCATTATTTTTTGTGAATCAGGGACCGTATTCTCGAGGCTGCCCTAATGATTTTCGTATGCGACTTCTTATTTGAAAATCATTGAATTTTGCATGCAAATTTCATGAAAACGATTCGAGAATCGGGCCTCAGGCCCCTATATAATATATTTCGTTTGGAGAAACATTCCGATTGGTTACCTCCCACTATGCTTCTTTTCCATTCGGTTCTTTCTTCCACGTGGGATTGCATTATTCTTATTTGATCTTCCCACGTGCTCTCGTACCATTTCTTCGCTAGCTGTCGGGCTATATGGTCCTGTGATATATTTTGCTCGTCGACGAAGATATCTTTATTATATTATATATTAAACAAGGAGGATTATATATAAATATAGTATAATTAAAGCAAGGTACGTATTTATTTTTTAATTAAGTTACACCACAAGTATTATATGTGTATATCGAATAAGCATATTAAATCTTATGATTTTAGAATGTTTAATTACATGCCTAACAGCGTTCGTCATAAATTGGATTATATTTTCGCGTTGCGTAAATAAACCATTAATTAAAACAGTAGATATTAAAATAGGATTTTAAGTAATTCTAAGATTTTATAAAACACATTTTGAAAAAAAATTTGTTGGAAAACGCAAAATGCGTTTTATCCAACTAAAGTATTTAGTCCGATGTTCAACTAAATAAACATTACTATAATAATACAAAATAATTTGTTACTATATTGTAAACAAAATACTATTTTGCTGTCTGTTTCAATTAACAAAATTTTTATATCTAACTCAACCTTTATGGTTAAAAATACACAAATTTATCAATCTTCACGGAATCACGTTTAGTGTCAGTTCAATACTTGGAATTTAAGGTAGTTTATTGTATCGCGACAATACAATCCAAAATTTTATAATCTAAACTAAATTGACGTGAAAACATCCAACTACTTTTAAGGTTACAGGCCAAAAGCTTTTGGATAGTTCTGTCCCTCACACACACAGAACAAAAAACTATTTTTTTATTTTTCTCCTTCAATCGCTTCTTTACATCGAATAATCGTGAAAATCGAGATCTACTTATATTATTGTATTTCTAAATCTAAATGATCAATAATTTCGGTTTTTTTACTAGTATTCCTAAACTGCCCTTCTCCTAACCCCTTGTGTCCACGATGCTAGAACTGTGTCCGAGTTTCGGTATAAGCCAATGAAACTGCTACTTTTCTGTAAGAGCTGCAAGTTGATTGGCTTAAACTGAAACTCGGACGCAGTTCTAGCAACGTGGACACAAGGCTCTTACAGACCTAATATATATATCCGTTTTTTATCACTTTCTTGTAATTTGTTCTAATTATTAAAATTCAAAATACGAGATTTCCGTATGCTTTATGTATGCAATACATGGAAAAAATGCAGTTTTTGATAGCGATTATCTCGCGTTTGGGACGGTCAATTACTTTTAAGTTGTACAGACCTATAGATACCACATATATTAACATATAGTAAAATTTTCAAATTTCTTTTTGTTAACTGCGATTCATGATACAATTACCTTAAACAAATATAAGGGGTAAACAGTACAGTGATTGGCCACTTAAGCAAGATCCAAAAACAAGGAGTAAATTATGAACCTAAATTCAGTTATTTTAAGAAAAAAATTACTACTAAAATAGGTGCAAAAAACAATAATAATTTATAATAAAATAAAATCCATTAAAAGAATTTAAGAACTAATAAGATTTATGTAAAAAAACAACCTGTCAAAAAAGATAGTCATTGGCCATATTAACACAGTTATTGTCCAACAGTGCGACAGTATGATTGGCCTCTATCTATGCAAGAATGAGTAAATAATTAAAAAGTGAAAAAGAAATAATTTGGCACAAAAAACCAAAGATTATTGAATCAATATATTATATTTTTTATATTATATATTTTATTACATATATTTAACATAAGATAAACATATTAATTAAACAAACAAAAAAACAAATTTTGTCTAACAAGCATTCTTTTTAACTAATTAATGATCTTTGTATGCGACTTCTTATTTGAGAAACATTGAATTTTGCATGCGAGTTTCATGAAAACGATTCGAGAATCGGGCCCCTAGGGCCCCAGGCCCCTAATATGTATTTTGGAGAAACGTTCCGATTGGTCACCTCCTATTATATGCTTCTTTTCCATTTAGTTCTTTCTTCCACGTGGTATGTGGAACTGCATCATTCTTATTTAATCTTCCCACGTGCTCTTGTACCATTTCTTCGCTAGCTGTCGGGCTGCATGGTCTGTGATATATTTTGCTCATCGACGAAGATATCTTTATTATATTATATATTAAACAAGGAGGATTATATATAAATATATTATAATAATTAAAACAAGGTACGTATTTATTTTTTAATTAATTAAGTTGCATTACAAATATCATATATATATTGAATGGGCATACTGAATCTTATAATTTTAGAATGTTTAATTAGATATGCCTATTAACAGCGTTCGTCATAAATCGCATCATATTCTCGCGTTGTGTGTGAATATACCATTAAAATTGGAGAACAGTAGATATTAAAATCGGATTTCAAGTAATTTTAAGATTTTAACTACATTGAAAAAAAGAATTTGTTGAAAAACGCAAAATGTGTTTTATCGAACCAAAATATTAGTTTAAGTTCAACTATAAAACATTACTACGGTATGACACAAAATAATTTGTTACTATATTGTAAACAAAATACTATTTTGCTGTTTGTTTCAATTAACAAAATTTTGTCGTATATCTAACTTAATCTTTTATGGTTAAAAATACACAATATATATTTATCAATCTTCACGGAATTGTTTAGTGTCAGTTCAATACTTGGAATTTAAGGTAGTTTATTTGTATACAACAATAAAAAATTTTATAACCTAAACCGACGTGAAAACATCCGACAATTTTTATTAATATTCTTAAAGTGTCCTTGTACTATGCAATATATATCCGTTTTTCATCACTTTCTCTTGTGATTTGTTCCAATTATTAAAATTCAAAATACGAGATTTCCGTATGCTTTGTGTATGCAATACTTGGAAAAAATGCAATTTTTGATAGCGATTATCCCGCGTTCGGGACAGTCAATTACTTCTAAGTTGTACAAACGTAACTTATAGATACCACATTTATTAACATATAGTAGAATTTTCAAATTTTTTTTGTTAACTGCGATTCGCGATACAATTACCTTAAGGTAGCTATATCGCGACAGTCCGAGCCAAAAGTTTATACCGGTTTCGGTAGCATGTGTTGGCGTGTAGAATGAATAGCTTCCGTGCCGCGCGCAAGTGTGTTCCGTGTACATGTGGCGCACATCTGGCGAACATGTGGCGCTTCAGCTTTCGCTATAATCAGAAATTGAGAAATTGTATAACTTACGTATCAATTACTTCGAAACTAGACGGTCAAAGGTCTTAAACTTTTGTCAGTATATTTTTACAAGTCTCTTCTATCGCCTTCTTGTTTTTTATAAAAATCGTAAGAGTAGTTTGATTGCTATAATTAGAAACGTGATATCGGAAGCCGTTTTCGTTCTATGACCCATGTAAAAAGTGCTAACTTTGACTTCAATTATCTCAGCTTCGGTACGGTCAATCTTTTTCTAGTTGCACGTGTGTGTAGAGCGTGTTTACATTAATATGCTGTGCAGATTTTATAAGATTCCTAAGAAAATGGGTTTTACGGACAAACTACATTAAACAAATATATTATCTAAGTAACTAATGGCACGAAAAAAACAAATAAATGCTAGAGAAAAGTCCCCTATAATTATTATAAGATAGGCTCCTATAATATGCGATAGCGGGATTTCTGCTAAACTATATATTAGGCCCTATCTGTTTTGGTTCCACACGATGAACTTATTGCTCTTGGGATAAAACCTATTTAGTAGAAAATTCATTGTTCAGTCGTGCGTGTAGTCGTTGTAGAAAAAGAAATTGTAAGATTGGATGTTGTCATGTTCCATGGATATGAGTCTTTAAACCTTGTTTATTATACCTATAATAAATAGATATTTGGCAATGGGTTTTGCATGCAGCGATTAAGTAAGATCGTATTAATAGGAAAATACGGGATATGATGAGATGTTTAATTGTAGACATTAGATTTGGTGATCGCGAAACCGCAAGACGGTGGGCTCGTAACATGATACACTCAGGGCACTCTTGGATTGCTGGAGTATGAAGATAATTGTACTGTAATGAAAAAAGAAAAAATACTATATTAACTTTAAGGGAAAGTTTATACGAGATTATAAGAGTGTGCTGACCATAATTTTAGTCTCTCATACTAGGAGCACACTCTTTCGATTCTGCCGAAAAATCATTTTTTACATTTTTCTAATTATTAGAAAAATTAACATTTAAATTAAATTTTACATTTCAGCATCTTAAAGCATATTAAATTCCCTTCAAAATGACCTATATTTTTCAATTCTGCCCATGGACTTCCGGCAATCACGCAAAATAGATGTGGTATCTCATAATCGAGGACTTTCCTCCGAATATTTCGAACAAAATAATTTGATTGAGTTGGTTTAGTTAAAAATTTTTTATAAAAATTTTTTTATGGTATTATAATCTATATATACATATATATTTTTTAAATAACATATAATAGATATCTTTTTAATTTATATATAAATTAAAAAAATTTTATAGTTTTCTTAAATTACTCAATTGCTTATATGTTTTATATTTTATAAGTTAAAAGAACAGAGCTAATTTCAATGCACTATTAAGATTACAACCTTTTAAACCAATATAAATATAATACAAAATTATCTTTATTCTCTAATAAATATAAAAACGTAATATAAACTTCATTTATTACTAATTTTAAGAATTACTGTTAATTATTGTTAAATGCTATTTTTTAATATTTTGATTATACTATGCGTAATAATTATTGTTTGGATCACAAATAGCGTTTGTATAATATACTCTGATGAACGAACAAAATATATGTTACTTCCAGTTGTTAGTGCTAACATCATAAAAGCAAGCAAAATGAACTTACAATTAGATATAATCTTTGCAGTATAATTATAATAGATAAATATAGCATTTTAACATACGGTAAAAACAGCTCAAAGATTATTACACTCCATAGGTATCTTTAATCTTTTTTCAGATAGAGACAATATGACATTCCATTATAATTCTTCACTTTACAAAAGGTGTCAATATCCTTACAGTACAAAAGACAGAGTAATGGTAGGTGAAGATCATGTTGACTTCATCTATCAATTTGTGAAAAGATGCTGTATTGAGGAGGAGGAGTATAACTATGAATATAAGTATGAGAATATAGCAAATTTAATGGATTCTTTTAAAAAGATAACCGGACCACCTAGCAAATTTCCAAACCATGGAGATTTTTCAGAAACACTTGTCATGGTACGTGTATTTCCTCTAATATTATGTGTGTTATTACTTTGTAGAGAGTAATTTAACTTTATGCTACTAGACAGTTGTAATATTCGACAATTCTTTGACTTTCTAATATAGAGAAATAACGGTTTGGATATCTCAATATCTCCATGGGAGAAAGAACCATATGTACTACGCAAACCACTCAAACCACAAGATAAAAGCGACATCCATTGTAATTATATTGGTATGTAACACTTAAATTGATAAATAAAATATTGTTAAAGAAGATACATGTATGTTCAGAAAAGATTATAATTAAATTTTCTATTCTACAGATCTCGAGTTTCATGAAGCCGTATATCCAATCAGAATCTCTATATATGAAGTATATAATCCTGGATACGTAACTCAAATTTTGGCTCGAGATTCTGATAAGCGCTGGTCTGAATTATGGTCTGGACAGCCTCAGATTGTTCCTTCTACATCACGGACATTTTCCCCGCCTTTACAGTCTTGTTACTTTAAGACCAACAGGCTCAGACTAAAATTTATGTTCAGCTATTGGGAATATTCCACACATTTAAATGCTGTGGAGCTTATCGGTACTTCAAAATTAATACTTCCAAAAAATTCTGAACAGAGTTTAACTAATCTGTTAAAATGCATTAATTGGAAGTATCCTTGCCATGAGGACATCCACAATTTAACACCAGATCATAAAAGTGCATACTTGGATATATTGAAACTTCAAAAAAAATTTTTGGAATATTGTATTATTTGTAAGAGGTAATATTATAATCGCCGACTTTAAGTAATATTCAATCTGTTTTTATTCTCTCAATAACAAAAATAAATTTGTTCCAATGTTATTCGCAGGGATATAGCAAACAGTTTTGACGAGAGCCAGCTCGAGCACAAAGTACCTCAGGAGAAAGATGTGCTATTTTCTAAGCAAGGAAATATGAATTACCATTCATTAAGAGATAATTCAAATTATTCAAAGTTACTAAAAAATATCGAACTCTATTGGAATAAATCCAAGGACGAACAACCACGTTGCAATTTTTCTGCGCTTCCTGTAAAGTATTCACAGAAGTCTATTTCTCTCTCTCTCTCTCTCTCTCTCTCTCTCTCTCTCTCTCTCTCATACTAATTATATTTATTACAATATAATCTCACACACATATGTTAAAATTTTATATTTTATCTTTGCAGGAGGAAATAGTATTAAAAATATTTGAAAATTTAGATATAAGGTCGTTGTGCCGTATGAGCCGAGTAAACAAACTTCTCAATAACTTAACACGGAATTCTTCTTTTTTTAAATTTTTGAATTTACGAAATATGCGCTATATGCATTCCATTTCTGTTGACAATATCATATCTTACTTGAAACCCATATGTAAATCTTTGCAACAGTTGGATCTTACATCAAGCGATATTTCCGTTTCGCATTTCGTAAAATTTCTGAACGGCAGGTATTTAACGCACTTGCGATTAAGGAACTGCCAGTTTGTTAACAACTCTGTATTATTTGAAATTTCAAAGATATGTAAAAAATTGAAAGGTATAACACAAATAAATATGATTATTAAAATTACAGATAAATTGTATACGACTAATACATATATATTTCTTTTAGTACTGGATCTCAGCTATTGTTATAATAATATAACGGATGATGGATTTTCATATCTCGAAGATCTAGAACTTCTAGAGGTGTTAAACCTTAAATGCACAAATATAACACGTGAATCTGTTTGCAAAATACTGCAAAAAAATCGTCGAATGCGTGACTTAAATTTGGGCATACTGAGCGGAATATGTTCTGGTTTTGACGAGCATTCAGATAAAGTTGCAGTACAATTAACAAATTCATGTCCAGACTTGGAAGTAATAGATTTATCAGGCAATGCTATTAATTCTCGAGGTATTGATGCCCTCGCTGGATGCAAAAATTTACGAAAACTGAACATTTCATTTATGTACGTGTGTGCTACATTTTTCTTTAAAAATATCATTATTATATTCTTTATCAAAATTTGTACATTTTTATCTCTTATTATTGCAAGCATCATGAAACGGTTGTATTGTTGTTCTCTTTGCGGTAACCGTAATAATAGTATCTATATTGCTTTTCTTACAGGTACCCCTGTGACGACTGTAAAGGATGCGGCCCAATCGATAAGCGTAGCTTGCGCAGATTGTTTTCCTCCTGTCAATTCCTGGAAGAAATCAATTTGATGGGTCTTTTTGGCAATTTCGTCGAAGAACTGACATTTTGTAAAAACTTGAAACAAGTACACTTGGATCTAGCTGATAATTACAAGAGTTTGGCAATTTTGGAGCAGTGTCCTAAATTGCAAACGATTTATCTTAATGACATATATGGGCATGGATGCTGCTTCGTTCCTAAATTGTTAAAAAAATATCCACATTTGTCCATCTATGGATGGACGGAATTCGAGGGGTTCACACCTATTGTAATCCGGTGTACCAGGCCATAATACGTGTATGTATGTACATACATGCCATGAAATATATCCGATTAAATCCAGTGTAATTTTAAGTTCGTTGAAATTCTTTCTCTCTAAAATCCGATGTACAAATTTGTTTCTAGTTGTGAATGTTGTGATCTCGCCGACTATTTTGATTAGTCAAAGAAATTATCCTTTCTATAAATATAAATTATAAATATTCATAATTTCTCTTGATTCTCTATTATATTCCATTTCATACAGATAAAAATTTTAAATTAAAAAAAAGACAAGAGGTATAAAATGTATACCAGTAGAAAATAATCTCAAAAGAGATGTTGCGCGCGTGTATTGAAGAAACAATTTAAAAAATATATACTTGTTTTTTAATTTCAAGCACGCAATTTGTTCAAATCTATTGTCTTTGTCTTGATCTTTGTCAAATATAAAATAACGATTTATTTTATACGTATAACGTTATATTTAAGGATGTTCTGGATAGTTTGTCAAAATGCTACAAAGTTCATGAAAATTTAATATCAGATTCTGTATTCTCTTTCAAATTTGAGATCGATTCACAATTTAGATGAAAAGTTATAAATTTTTGAATTGATTCCCGAGTTTTACAGAGAAAAGTGTAAAAGAAGTTTTTTTTAAATGCTACCAATATAACGATATTTTACACACAAGTAAATCATCAACAAATTAAAATATGGCAACAAAATTTGAAATAATTTACAAAATTTTTTTTGGAGATTTCCTTTTTTAGAAAAAGTAGTAGTACAATATTTATTTACAGTCACTAAATCTATACGCGTCTTTAACATTCTATATTAGACTTGCAGTAACTATAATAATATTTTGTATATACATTTTTTGTCTTTGCATGGATCTCTGGAGAATTAGTATCGGTATTTTTAATATTTACGTAACTTTTGGTTGAACTGGTACCTCCAAGCATCCATAAATAACGCATTTATTATATCCAATATAAAAACGATGTAATCAAATTGTAGTTTGCACGTTTTACATATAATTATAATCTTACCATGTAAGATGTAAGACGGTATACATATATATACGTATAAGGTGTATACGTTAAAATAAAAAAGATATATCCACGCAATTGCGTAATTTTTTTTAGCCTGTCTTTTCTTTTATTTTTTATTTTAAAGCTATAATTTATTTATTATTTGAACAAAAAGAAAGTGCTCGGTAAAGATTGGTTTTCTTTTGAAAAAAACTAAAAAAAATTGTGAACATAGCACGGAAGAGAACCATAAAATCATGGATATAGCACGAAAGAGAATCACAAAATCGTGGACGGCATTACCTACGGGATTCATAAATATTGGCTACGTAGTTCAAGGTCCACATTTTTTGGACATAGAGGCCAGTCTGTACTTCTCTTCTTTTCTTCTTGAAGTGCACAACTGCACAGTTGCCTACTTTCCTCTCTAGAAAAATGTAATTAATTATCAATAGCATAAATATAACCTAAAAGATTGACTTTGGCGTTTGCCACGGCGTCACGCGCAACGGATGTGTGCAAAGTTCGCAGTATAGTGAACAGTTATTTCAATTTTACGAAATGTCGGAAAAAACGAAAGGCATGAGCCACGTAAAACATATTCCCAAAGATGCTCAAGTCATCATGTCAATCATGAAGGACATGGGAATTACCGATTACGAACCCAAGGTGATCAATCAGTTGTTGGAATTCACATATCGTAAGTTGTCTCTTTATATTTTAATAAATTTATTTTGATGACGTTTACATTTAATTGTTTCTTGCCATTTTTAACTCCTGAAACTTTATCTAGTAAAATGGAATTTTCTCACAGGATATGTCACATGCATATTGGACGACAGCAAAGTATATGCTAATCACGCTAAGAAGAAGTTCATTGACCTAGATGATGTCAGACTGGCAGTTAAGATGCAGCTGGAGCGTTCGTTCACGAATCCACCACCCAGAGACGTTCTATTGGACGTGGCACGAACCAAGAACAACATTCCGCTGCCTTTTGTCAAGCCAAACAATGGCCTAAGATTACCACCGGATCGATATTGCTTAAACGCAACAAATTACAAGCTTAGAAATGCAACAAAGAAAGTTGTTCAAAAACCTGCGCATTCTGTGGTGGGCAATAATCAATCTGGTGGACAGCCAAGACCGAAAGTAGAAGGAAATAAGACTGGTGTATCGATCGTTAAAAGGCCTGGCACACTTGCTACTGTAGCCAGAACACAAACCATTTCTATACCAAAACCTGTTTTGAAGTTCTCTACAGGTAATACATTCTTTATGTAATTGATATTTATCATAATTATGTTAGTTTCTTGCTAATTTGTTACTTTATTTTATCGCTAATTTATCTACTTAATATAATGTGCCCATTTCTCTACTTCCAACCTCAGCTCCGTTCCGCCTACTGCAGTCCCATTTCTCCATTCCATTCCGTATTTCCTTTAGAACTCCAACAAGTAAGATTCTAATATAGAAAAAAAAAACACTGAAATATATGCATATATAGTAACAGCTGGTGTTATCAGAATCTATATACAGGGTGGGGCATTTAAATTGAGACGTTTAAATATCTAAAAAATAAAGCAAAGTAGAAAGAAATGTTTCAGACAAAACTGGTAGGGCTTAAAAAGATCTATTTACTGGCCTTATCAGATTGACCTTAGATGGCGAATAATAATATTAATTTTTACATTTGCAATTTTTCAAAATTAAGTGCGCCCACAAAATTCAATCTTAAGATTATTTTTTTCTGTATTTTTTTTTACAACATTCAATTCCTTTCATTGTTCTAAAAGTGAATACTTTACTAGATATTTCATATTTTATATTAAGCATCTCAATGCTCCACCCTGTATATTCTTCACTTAACATTAAGTTAAAAAATTAAACTTAATTATATTTCAAATTAGATGTTATTAAAAATGTTTTACTTAAATTTCAAAATATCTATCTAATACGAATATTTTTACAGCAACAACAAGCACTACAGCGGTAAAGACGCAAGTAACGAAGCCAAAAATACAGATCACTTCCAATCAGACATTACCGGCTGTAAAGATGGAGACCGACGAGTCGTTGAAGAGAAAGCGAGAGGATGACGACTACGATGTGTCATAATCTAGGTTCTGAAAGACTTTTCCGTTTAGTATTAATGTTCTTGAACTTTCTATAATAATCTGTTCTTTGTTAAAATAATACGAAAAGAATATACAAAGCCTAAACAATAAAGTACAAGATTGTATAAAACACACACATTTCTTGTATAAAATCATATTTTATTTAATCATCTTCATCTTCCGTGTAATCTTCCAATTTCGACGTATATATAGCTTCTTCTTCGTCCTCATCTTCGCGAATAACATCCGTAGGCTCGGATTCTTCATCTTCGTCAAAAACTACAGTCTCTTCAACTTCCTCTTCCTCTTCTTTTTCTTCTTTTTCTCTTTCTTGTTCTTCATCTTCCTTCACGATTATCTTTTCCGCTTCTTCCGGAAGCATCTCTGGTATTGTTTCCTCGATTAAATCAGGTTCCTTCTTAATTGTCGGTGGCTCAATTGTCTCCTCCACTAATACTTCCGGTTCAATAATCGGTTCTTCTTTCACGATGGATGGTACTTTCTCAGGTACCAGGCTAGGTTTCTTTGGCACATCTCCCTCTCGAACACATTTCTTCCGGTGCACCGGGAAGAAGAGCTTAAAATCTTCCGGCATCTCATCTTCTGAATAAAGCCTAAAGGAAATGTTTGCTTAACCCTTAATTTAATTAACTAATCTTTAAAAAAGTAACGAGCAAATTATTAATTATTATGATTGTGAATTATTTAATATACTTAATAAATTTTTTTACGTTGACCATCAAAATACCAAAAATTTAATAAAATTTGTGATATCTACTAAGGATTTTTTTAATTATAAGTGAAATGAATTAAATAAATAAGATCACATTTTATAATTCACGGATAATCATTAAATCTATATAATACAAAATATAATTGTTAATTAATTGGAGAACCAATTAATTTATATATCAAATTCTTGCCTATCAGCGAAATAAATTCGTCTGATTCTGCAGTTGGCGTGTATCTGCATTCTAGTGGTTTCGATATAATTTGTGCCATAGGCTCGTCGTGTAAAATCACACAGGTTGAATTGAATTTGATTCCATCCACCTGAAAGCCCGATGGGCATGGATGTGCAAAATGGACGAACACGCGTCGTGCTCTGAAAGTTGCTCACACGGAATCTCCTATGCATATTCTTATCGTCCAGTATCTATTTGACAGAATAATGCTCTAATTATTATATAATATAATTAATATTTAATATATATGTAATTCAAAATTACAATATGTAAATCTAGGAAAAACGGGATTTATTGTAAGAAAAGTAACTTAAAAAGAGGGAAAGGAATAAAATGTTTTGCTTGAGAAGGAAAACTGAAAGTCTTAACTTAAATGACAAAAATTAGGAATCTTATTTAAGGTACAAAATCTCTTATTTAAAAGAAAAGAGAGGAATTCTTATTTATTAAGATAAACACAAGTATCTGCGCATTTCCACATTTGCAGTAATTGTAAGGAATAGGATGGAAAACCTTGTTTAAGAAAGGACATTGGAAGCCTTATTTATTAAGTACGTATTCACATGGGCTTTACTGTTATCTCGAACGTGAAATACTTCTTCATGTTCTTGATAATGATGATAAGGAAGGGCAGCTTAATACCCAGCACCTTCTTCGGATCTGCCGGACAGTAAATATAAGTTGTAGCCACATTAGTCCCGGCTATTTCCAATGCTAATGATTTTATCTCTTCATCAGTGATTCTTCGTATATATCCGTTTTTCACCTAAATAAATGTGTGTGGTGCAATAAAATAAATTTAGATACTTTCAATTATCTACTTATTCTCATTATTAGAAATATTATAACATTAATTATTTCAATTAAATCTATAGTTCGTATAATTTTAGAAGGCTAGAAAACTAAAAATAGTTATAAATCTTCTCATAACACTCTATTTTTAAATGTGATATATATAAAAACTAACGTGCATGTCCCATAATTCCAAAGGAGCCGACCCGCAACTATACAAAATGGACAGAAATCCGCCCTGGTAAGTATTTCGAAACATTGCATATATGTATTTATTTATAAAAATATTTTTTCTCGCTCAGTGTCTTTACAGCTTGACAAATATCAAACTAGATTTTTTCCTTTGTTTCTCGAGTTTCCTCATTAATTGACAACGTCCCATCTTTGGGACAAAATTGTGATTAAAAACGCATTTAAAAGATATTAATGCTTTTTTTAAATTTTTTAGAAAGCGAGTATCTAATCTTCAATTATTAAAGTTATTTAATATTTTTATAACACCTATCTAAGCTAGGCTTTTATATAAAACATAAACAATCTTAAATTTTTTAATAAATTTTTTTTATAATCACGACTTCTGGATTGTGGAAATTCTTCAAACGCAAAAGAATTTAAATAATTCAACAGTAATAATTACAGGAGTAATTAGAAATTTATTCATATAATTACAAGAGATAATTACAACAGATTGATATTGATTGCAAAATTAGAAGAAGTGATAATTGAATAATAATTAAGTAAGATGTATAAAAAAAATCTATTTCCATCCAAATTGAAGGATTTTCTTAAGGGTCTCGAATGAGCTCGTTCAGTCGGCGTCTCTCTTTCTTCGTTAATGGATCCGGCACAATCAACATCTTCGGCGACATACCGACGCTGAAGACGCGATCGATCCTTACACCATCGAGAGCAAACATCTGGATCATGGCAAAATGCGCGATCTCGCGATTTAGCTGCCGAAATGACTGTCGCTTAATCCTTTGCACGCGATGCCTGCAGACCACATGGCTTAAAAAAAAATTAAACAATTAATTTTGCAATTAACTGTAAACTATACTTGATATGCAATTAAACAAAGTTTATAAAAAGCTAATGATTTCTTTAAAGCCTCGGTGAACTTTTCCAGAACATCCAATTTAATAAAATTAACGCTTTATATAGATATAGTAATAATATTTATTTTTTTTTATATAAAAAATGTATTTCTTTGAATCTTTATCTAAAATTAATGTGTGTTAATTGATCTATTGAATTCTTACTACGGCAAGATTTTCAAGCCGGTGTAGCTGGGATGAATCGAGACGTCACTTCGATATAATTCCGGAAATAGCTTCATATGCTTTGTGCGGTACTTGCGAAACACTGGTTTCCCTTCCGCCTCCTTTGGCAAATCCTTCGGCTCTTGAGGGTCTCCGAAAATCTCCAAGTTCTCATCTTCCAACGACGGATTATTTTTCTTATTCATTCTCGAAATCCAATGTTAACTTCCTGCCACTTTTTAGAACAATTCAAAATAGTTATCTTAATTCTATTACACGGATAAAAAATATTTTCACGCACTTTTTCCTAGCTCCAAAATTTCTCCAAATTAATCTGAATTGCATTGGATTAATCCATTGTTAAACTAAGCTTTATTTAACATAATGTTTAACGTTTAACATAATGCTCCATAAGGCCATATTTTTTTCCTGCACTTTCCTGACACATAGAAGACCTTTGGAAGATCGCAGTATCTTTCGTAAAACCGTAATCTTCTTGTAACAAAAATTATTCTCGAGACCACAGAATTTGGCAGATTTGTCAACGGGCGACGAACTCAACGGACGATTCAAGGAAAGTTGGCCGATCCGTAACGAAGTGAGCGCCTGTGCCTCGTACGGATATCGATTTGGTTTCCAGGTGAATCAATAGAGATTCGGCTTATTATTCTTATTCCGAATCGTCGACGATGCGCCCCCAAAGCACTGATGAACTCTTCATGCCAGGCAGTAAAGATGAGAGCGACTCGTAAAATATTACAATGCCGGTAGAAATGAAAAGTAATCCCCCGCTAATCGCCACTTCTCGATCGCCAGATCTGACAATCGAGAATCCATATCCATGATTAAAGTTAAAAAAGAATTCGGGAATTTAAAGAACTATAATATATAATTCAGAAAAAGATGATCATTATGGCAGTAAAAATCAAAGATCCATATGAATCCGATTTATCACTTCTTCGAACTTTAAGATAAAGAATTCTGAGAAAGCCAAAGTGATTTAAAAAACAAAGGTTCAGAAAGAATCCTGCGATCCAAGCAATTTAAGAATTGTTGAAGATTCGAGAATTCTGGAATTTGAAAATCGTGGATCAACTCTCCGGGTTATTCAAAACAAAATAATAAAAACTTGTTTTATGTGTATGAGAGACAGTGTATTCGCAATTGTTTCTTCACATTTCCATTTCTTAGCGGGTCACATTTGACCCGGGTTCGCCGTGTACAGTCCGCTGTCCAAAGACTTATTATTTAATAAGCTACCACAATTCAAGCAAGAAAAATTAGAAAACGTGAAGGTGCACTTTCAGGCTTCAGAATACAGTCTGATGTGGAAAGCTGTTATTTAAAGTATCTTTTATCAGTTAAGATCTTTGCATTCTCAATGGGTTCTTTAGTGAACCCTTTAGCTCTTCGTGTTTTGCGCCAGTTTTATCAAGAAGATTGCACGCGATGAGGGCAGCATTGTGGTCTCGACAGTGCATACGTATGGGGTATGCGTTAATTAAATTCATCCCGTAGTTTTCCACGCAGACCGTTTCATTGCGTGATTCAACGTCTTTCTCAATCGTGGGTGTTTCATGTGTTCGTTCACGTTGTTGAAACTTTACCCTTCCGCCTTCGCACTTATTGATTTTTGTGTATATACATATAACTACGTATGTTAAATCGTAATGAGCAGTCCTTAGCATTATGTATTAATTGCATTATAAATGAAAATTGAACGAGCCGCTAAAGTAAAATCGCAAAAAATCTTTCGCTCTTCTCATCCAAGGCATATTATCTATTTTAACATAGAACACTTTTTTTAAAAAAATAATTTCTTAACTTCTCATGAATTAAATTCCTCAAATTAAACCTTAAAAAATTAAAAATAATTTTTATTTGTTTTTTATATAATTTATATTATTTTCAAAATAGCAAAATGTCCTGGAAAATTAATTTATTAATTCGTCATGCATTTTACTTAAAAATTGAAAAAAAATTATAAAGAATTGTATTTATAAAAAATTAAAAATCAATTACATTTAAACTTTATTAACATTTGAGACATTGCTTTTAAGAAGTCAAAATCCTCTTGTGTTTGGAAACTTCACCCCGGCTGTCGTTCCTCACGAACGAATCGGTCGGTCGTTCCAACGGAAATTCTCGGGAGCTGAACGGTCATGCTCGGATTTATTGATATCTGCTCCAAAAGCAAAAGGGGGAGCTTGCCGTCACGCCCGCAGGCTCAACAGTCTTAAAGTGTACAGCTGATCGTGAGACGAGGCTGAAACAATCGCGTCGTGATTTCCGGTCTCGGTGATCTCGTTCTTCCAAAAATTCCCGAACGCCATGAGCGAGTGACGCAGCGAGTATCAGGACGATCGCGAGAATCCTCCGAGAGTGACATTATCTGCGGCTTCAGAACTAATCGGAATAATTGCCGGGATGTCGCCGAGATAGCGAGACCAAAGCTCTTTCTCTCTGGAGAACCGGACGGTCCATTTAGATACCGCGCCTCCCCCTTACCCCCCTTCCCCTTTCTCTTGTTCCACTTGCGCCACGGAAGATCGAAAGGACCCGGAGCTTACGAACATCCAAACATCCATCAGCACGATTCGAGGATTCAAGACTCCAAAGATCGAACTATGAAAACCCTCTCCGGCTAATAGAAATAGGTCTTCCAAAGGATTTAGCTAAATATTTGAGAAATTGTATGTTTCCAAAAGAATTTAAATGTATCAAACTGCTCTTTGAAAATCCGAGAACCGGCTCGCTCTAATTTCTAAGTAATTCGACTGTCAGATTTAGAATTTCGAGAATTAGAGTTTAAGATTGATATCTTCGAATACTTAACAGACAAATTTTGCATAAAGCTTCCGATTTCCGATTAAAACTGTAATAAATATCTGAAAATCTAAAAACGTGCGCCACTAATCCGTTTTGGAGGACTTACGAACTTTCGAACTGTGAAACTATTTAGGGGAAAAATGTGGTCAAATAATTCGAGTTCTCACGTACCTCGTAATTAATTATAAAGCTTCATAATCACTGGTCGATGTTTGTGGAAATCGAAGTATCGACTCACAAGAACGACAGATTGAGAGCTCCTGCCGTCGTCGGGACGCTCGATAACCACGAGAGACTCTTACAATGGCCAACGAAAGGATATCGGGACGTTACAGGTAGGCAATAAATTTCGACAAATGTTTAAATTTACAAATTAATCTGTAAATATTATTCGAATTTTCAGTCGCGTTAAAAACCGTAAATATATTACTGTAAATACAACTGTAAAATATATATTCGAAGGTCTGGAGATCTGAGAATTCTTCGTTTTTTTTTTTTTTTTCATAAAATTTGTATAAACTAAAATTACACCATCTTTAAAAAATCTTTTTCTTTAACTCAAATTCTATCAAAGCGCGTTTTGCTTTCCAAGAACATCATTACCAGTTCCGGGACACTCCGAAGTAAATCTCTGCTCAATGACGCTCCAGCTGGGCAAGGACATCAGCAAGACCAGCATGCCGGTCATCTTCAACGAGCCCCTCTCTTTCTTGCAACGCGTCGCGGAATATATGGAATATGCCGTATTGCTCAAGCAGGCATCTCAACAGGAATCGCCGATCGCAAGACTTCAGGTGCGCGAAAGAAATTGCCTTTGTAAATTTAATCGGGATGATAAATCAATAATCCGGCGCTATTAATAAATGAAATTAATGATTACGCAGTACGTCGCGGCTTTCGCTGTGAGTGCCCTCGCTTCGAACTGGGAGCGCTTTGGAAAACCTTTCAATCCAATTTTGGGCGAAACGTACGAATTACAGCGCGAGGACTTCCGGTAATTAACTGTTTTATAGATCAATCGTATTTATTAATTTATTAGTTTAATTTCTAGTTAAGGTTGACTTAGTGCTCGATATCATTTTATTATCTACTAATTTACTATTTTTCAAAGAATAATTCTAATCGACACTAACTGGCATTTTACAATATTAACGTAATGTCAACCGACAAGAGATACTGACATTAGACATATATGTTTTCTTGAAATAACTCTCTTCTATACACTTTTACGTTTTATCACATATGACGCACAAACCTTTTCTTGACTTTTTGCTTACTGGCACAATGCCACAATTAAGATTTGAGATGTACAACATATAAATAAATTCCCATTTATTGATATCCATGGCCGAAACGTTGTGAGATTACGTTAACCCATTTTGTACCAGTGGTCGATTTATCGACCAGTAACTTTCTTAATTTTTTTTAGATAAACAAATTAACAATATAAAAAAATTAAGAAAGTTACTGGTCGATAAATCGACCACTGGTACAAAATGGGTTAATAAAATGCCAGTTAGTGTCGATTAGAATTATTCTTTGTTATTTATTCACTGGCGAGGAAAGATTGTTTCTTGTTTACTATTTCTCTCTTTTTACTTGGAAATTATTTTTTCTTCAAATCTTCTTCAGGATAATATGCGAACAGGTCTCGCATCATCCACCAGTATCCGCGTTTTACGCTGACAGCGAGGACTTCGTTTTTCACGGCAGCATTCATCCCAAATTGAAATTCTGGGGGAAATCACTGGAGGTGCACCCGAAAGGGGTTGTCACAGTCGAATTACCCAAGTCAGTTCATAATTAGAATCATAGCTAATTTATATACCGTCTAGTTATTTGCTCTGTTTAAATTATTTTGGAGATCGACACAATTGGCAAGTAAATAGCATAACGTTCTGTGATAGAACGTTATGCTTTTTACTTGCTAATTGTAATGTCGATCTCAATAATGAACACCATTTTTGGTTAATTAATATTGGCAGATCAAACATTTATTCTTTGTAAATTATTTTTGTCGTTATCTTAGTTTCTTAATATTTATTTGACTTAATTATTACTAAAAATTAAAAAGCAAGAAGGTCTTATTGGGAGTTTAAGTTTATTATTATTAAAGGTTGAAAAGTATTATGAGAACTTTAGGGCTCGAGTCTTTCTCAAAAATACTCGATGTATTAATGGTTACATTTAAACAGATGGAAGGAGTCTTACACTTGGCAAAATGTCAATTGCATCCTTCACAATGTCTTGGTGGGCCAATTGTGGATGGAGCAATCAGGCCCTCTAGAGATCAGGCAACACGGAGGAGATAATTTGAAGGCTAAGCTATGCTTTATTAAAAGCACCCTGAACGGCAAAGACATCAATCGCGTCGAGGGGTTCATAACGAATCAAGAGTAAGTTTTAATTAAAGAGTAAATTAGGTCAGAATGGAAAAGGAAAAATTTTATTGGTGCAATAAATTTACTTAACTTTAAATTATAAAAAAAATATTTTATTGTTATCTTACGTTTTTTTTTTTTTAGGAAAAAGAAGTTACTTTTTCTTTATGGCCAATGGACCGAAGTTTTACGATCCTGCGAGCCCTCGTTGTACGAGGAAACGCTGGAAAAGATCAAACTGGAGGCCAAAAGTCCGCAGGGCAGTCCAGGACACAAAAAAGTCCTAGCAAAGCTTCATAGTCTCAAAGTCGGAGCTTTCAAGCCTCTACATCAGGTATAAAAACATTTTCACTAAACAAATTGATCCATTTTTTTTTAATAACTTCTTTAATATATTTATATTTACTATATGTATGATAAATATTCTTTTTATTTACAGGATGCGATAGAGGAGCCCTTTGGCAGTGCGGTCGTTGACGACATTCCGATCGTGGAAGAGATTCCAGGATCTGTCACACTTTGGGTGGCCACACCGAGGCCCAGCAACAGTTCGGATGTTAGTTGAATCATTGACATTTTGAACATTTCGATTAATTTTTTGCAAAATTCTAAGAATATTATATATTTTAATAATTTTTGTAATATAAATTATTCTATTGTAATAATATTTCATACGTTATTCTTCTTTATTCTTGCTTATAAAATAGTTATATCTTCTGAAAAAAATAATTTACCAAATCAGAAACTTTGCCAGTAAAAATTAATTATTTTTAACAATAAAAACTTTTTAACAATAAGGACTCGACCTAATTGGCCAAGTTGGCCAGTAAAAATCTTTAAAAATAATTTACTTCATAATATTTCGATTTATTTGTAATGATGCAAAGATATTGTCATCGTAATTTGCAGTATTATCAGTTCACGACGTTTGCGATGTCACTGAACGAGCTGGAGCCTGAGATGGGTGAAATCCTATGTCCGACCGACTCCAGATTGAGACCGGATATCCGCAAGCTGGAGAACGGCGATCAGGATGGGGCTGCGTCTGATAAAGCTAGGCTTGAGGAGAAACAGAGGAATTCCCGCAAAGCGCGCAAGCAGAAGAAAGGACACGAATATATCCCCAGGTATAATTACTCGTTTTATTCTGAAACAGCATATTTGATATTTAAGAAATAAGAAGCTTGATTTAAAAATTTCAATAATTAAATTTTCGAAGGATCCTGCGATTCAAATGACTCAAAATTGAAGTGTTAATAATAAATAATCTGTCTTTTTAAAATATTAAGTATCAAACATTAAATAGTTATTTCTAATATCAATCTGACGTTTTTAAGAAGTAGAAGCTGATTTAAATAAAATTCTGCATTAAGTTATTTAATGATTAAATCTTAAATCAATTAGAGATTAATAATCTCTGATTTCTTGATGCGATTGGTGATATAGAAAATGTATTTGCAGATGGTTCCAATCCGGTACAAATCCTTACACGGGTCAGGAAGATTGGATATACCTGGGCGGATATTGGGACCGTAATTACGCCGACGTCGAGGACATCTTTTAATGAAAACGGAGCTTGTTAGCTTCCATTAATCCAACCGACGCCCACGAGGATCGGCAATTGGGCGTCGTTAGTGCAAAATTACAAATAAATTGCCTAAGAGGACAGGTGCGTAGATTGGTAATAGACGCCATTATAGATCGATGTCTTTGTGTAAAGTAATTATAAAAGCAGATATTGTGCGCACGAGATTCTTCAAGCGCCAAAATTTTGGAACTCGACGAGTTGCTGGGAACTTATTCCCACACTCTTCGACGTAGGAAGGAAGCGAATCGAAGGTACAAACGGATATTATTCGAAAACCATTCTCTGAAAATCAGGATTTGTAGTTTTCGAATGTTCGATTATATCATTGGTTCGCGCTTCCTGTCTCCGACACTATTTTTATAAAAGGCCAAGTTGGACGACCGGAAAGGCGATTCTCTCATAGTATCCCTGCTTGAAGAAGCCAGTAAGTGACCGCAGAAACTGATTTGAAGTTTATATAGGATGTTCTTAAAATTGGAATGACTTATTTTAGGAACAGTCTATGTAATTTCATCGCCGACTATCGTTTTAATTCAGGTTTCTCAATTAAAACCATCAGAAATCTGTGTATTAAACGCTTTCCTATCGATCTGTCAATTCAATTAAATTACTTTTCGACGTTAATATGAGAATCGGACTTATTTCTCTATCCAAGAATATTCTTGTATATTTATATCAAAACTATATATACGTAAGAGAAATGTAGAGAAACAAAGCTTGTATCTTATCGATTGAGAATGCAATCTGAAATTTAAATCGAAGAATGGGGGGATCATTTTCAACAATAAAAACAAGATAGTGGAAGATAGAAGACTTATCTAAAGGTAGGTATACATCAGACAGAAGAATCTGATATTGCGAATATCAAGAATACGATCAATTTTTTTCGTGTGATTCTGTCGGACTCTTTGAGCAGGAACGTTGTAGATTTTCATGTAAATATACAGCGGTTGTATAATACACCTGTACCAAAGTCAGACGGGCCGAACGATTTTTCGCGATATAGCTTCGTACTAATCGAGCAATAATTATTTACCGCAAACTTTGTGTGTTCGGGTTATTTTCGATTTCCAATCTGGGGAAAAAAATCGCCGAACTTCAGCCATTGCGAGACGCTATGTTGGAAAGAAATGAGATTTCAGGATCCACAACTTTTTGTGCCAAGGATTCCTAAGGTTCACTGCAGATTTAAGGAAACTAAATCCAAGGAGAATCTGCAAAAAGAAATATAAGCTACGATCCACGCAGAGATTTGAGAAATGAAATTTCATGGAAAGTCTGAAAACTTCGCGAGTCAAAATAAGGCGCAAAGGGGATCCAGTACATATTTGCCGAATAAACTGCGTTACTGCTTCCAGGTAGAATGTATAATATCTTTTGCGCGAATAGACGCTTCCTAGGGTAAACCTTCAGACAAATATGTTGCGTGTCGTGTGTGCGTTGACAACAAGTTTAATTTACGAAGGACGACAATAATTTGAGATTCTCGACGAGCCAAATGTGTTTTAAACTGTGGAAGAAATATCTGAATTCTAAACCATGCTATCGAACAAGCCAGAAACGATCTTTCTTGTAATCAATCGATCCATTGCGATTCCTTTTTCCTCTTAAAAAAAAAAAGTAAAAAAAAACATAGCAATCTCGAGAGACGCATTTTGCGAGAGATCGGAAACGACAGATGGAAGATAAATTGGGAAGAAAGGAGCACAGCTTCTTTTCGCGACAGTTTATGATTTTTAGATGTTTGTTTATTGGATGGTATTTTTGGGATTCGATATGATTTGGAGTTCGGGTCCTCGAATTATAATCCCACCGATCCGTCAAGTTTATCGTAGCGCGCGATACTCCAGCCCAAGTTCGCCGTCTGCGGACGATAACTCTCGGCTATGATAAGCGGAATCGCGCATGCAGCCTTCGAGTATACGAGCGCGTCAACCGCGAACGAGTTTACGATATACAAATATACGAGTACACACATATCTGACACCCGATAGAATTTCTATGCTTCCAGGATGAAATGGCGACGTGAAACATTTATACGACGACGATCGTACCCTACGGGTGATAATCACCCGCATCACTTCTGAGGACCTTATTATTGTTAAAAATCGCGCACTTAGCTTGTAGGAATAACTCGTTGTGTTTGCGTTGCTTAAATCACGCCGATATGTGTAACTGTACATAGACAATAGGCATATTAGAAATAAATGTTGTTAAAAAAGAATTCTTATCGTGCCCCCGTATCTATTCCGCAGCTCTGAAAGCCCGACAACCGGACAACTCGACTTTCTCACATATAAATTAATTTGCTAATTGAGAGCAATAAAAAAAGAAAGTAAGAAATCTTAACCGCTTGCTGATCTACATATATAATTGTAAATTTGTAAAATAGAGTATAATTATGAAATTAATATCATAAAATATTAGTATCTCATTTACATTCTTTAGATATTTTAAAATACTATTGTATTAGAGATGTGCGAATAAAAAATTTTTGATGTCAAATTGAATCGAATTTCATTTCCTCTTTCGAATTTGAATCAAATCGTTAAAATATAATTTTTAACAAACAATATAATTAAATTATTATTAGATTGAATTTTAACACGTAGAAAATAAGAAAATATTTTAATGTGGAAAAATAATATTAATTATATAATATAAATTCTTTTTAAAGCAAAAAACATGTTTAAATACTTAATATAAAATTAATAAAATATACTTTTTTTAATGTCGTGGTAACTGAAACAATTAGGTGAAAAATCATAGATAAATTATTAAAATACTCTTATATGTAATATCCTATAACATTATCCATAAATTACATACATTGAAATTAAAATAAAATTATATAGTTTATTTTATTATCAATACACATAGCCCACTATTTTACGCATATTCACATTTTTACTTACAATTTGATATGGTCACAGGGCATGTCAAAAATTAGAAACAAACTTTTTGATTGCTACTTGCCGCTCACTGCTCATTGTCAGTAGGTAAACGGTTTTAATACTGCGAATGCACTCACTGCACATGTGCACATGCATCTGTATTAACATCGTACTTTTGCTTATTAACGAGAAATGTGATTTTATAAAATTGACAATGTATATTATTCATATTCAAATCATCTAGATTCGAAATTTTCGAATAGTTCGGATTCGAATCATAAGAAATTCGAATTCGAATCAAATCTCACCCGATTCGATTTGTATTCGAATAGTTCGCACATCTCTAACGTCTATATAGATAAAAATCTTTAATTCATATAAATTCTACATCTTTATATTCCTAGTCTAACAATAAGACATAAATTTTGTAGCGTCATTTATAGCTACATTTATTAGGCTATTATCAAATTTCTCCGCCAAATTGCTTGACCGAAATCGTCTTGCCGAACACTCGCTACACGGCGCCACTGGAAGCCGCGTTTTCAATATGGCCGCCGGCGCTCAGCTAGTTCACCGTCGGGACGGTACTGATCGATCTTTCCACGGTATCGGAGTCATCGGAGAACGTATGTTACTTTTCGCTTCCTGGTGAACCGATCTGTGACGCTGGAACACGCCGATCTTTCCAGCACGGTCAACGAAAATCGTCATCTTTCTCCAACTTCCCGCCGCAAGACCATCGAGATGAGCAACATACCAACAGGTGAGATCATCGACTTCGTCATTCTCTCCGACTCGATCGAGAAATTATTCGTGGACCCGCTTTTACGATTAAGCGGGACAGATCGTTAATCTTCGTACGGAAATCAGCCGGAAAAAGCCGGTTTAATGACGCGGCGATGAACGAAATTCGATCGAATTCTAACCTGCGGTTATGCGACACCCGCTATCTTGACGTTTCCAGCAACGACCTTGTGAACTCGCTCCTGCCTCTGTGTGCGTGTCGTGCGTGTGTTACGCGCACGTATGTGTTTTACCGGCGACTCGCGGCTCGCCGCGACGGAATTCCCGTCAAGTCGGGAATTTGTCGCACTTTTTGCGTCGCATTTGTTAACGTTCCTGTTCTTGGAACAAAGGTAATGAAGTGACTTTCAGAAATATAAACTGTAGTCGATAAACTTTTATCGAACCCATCGATTTCCAAACATTGAAAACATACTTCTTTACTCATTACTGAATGCCTTTAAAATTAAATAAACGCTAATCGTGATATACAGTAGAAATTTTGCATGATTTTTGTGAGAGATTTTCGCAGAAATAAAAGAAGAAATGTAGAAAGTAATTTACACGAATAAATTGCAATGCGGGTGCGGCTGCACTGATGAAGGTCAATTTTCTGCATAAACGCTAAATCGCGCGCGTCATATTGTTATAATAGAAATTCTGCATGATGATTTCTGTGGGATTTTCACAGAAATAGAACAGAGAAGAAGAAAGTAGGGAGCAATTGACACGGATAAATTGTAATGCGAGTGCAGCTGCACCGACGAAGGTCAATTTCTTATATTTTGTTTTTAATTTATTTCTCCTAAGAGAAATTAAACTCAACTTGTGTTCTTTGACAATATTCTTGACAAGATTCGTACGAAACTTATATCCTAAAAAAATGCTTTTCCAATGCTTCAGATTGGAAATATGTATTATCGCTTATAATTTTAGAGAGCCGGTAGTTTACAGGGTTTCCTAATTTTTTTGTCAAAAGGGTCATATCTCGGGTCATATTAAAATTTTTGTAATAATTATTTTTGTAAATCATATAAAAACAAAGTATCTTTATTTTAAAATTCTTTTTTATAATATAATAACGTCGAAATATATTCTACAGGGATAGATATGATATTGAAGATGAAGACAGTAAGCGAATGAAAATAAGCAAAGTAAACTTACTTAAGGTTTTTCTAGTTTAAAATAATAAAAAATAAAGATAAATACACTAAACTGGAAGATCAACTGAAGATGTTAAAAAGGAGGATATTTTAAAAATTAAACGTTTGTTAAATCGATGTTAAAGTTACAAGACACAAGTGAATTTCTCAAGACTTATATTTTCTATTTCAATCTGATGTCTGAGTTAAATCCAATTCAGACGACCGTTTTTAGCGATAAACACACAAGTATCTCGCTAAGTATGGACACGAATTCGCCGTCGGATCGATAAACCGGTTTGCCGAAGGTTTCCGCAAAGTTCCAGGAACTTTTATTATACATCTTTGCCACGCTTCCGCGCTTTCATCATCGATCGCAAAAACAAGCGGAGCACTCTGTCGAGGAGGTCGATGAACCAATCAGAGCGACGGATCTGACGTAGTTTCTCTCTCTTTCTCTATTTCACTTTACGACTATCTTTAGCCTACTTTTTCTGTTTTATGCCCGCCGCTATAACTTAAATAGAACGAACGAAAACACGCACAGAGGATTAAATCGCGAATGCCACATGTATCGAGGTGATTTCAAGACACCCCGTATATAGAGAGCAGATTGGGCGCGAGACATTAACAAGAATTAGCGAGAGTCTCTTAATTAGAGTGCTAAGTTTCAAACAAATCTCGCTGGGTAAAGCCCAGCACGTGAATATGTATGTATACCATAGAGAAAGTACGGTAACTAAAATAGGTACAACTAAAGGAGGGCGTAACTGAAATCGAGCGACAATGATTGATATTGCGCCGCCGTTTCTCTAAATAAATAAATAAAAAATTAATAATTATAATATAATAACATATATTTCTTTATTTGCGCAGTCTATGATAGGCCCGTTTAAAAACTGTTATTAGAATTCCACTGTCTTCTTTTCTTCTCTTCTTATTCTTTTTTTCTTCTTTTTCTTCTTTTTTCTTTTTCTTCTTAATCGTGGATTTCCAATCCGTAGAATCACAATATCAAGTTCCATTTCTCGATGGAGAACCAAGGCCACCTGTCCGTTCCCTCCTTTCCTTTCTTCTGCTTCCCCCTCTCTCTCTCTCTCTCTCTTGTCCCTTCCTCTCGTCCTCTCACTCTTTGTTTCCTACTAAGGTAGGCACTAGGCAGTGTCTCGATTTCTCAGAAACATGGTGGTGTTCTCACGATCGGCAACATCGGCATCGTTCTCAAGGCACACAGCTGTTAGTCGTGTGTGCACGCGTCGGTGCACGTGGTCGCGTTTTGCCGAACCATCACGAGTGCACGGATTGCATAGTCATTAAATCATGCATCGCGACGTATATCTGGAAATCAATCCTGTTGGAAGGAAAGCTGATCGCGCGAGCTCTTAAGTTATTGCTCTTGAATTCTGAGTAATTTGCTCGTTCTTAGTGAGATGTGAGCGATTAAATGTGATAAATTGATTGTGATAAACGCTGAATCTCTCTGTTCCCGCCGAGATTGTGTGAGAAAAGACATGTCTTCGTAATTTTTAATGGTTACTTCTTTATCTTCAATCTTAGGTTGTGTTGAAATTGTGGTCGGTACAATATGTGCAACATGTGAAATTAAAATTATAGATGAATCTTCACCTATGTAAAAAATATATTTCTAAAGAAACTATTGGATGCTAGTGAAGCAAGATCTGTAAAAGTAACTTTGCAGTAACAATTTTGAAGCAAGCTTTTGAAGAGGAAGCAAGACCTCGAACTGGCTTGCTGACAAGAATTATATTAAAAATTAAAATAAAGAAGAATTATTATATGAAGAGGTCCCCTTAGATCTGTTAGTTATTATTTCTCGAATTATTTCTGTTTTGAAGCTTCTAACAAACTTTTTTATATTCTTTTTGAATTAATTGATTCTTTGAATTTTGGAGAATTCGGAAAAGCTTTTCTTGAAGAAGATTATGAAGATCAATACTGAAGTACTCTGAAGCTTAGCTTCTTCAACACTTCTTTAAACTTTTTGGCACGTATTCTTGTTGAAAAGGATCAAGAATCAAGATTTTGGAGTCGAATTTTAGAGCAATCTTTCATGTCTGCTGAGGAAAGACCATGAAAAACAATATGGCGAGCCCTGAAAAATCTGTAGATCCAAGAACCATCCAACCGCGCGGGAAAGTCTGCCAGGAACATAACGAGGAGAATTGCCCAAGCGAGAATGAACGCGAGTTCGAGTCGCTGGAGTACGAGGAGGACGCATATTACGCGAAGCTGACAACGACGCCGAGCTTTGACGACATTGACGAACTGGGCGACGAAGAGGTAGACGAATTGGTGGTTCACTGCTGGCGCGACTCGAACGGGGAGATCGACGAGATCGTCGTGGATGATGGCAATCTATCCGTCGAGACAGAGTTCCTGCAGGGAGAGTCACATGACGGCCGCAAGAAGAAAAAGCGATCGATCCGCGTGATCTTCCAGGACTTCTCGAAACCTTACCTCGCTAAGATCAGCAACAGCCAGAATTACAAGAAGTTTCTCGAGCTGATGAAAGGTGCTGAAAGAAGAGAAGAGAAATCACTTCATCGCTTTTATATTCCTAATTTACAATATAGAGAAGTTGTTACGGATTTCGCTGAATTTACGGAAATCAGGGCAATTATCAAATTATCCATTCGCGGTTAATTTGATAGAATATTTTAAAAGTATATCAATAACGTGAACTTTGTTTGAAAAATTATAACAATTAAAAATAAAAATATTTCGAATTAAATGTAAAAAATGAAAATTAGCAAGAGAATGTTATTTTTTAATTAATCAGAAAGGTTATCAAGGTCAAATCATTTGACAACGATGTTTGAAGTGTCTCAAAAATATCGATATTAAGACGTTAAATATATTGAAAAATTGTGAATGATTAACATGATGAAATTTTGACAAATTTGAATACAGGAATTATAATAATTGACTGAATATTGTATATTAATTGCTACTTTATGTTTGATTAAATTTACATAAACTTTAACTTATCAAAATAATTATTGAATATTACTAAAATATTTTATTAATATTATTTACAAAAACACGATCTCAAAGTCTTCGATTTTTATTCCGACTTTTAACATCTAACTTTTGAATTTCTTAGTGGTCTATATTTTCGTAGATTCGCAAGTGCTTAAATTACTTAAGTGCTTAAATATTTAATTTTAAGCATAACAGTTGTGTATACTTTCACGCGAGAAATTACACGGTTACGTCTAGCACGGTTACTTCTCGATTTATTTCTTCTTGAAACGTGAAAATACATGAAAAAGGATCGAGGAATCGCTATCGAGTACAGCGACGTGGAAATATACTTTTATTTTTTCTAGGACGATGTTTCGCTGTGTTGAAATTGCAGAACTCGGCGCATTCCTTCGCGATCTGACGAAATCAGCGAAATAATTGGAATCGCTTATTAAAAATTGTAGCAATTGTTTCCCGGGAATTATTGATAAATTACACTCGATCACATTTCTATTTTCATGTTTGCATTTTGTGCAGGCAGACACATGCAATAATTAAATTAATTTTATTTTTTAATTTTGATGTTATAATAATTTTTTTTATTTTACTTGTTTTAAAGAGAAATATTATAATTTTGGTAGAATTATATATAAATGTTACCTTTCCATATGTAACATAATCTTAATGTAATAAATCGCAAGTTGCTAACGAGAAAACTGACTCCTCCCGAGCAGTTAGCGTGACCGTCATGGTACAGTATACCTTAAGACTAATTTTCTTCCTTCCTTTTTGTTCCAGGAGAAGATGCCTCGCTTCACTCGGCCGGCTCTCTGTCGCCATCGTCGGATAACATGGCGAACGAGCTTCAGGGACTCTCCTTGGAGGAGCAAGAACAACAAAGGGCCGAATGGAGCGCCCAATTAGCAAAGGTAAATCTCGGATACTCTGGAAAATCCTAAGGAGAAAAAATAATAAAATCAATTCCAGGTCGAAGAAGAGATACAGACTCTGAGACACGTTCTCGCCAACAAGATCAAGGTTTCCCAGGATCTGAAGAGGAAGCTTGGCATTAGTGTCTGGAAGGAGCTCAGTGACGATGTCAATCAGGGACTCAAGAACGTTAAGGAGAGCCATGTGTATGTATCCTGCTATTTGTTTGCTTTCTTTGCATGCTCTTTTGTCTGTACATATACCCTGTACATATATACATATACATACGCTACACTTGCTCTGTGTGCACTCTACTATATTTTATATATAAAGGAGAAGTGGATAAGTAAACCATAACAAGATCACTGCACCATAAAATACTTCAAACAAAATATCTTTAAACTCGCGAAATATTGTATTGCATATTAAGAAAATATTTAGCGGTCTTTGAGAAATACATGAACCGCGTTAATTTCTCATTTCTTTACTATTCTTTATTTTTGTTTATTTCTTTTATTTTTGTCTGTTTGTTTTTATTTTTACGAAGCAACGACGGTGATCATATTTTTTTGTTGATACTCCACTTCTACTCTTTAGATACACGTAGAAGCAATGATTTTTTTCACTTTTGGTTGGGTTCTCATTCAGTTATCAGAACGTTGGTGAAACATTCGGTCGCTTAACCAGGACAATCTCCGCGAACAGTTTGTAAGTACGCACACAGTGTCTCATTTTCCTCTCGTCGCAATTCATTTTGTAACGGTATTCTGCATCGTAGGGGTTAAACCACTGTAGGGCACGAAAAAATAGGCATATTTCGGGAATTTTTTTTGCGCAATAAAGAGATCAATCGAAATTCTGCAAAATGAGATTTATAATTCTAGTAATGAAGTACAAAAAATATTTTTTTCAACTTTGTTCATGACAAAATGGCGGCTGCGCAGCATTTCTCCGTCGGTGCCTTTTTTTTGAAGGGGTCCACGGCCGAAAACCTAACTCCCGCAATTTTTGACCTGGAACAAAAAACCAGTTTTTTCGATTCTATAGAACAACAGCAAGAGACGTACGTAGGGTTTTTTCAATATATTGATTTTTTGCGAAATGGTGCACTTTTGAAAAAAAAGTTTAAAATTTCATGAAAAAAATCGTCACAAAATTGTTTATAAAAAAAATATGCAATGTAAAAAAAAATCCTACGTACGTCGCTGGAGAAAGCAATTTTGAATATACTGTTAAATTTTTCAGATCGATCGGTGAAGATTTGTTCGAGTTATGTTTCCGGCCAGTTCAAAAAAAGTGGTTTCGAGAAAAATGCGTTTAAAGTTTTAAGTACTGTAAAATCATATTATATTCTTATATACCTTTAATCTGCGATGCCTGCACCATACAATTGGCCTTCTAGATTGACATCCTCCTCCTCTGTTTCATTTCTTAAGGCTTTCAAGTCGATTCGAGCCTCTCTTGCATCTTCACTCAACGATCGTTCCGCTCTCTTGATGCGCTCCGCGTCCACCTCCATGCATAGATTGTAGCTGTTTGGGCCAATTGTCATGCCCATAGTGTCGATTACGTGCAAAATTGAGGAAAATCCGTCATTGAACACACAAGTAGCAATATTTGTGGCAATATCTAATACTAATTTTCCACTAGATATTGATTTTGGAGCCATCGCCCATACGGTCGAGTTGAAACTCTCGTTGCTGTTCTGAGTAAATCCGCCGATGCAACGAGTGAGAAGATCAGTCCTTACTCAATTCTTCGTACACTGGCTTTATAGCTTCGAAAACTTCTTTGTGCATAGGTTGTTGGTGTTGATAATCGCCCAAACTGTTTGTCGCTTTCGCTTTTTGCCAAGTGCACCATGAATCTTTTCCAATTGGGCACTTGTCGTGTTGCGGATTATTATCTGTAGATAATTTATGATACAGTGTAGCCCATATAGCGTTCTTCATCTTTTCAATCGAATCGCAATTTCTACGAATAGCTAATCCGTAATATATAGATAGTTCGTCGATAAGCTTGCCTGTCAATTTTCCTTTTTCTCCAAGTCCTTTTTTAGCTTTTTTCAAGTTACGGAGACGGGTGCTCATTCGTTTCTGAACATGATCTATGCATTCTTTTTTCTGTATTGTAATATTTTCGTAAGGCGTAGCATCTGTAATACCTTTAAAGGTCTTGGAATCGCCGTCGCCGATATAACTTGCGTACTTCACGTTATGTAAGGTTTCAGAGCGCCGAAACATTTCAACAACTGCGTCGATTTCCATTTGTCCAGCCGATCCCTCGTGGTTTGCTTGGCATTCGCTCGCATGATTTTCTGACCATTCCGCATATTCTTCTGTTTCTTCTTTTTTCTTCCAATATTCACACGATTTACAATATTTTGATTTTACGATAACATCTATAACTTTGCCAGTGTACCAACCAATAAGAGAAACCAAGCCATACAAAGATGAAAATCCACGTTTTCGCCAAGATCCGTCGCCCGATACCGTGATTCCATTTTTTTCTCCTTTCTCAGCAGAAATTGTTTTTTCTTCTTTCGCTGCATTCGAAATACTCTTCTTACAAACAACTTCTGTTGCACTAGCAATGTTTTTAACGACCTTGTCATAAAACGATTGAAAGATCGGGCGGGGCAGTTCCATAAACGCACAAAATTTTGTTATTCCGCGTAAACCAACTCCAAGCAATCGCATGACAAGCACAATTCTGCGGTTAATTTCGTAGGCATTCTTAACATATGGGCAACTTGGTATTTCTGTTTTTTCACACTTATCACAGGACACAACTATTTTAAATCCCAAACCTCATTTGCTAGTTTCAGTGAACTTCACTTCCGAATGGCACACTTTACAAACAACGACGTTCGAAATGGCGGCAAAAACTGCTACGAAATTTAAGAAACGATAGCTAAAAGTAGAGTCCACTTCAATATCGTAAAAATCACGCTGCTTCAATTTCTTTGCCGATGCGCTGACATTCAAATCCTCGGGCGCTTCCATTTCATGCCGATTCAACGGTCGTCTGCGTGACGCTTGCAGTTTCTTGCTGAATGCACTGTCAGTTTTTGATCCTTTTTTATAACGACCCGCTTTACTCATGGTGAAAATCAATTGCAATTATCACTGTATTATATGAACTATTATTCGAATATTACAAAACTTATACACGAAAGCAAAGCGTCCTTTTCAACGGTCGATCTTCGCTTTACTAACGCTACACAGACGTTCTTCACATGTACATTACTAATACTGACCCCTATAGTCATCCAGGTAAATTCTTAACATTCTAGACTATTCGGGGGACAGTCCCTTCTCTATCGACTGCCGTTATACCTGCTTCCGTACTTCCAAAATTACAGCGCGCGCAGTGATCACAAAAGGCGCTCGGGGCATATCTGAGAGCGTTGCGGCAGAATTAAAAATTTGGATATTTAGACATTTTTGCCGCCCTCCATCTTTTAGTATATCATTTTTAAGACCCTAAAACACCTTTTAAGCAAAAAAAAAATTTTTCTTTTTTTTTTTTAAATTCTACAGCGGTTTAACCCCTTAACGATAGATATTTATTAGATGTGTATAAATTCAGCACCTTTTTCACAAAATTCAAAGGTTATTCACAAAAAAATCAAATAGTTTAATGTACGAAATAATCTCCATTGTTTTCTATAACTTTGCCCCATTTATCAGACAATGTGCTGACAAATACTCTCGCAGCACAACAGCATTATTTATTAATTAATATTTTTTAATTAAAATGCGAAAAATGCAGTGTTTTAATGCTGCCATCGTGTTTATTACTGTTTTATGAGGTTTTGTCGTCTACTTCGCTAAGTCGTATGGTGTTTTAAAAACGTAGAGGCCCACATTTACAAACCGCAAAAGAACAGGAAAATATTTAATCTTAAAACGGAATTATAAGGCAAATGTAAAGGCACCGAATTAATTTATACACCTAATATATATAGAGTGCTTCTGAAATAGGTCTTCAAGCTTTGGCAGCATATTCATCCGCAAAGCAAATACAAAATTTGGTAAAAATGTGCTTTGTATAACTTATATTTGTATTTAACCATCGACGAATATCGCTATCATACTACATCGCTATCATACTACAGATTATCATTACATTTGCTTGAAACAAAACAAAGTTTAACACAACAAACTAACTTTATCTCATATCTAGGAGCTTTATGCCGATTAAAAATTAATTAACGCAGTTATTGTTAGGAGATAATCTACATATAAAAATCTGAAAATTTTGCTGTTTTAGTGATAAATATTCGTTTTTTTTTGTCATATTAGATACCAAAAGACAGAATCTGTACTCAAATCCACGGCTGAGAAGACGACTAGTATTTTGGGAGGCTTCGGTAGTGGCATTACCATGAAACTGGGCCAGATGCGCAATTCCGACAGCTTCCGGTCGCTGGAAGAAAGAGTTGGATCCGCCTGCGAGAACATCAAGGTAACTAAAATTAAATCGGATTAATTTTACTAAATAAATATTTGTATTATAATATTTGTATTAAATTAATCTCTTAAATTAACTATTTTATAATTTGTTAGTTGTTAAACTCGTGCGCTTAGAAATTTTCTAATTTTTCCATTTCCAATTTTTATGCTACTAAATGTACACAATTTAAACTAAACGAATCAATAAAATAACACATTTTATTGCATGTTGAATTTATGTTTCTTGGAATTACTAATTTATGAAATTTCTTTGATCTTTTATTCAAGGATTTGAATCTTTTTCTTCTTTTTGCAGACAAAAGTCGTGCCTTCAAGGTCCGGCTCGACGCAGAGCTTTGACGAGGCTCTTCGAGAGTCCGAGGCAATGAGGCGCTCATCTGCGGCTCCATCGGTCACCAGCCCGACCATTCCCGAGGACAAGATGCTCTCTTAGAGCTCGAAAATCGCGGAATACAAAGTGTTGATACCGCGCTATATTATTACTGCGTTCGTCTATTGCAGTCGCTTTAGCGGGCCAAATGGCGTATCCGTGCACGTCGGATGAATCATTCGATACTGCGCTCAGTCGAGACTTCGATCGCGAGCACGATCGTCCAAGTACTATCCTATTCTTTATCCAATAAAAAATATATTTTTTTTGCACGCCATTCCCTCACGCCTTCCCCCTCGCAGGATCGCCTTTCTCCGGGCTACTCAGGACATCCCTGACGCGAAGTGTTTCATGTGATTTTTTATATTCGATACTGAATAACGGGTACTCAAGACGATCTATTTTCCAAACAATGAAATGCCTTTTGAAATTTTTTATAATTAATTGTGATTTGTAAATACAATAAAATATATTTGGGGCTCGAATCGGAGCTGATTACTTATATGTATATGCCGCGAGAGAAACTTAATTTTGGATAATAAAATTGCGAAAAAGAAATTTGCGACACGGTTCCTCTATAATTTTTACCGTTACACGATATACAGTTGTAAATCTTTTCTTTTTCTTTCGATATTCGAGCGATTGTATTTAATTGTATCAAATCGATTTAAATTCATACTGAAAAACACTTGCACTTGTCTCTGCAAATATTCATAACTTTTGACGCTCGGAATTTCATTGCATATTACCGGTGTTCCGAATCGACCTGATAGAGCTGCCAAAAGCAAGTATCTTCAACGATTTATGACGAATGACCCGTCCACTGACAATATTTTACACTGTATACTAAATGGAACTTCTCACTTATTATGCAAAATCTAGTTATTGCGAGTCATTCGGAATATTCGATCCGCCAAAATGTGATCGGAATCTCGAGAGACACATCTTTATTTTTTCTATCTGTTTAATTACAGAAAATTGTAGCAAAATGACAGAAAAATTATTTAGAAAATCAAACAGATAAAGCTTGTTACAAATAATTAAGTCGTGATAATGTAAATGAGGAACGCTTTTCCACGTATCATGAATGATTTTATCGGAAATTATGCAGAATGAGTCACCGGAAGCAAAACAGACAGACATGGTCGAAAATACAGTCTTTTATCTTCGTTGGAGATGTTTAACAGTTTTGCTTTCTATCGACTTGTTCTGTATATTGGACTGAGAGAAAGTTCCTCGCGATTCTCGATTTCACGAATGGATACTTTTTTAAGTGCGCGGATAATCTAGTGATTCGCGCGAAATTCGAGAGATATTTTGTATTCTAGCTTTACGGATGGATTATCGACGACGCATAGTGCACGACGTATGTTCTTGTAACATTAATACGCAATAATTCACGCGCGAATCTGCGAAATTAAGCTCGTATGTGCACATGCGTTGCAACGGAGTGATTGATCGTTATTAACGACAATTAACCGTGGTTCGTCGATAATGTCTACTGCAAGACACCTTCTTGTTCATATTGATAAATAAATTATTTTAAATGCTAAAAATCACAAATATCTCACCTCCTGTAAACCAAAAAAACTTTCTTAATCATCGAATTTAAATATTATGCTACGGTCTTGAAAGTTTCAAATGCATTACGCAGTTTTTTAACATTTGAGGTCAATACGGGAATAAATTAATTTTTATTATATACAATATACATTATAAATAAAATATGTCCATATATGTTATCTTTCACCTGTACAATTGCTGTTTGTATACATAAGAAAAATAATAAGAAAAAGAATTTAAAAATAATTATAAGGATAATTTTAGCATTGTTTTCTTTTTTTATACAAAAACGTGAAGTTTGAGAAAGGAAGTGAAAAGAATTCCTATATATAAATGTAACAATTATATATCTATATGTAAAATATGAATATATGTATACAGAATATTGTGTATAATTTAATCGCAATTTTATCTTTCGTAAAAAAAATGCAAAAGTTATTTTTCTAATTATTTTTTAATTATTTCTTAAAAATACGAGCAAAGATTATACAAGAGAAAGAAAACATATATGCACATATTTTATATACATATATATAATTATACACAAAAAATTTTTTCCGGAAAATGACGATTTAAGTTTCAAATTTCAGTTTTATTGCACAGGTTTCATACTTCAATATTATTTTAATTGTTACAACGTTACAATTAGTTCATTATTTCGCGCGATCATATTTCTGACACTGATATAATTTCAAACTTTAATTATTTTTAGATAAAATAATCGCGCTGCGATTAATTGGTCGTTTCGATATTTCGAAAATCACAATTTCGGCCTTCGGCCAACATCATGCAATTAACTGTGGACCGCGCGAACCGTTCAGACGCAAATCTCGCACGCGATAAACCATTGCGTGAGTGCCTCTCGTGATCTCGTGAAGCGTCAGATTTATATATAACCATAACGTTACGCCGATGTCGCGGATTTCGGCGTCGACGGAGTTTTTTTTCTCCAACGATCAAGATCTCCCCTTCGCGCGTTTCGAGGTTATTTTTGATTCCGGTGAAGTACAACGAAAGCGCGACTAAAAATGGCGTACGTATACCACATATGCACACACGCAGGTGTTAGTATCGCTTTATAATTTATAGCTGCGTATTTTATGACAGTTCATCGCATTTCGATCGTCTCCGATACTCGTGAAGATATTGGATTTTTACGTCGAATATCATCGATCGCGTTTGAATTTCCCATCGCTAAGAGGCGCCACTGGTTCGCCATTACGCGCGAACTGCAGTCGTCGCGTTTCCTCTGTTTCACGGATGTTGAAGGACTTGAAGGAGACTAACAATCGGATTGTATTAAATCAATCGACGTGCTCGAGTACATCCACTGCTCCAATTCTCCAAGCTGTTACCAGTTCTGAGGAGATCTTCGGAAAGGAAATGGACAATCTTAGCAGGAGAGTAGGTATGTACGACCCGATCCAGGAAACCTCGATGGTGCGGTACGTTGATGCAGCTCGGTGAGTGAACTTGATTGCTATTATGCTAATTACTGATATAAGTGATATAACCGTTTATTGCTTGAGGGGCATAACGGTGAAATTGCATCCCCCAATTTAGTAAGCAATTTTGTTCATTATCATACTGACTTAAATCAGTGATAATATAGTAAGAATATAATAAGTATTCCAAAAAAAAAAAAAAAAAAAAACACTCGAAAATATCTGATGGACTTTCTGATGGAAAAATATTTGATAAATTAATTAATCTCGTCAGTCGTTTCTTCCCAAAAATTTATTCGATAATAAAGTATAAGGATTCTTTAATTAGAAAATGTTCCGTCTTGCTCCAATTTTTGGAGAAATTTTCCGATTGCTCCGAAAATTTAATCAAATATTTATAGACAAAAATTCAAATAAAGCACAAAGTGATCGAATAGTATTGAAATCCTTGTGTCTTGATTATTCGGTTAAGAATCAAAGATATTTCGAATACAATCGATTAAACATCAGACGTCTCACGTGTCTCTTCTATTCCTCTTTTTTTTTTTATAAAAAAGCATATAAACCTTTATTAAAACTAAGTACAAAAATAATAGGTACATTTCTTCGTCTTCGCGTCTAAATCTCTAAATTGCTATGCCGGCTGGTCCGCCATTCAAAACTTTTTCAATCATTGTACACTCGTGAGCAACAGCGAAGAGTATCCTGCCGAAGGATGATACAGGGTGTTTTTCCTCCTCATATAGGATGTTTCAAAATTTTCTCGCCATTTCTCTAAGACGTTAAAAGATAAACTAACAAGAATAGAGAGCGATTACATACCAAAGTCGAGTCGACATTAATTAATTCATAATTAATCCATAAGTTAGAGAAACGAACGATCCTTGCTTCTCGAATCGCCTGCAATTCCACGCGATTATACACAGTGTCCCGTAATTATCGACGCCACTTTTTATTCGTTCGACGGGAGCTTTATTAAATGTCATTCTCTCTAATATCTATATTAGGTAATTAAATATATTCTCGTCGACAAGTTAGACGAAAATTTCGTTCACTATACACATATTGCACTCAGCAATTTACTATTGATATAAAAATCGTAGATCGTATCGCAGATCACTCAACGATCGCTGAAATTGGGAGAGAAACTTGAACAATCGTGTTACTGCTAAACTATAAAACACAACGGGTGGGGCCTTATATAAAGTTTGAAAACGAGCCTTACGTGTCGGTCTTTAAAGAATTATGGAAGGAAAGAGCGATAAAACTGTGAAAAAAAAAGATATCGACATAACGCACGTGGGTACGTTGCTAATGTATACATATACATATATATAAAACCATATATATTTGCGTATCTTTACGTATAGAGAGAGAAACATATGTATATTTATATATATATTACGACTTCGTTAACAACATAAAATGTAATTATTCACATAACACAATAATCCGTGATAAAATAAAATATCATAACGATCTGTTTTTGTACTAGGTAGGCCGACGCGCATACAGGGTGTTTCCGCATTACCGAAAATTATCTCAACAACAGATTTTTCCGAATTTAAAGCCGATTTCCTTCAGCATAAATTTCATGCGCGATTTTAACGAATTAAAGATCAATGGAATATCCTATTCAGGAATATTTTCTATCTTTTAAAACTATTTTATATTAGAGATTTAATATACGATTTTTGTATAAAATTTTTAGAATAATTAAAAATTAAATAATTTTATATATATTAGTTTTTATTTTATTTAAATTGAGAATATTTTAATTGAAATTAGAGATTAAATGGTTGCAGGAAAGAAATATATAGATTTCAAGGAATAAACTTCAATTTACAAAAATTTGCCGTTGAAATATTTTTCGTTAGTATGTGGTCACCCTATATATAATATATAATACATCTCATTAACTTCTTCGGGCAAAGGTTTGCATTTTCGCGCGCATTTAGAGCTAAATGGAACTCTTCGGCTCTAATTTTGATTCACGATCGAGACGAAGATCAAACAGCCACATTTTAGCTAAATGCGCGCGCTTACCTCTCTTCATCGGAAATTAATCTACGTCTTTTTTCGTCGCGCGGCCCTCGACCGCTTTGAGTATTATTGTATCGCATTACAAAAAGTGGGAAAGAAAGGACGCCTTCATTTACATTCTCGTTACCATGGTAACCTCGGGATTCGGATTCGTATCCTTAACGGGCTGTGCAGCCGCCACGTTATTCCTAGGATTAGCTTTACATACGTACATGCTAGGCAAAGTATAGGCTGAGAAGAAAGTAACATTAAAAGAACATTTTAAGAACGTGTCTCGAACATATAGGGAAAGATCTCGGCGATCTCGTGGATTCTCGAGTACTGAGAAACCGAGGATCCGTATAGACTTCGATGAGTATTCTCTTATACGTGATGCGAACGACGAAGCGGCTATTCGACACATTGTCAGGAAATAAATATTATATTACGATATTGCACTTAAAATAAACATGCCATATAAGACAAATATTTTTTTCATAAAATAGACCTTTTGTCTTCAAATAATTTCAAATTATCGTAAATTTTATAGTGAAAAATTTTAAAAATGGTATACGTAAGAAAAGAGAAACATATATTGTTAATAAAAGAAAAAATTAGAATATTTTTGAGCATCGTTACTTTTCTGGAAAAAAAATTTCTTTTCGCAAAATAAAAAAGCTACATTTTTTGTCGCATTTATTATAGACATAATTTTGGATTATTTTTATCTTTCTAAAATTCTGTAGTAAATTTAAAAAGTAGTAAGATTGCCATCCACGATTATTCGCGATTTTTTTCTATCGATAACTCGTTTTCTTTTGCATTTGCGTCACGCGATTCGTTCATAGTGACCTTTGCGTTGCTCTTTTCGCGCAATCTTCCATCTATGGAGATCATTGTTGTAAGACGGAGTGTACCACACCTCCATCTTACCTTCAGAAGGTTAACAGGCTTGTGTGCACAACTCTTAAACAGTCGCCTAGCTAGACTAATTATAAATAAAACTTACTGTGTCATCAAATTTCAACAACGAAAAAAATCTCAATCCTTAAACATAATTTAAACATTTTTTCAAATTAGAAATAAGATGTTTGAAATAATGCAAATAATGATAAAAGCGTAAAAATAATAAAAATGAAAAAAAGATAGAAGAAATTGATAAGAAACATTTCATACATTATTTACAAAATCGGTCTGTATAAAATTAGCAATTTCAGAAATTCGAATATAAAATTCCTTAGAGCCGAAGAAGGATTTCATTCCGAGATCCTTCAGGCTCATTAACCCTCAAAGACGTCGCGCTTGTAAGTCATCGCAATGATGCCGCTTTCCTTTCGCGATCGCGAGATCGAGGGATCGATCACGCGGTCAATTCGCCACGCGCGGTTGATTAGAAGCGGGATTAGGGCGGGCCGCAATTTAATTCTACGAGATTGGTGAAAGCGGTGATGCTGCGACGGCGGTGACTTTAAACGTCCCTTATAAGGTCATTCTCATCATCGCGATCTTTAAGTACCTTAGATGTAATGAGGCGCTGCCGTAATAACGCCCTTATATCGAGGTGCCCTACAAACCAAGCGAGCCAGGCCCGCTTTTCTACACTTAAGTACAGTGTGCGACCTAGTTTACTTAGTTCTTTAATTAAGTTATTTACTTCGAGATCAAATTTACTTTGTCCAGCAATTAAAAGGAATATAGACCAAATTCTAGAGTCATTAGTTCCGAAGGAAACAATAGCTTCTAAATTTTATAATTTCAAATATTACGTATAGTATGGATATATATATATGAAAAAATCTTTTAACTTTTACTTCTAGCTTTTAACTTGTAAATATATTTTTTATAAACAGCAGTTAAAAATAATAGGTATAATAGAATAAAATCGCAGAGTTTCTAACTTTAAAGAGAGATAAAATTTTACAATTTATAATTTATTTATAATTTCCGGAAAAAATCTACAAGTCTTTATCTTTTTCTTTTGAAATCTTTCCTGCTTTTTTAATTAGAATAGTAAAACACACACAGAGGCAAGATACGATCTCTCTCGGCACGCTAAAATCATCGAAATTAGATGTCTAGCTGTAATTACGATGGTTTACTGTTGATGTCTGATTTAATTAGAGTAATAGGCGTCTGTTAATCCTTCATAGTTTTTCCTCCCTTCTCTTTTTGATAAATCGACTCTAATTGTATAAAATAACAAATATAATATTATTTCTGCCTATTTTATGACTACATATTATCGTATAATTGTGATTTATGACTAAAAAAATTGCAATATCGGTAGCACTATTTGTTAACAAACGATTAAGTGATCATTGCAATACCTGACGATGTGCTTTCTAATATCATTTGCCGCTTGCGTCGTCGATTGAGTATCGATGTCAATATAACAGAAGAATAGTCTCGATTATGTTGCGCATACGTGACTAATTACGCAAATTGGACGAATCGGCGGTGATCGGCGAGGGAGGCGACCGCGACTGCGAAGTCACGCGAGACTTTCCAATTTTTTCCAGCGAATACTGTACAGATTTTTCCCTCAATATTCTTGTGCTCGCAATTTGTGTCCAAGCGAATCTCACAAAGTATAAACTTGAATATAAATCCCTCGCGAAATTCCGCGATATTTTTAATTGCACGAGAACGGGCATGCATTTATTTTTATATAACGTGACTCTCTCCTGCAGAGGAAGATAATTTTAGAAAATCTGAAATTGAAATCAGGTCGTTGATAAGAATCGAATGCGTCGCGTCTTTTAAATATGCGCCTCTCCGTGAACCGCCTCACTTTTACGCAGCGGCCGTGTAATTAATTATCACGATAACGAATCGTCGACAGAGAGGCGAGTAAAATTATCGCCGTATTATAAGTGAGGTGAATTTATCGCTACTTGCCGATATACGATGTGACCACGGCCACGGTGAGGTCGCGTGCATGCGCATACGCGATGAGCACGCACGTAACGCAATATCGACGCAACGTGTAATTACCAGGCGAACCTCTCGCGTTACAGCCCGAGGCGGCCCTTCGGAAACTCTTGACTTCCGTAACGTTGTTACGGGCCTCCCCCGGAAAATGTAGCACGCGTCTACAGGGTACGTTTGCAAGGATTCGCACGTCTCTCGGTCGTCGCACTCGCCGAAATGAGTATATTGTATCGTGATTAAAGTGCTGTCGCAGCTTTCGCGATCGTAGCCGAAAGAATCGCGTCAATTACATTATTAAGATCAGTGGCTCCAGTTAATTGACCTTAATTACTTCACTGATTGTTTATTTCTTTTTTATCGAAGACCCATTAAGTTTAATGCTGATAACGACGGCAGTGAATATCATGATGTATATGTGTATCAGCTATTATTAAAGAGCAGTTTCATTTACGGATATTAACTCTTTACGATATTTTTCAAAAACTTTCGATGATTCAGGGACTATTAATTTTTACGAAGATAGCAGAGTGCATAAATTGCTTTGTTAATGATTATCTTGGTTTTGTTAATATTTAATATTTAATTACACTAAACTAATTTAATCGTCAGTTTTATCGATGTAAATCAATAGTAATTTACTCTAAGTCTTCATATTTAATAACTTTATTAATAAGCATATATATATATAATCATTATTTAGAAGTTCTGTAATTGTATATCGACATATTTTTACCGCAAAAAAGTTTGACTTTGAAGAGTTAGTAAACACTCTATCGAAACTCTGGAAAAACTATTATTTGTATTCGTCTTTACAATCTCAACTAAAGAAATAAAAGTACGGAATTCAATAAAATGTCTGGAAAAAAAAAACTTATTCAATAAAACGATGAATTCTATCGTTAATATTCAGACTTATGGTAAGTAGGGCACCCGCCTGAACAACAAAGTACTCGTATAATATTAATATTACAATATCAATAAAATAGTGTATATATAATTGTAATATATATACATCAACAATATTATAATATCATATTATCACACACGTAACATTATTGTAATATTATTATAACATTAGTATTTCGGTATAAATGCTTTCGTGGAGGACTTTATTTATTTCGCGAATAAATTAGGCAAGAAAGGACTAAAAGAGCGATTCTTACGGCAAACGATTACGGTGATTCTGCGGCATATACGTAGCATTCGATAGAACGTTCAAAATGGTCGGAAATAATCGTTGTCGCGGTTGGTCCCTTTTTCAGCTGCGCTTTCGCGAGAGAAGAGAGAGTTAAAAAAAAAAGGAATACCAATGAGAGAACAGCACTTATACGCATCTCGTTACGTTTGCTTCGCTCTAAACCGCTCGTTGAGTATGTACCTAAATCACAGCTCATGCTACTAATTACTTATTAAAAGGTCTTCCTTTCGATACTCTGCACTTATTATTCTAAGTTACTGCCTAATCTACTCTCTGTGTATACGGGGCGTTTCAAAACTACGAGATGTTTTTTTTTCGCTAACCCTTCGGCCGATTTGGAATTGATCTTTCTTTAACAAAAATGTTGAAGCATCTGTAGTTTTCAAATCTCAGTTAATTTCGTTAACTTTTTAGAAATAAAATTTTAATTTGTAGGTAAAAAGCATGCAATGTTAAGAATTTGTAGGATAAATAATGATCTTTTCTAACATTTTTATTAAAGAAAAGTTGTTTTTCCATTGTCGAAGAAGCTTTAAGAAGATCCGGTAGTTCTGGAACATCATGTACATATTGTACATAATTATACATATATAAAAAATTTATTTTATAAAACATCTTCAACGTTAATATCTCGTGGCTATTAAATAATAATAAATCGTTAATTAGCCTATATATATTAATCGTTCTGTCCTCATCGTCGTCGTCGCTGTTGTCATTGTCTCTGTCATTATTGTCATTAATGGTAATTGAATGATCGTAGGAACAACAATTTCACGGATGTCATGTTAGTATAAGGGGAATGATTAGCTCCTCTTGGCCGTCCATAATTAATTAATAATACAAAAACTCGGCGACAGAATTGCCGCCGTTAGGATAGATAATCTCGCAAAGTTCGAAGTTCTTAATTAACTTTTTAATTTACAACTCTTCGGTCGCGTAGATTTGTTATGTAAAATTCAATCGGCGCGTTTTCCGTTAATATACAGGATGTCACAGAACATTTCTACTTTCGTATAAATTAGAAAAAATTATTTTTTGCAACGTAATGATTCTCAAATTTAACCTGATTTGGGAATCAATTAAGTTAATTCAAAAACTAATTTAAGCAACTATGCGAGTTTTAATTAAAATAACTTGAAAAACTCAATAACTGAGGTTCAAATAGTTAAATAAACTTAATTACGTCAATCTAAATAGCAATTTAGGCAAACGAATAATTTAATCAAGTTATTACTAATTAAATATAATTCAAGTCCGGCTTGAGTAACTCAAGTTAGATATGTATTTCGAACTTTATCAAATAATTTCCCCCAAAATTTACTTTTCAAGAAATACATGAATTTGTTTCTGGACACCCCGTACACGATACGCCTATCTAATGCGTTCGTCATGGTTCGCTCTTTCTCGCAAGCTCGTTCGCCTTTCCATAATGGAAAGAAAATCATATTCATATAAAAAAATGGGGAACAAGAAGAAAGCGGAGACCAGGTTCGGCCGCCATCTTTTCCCAGAGAAATAAAAAAGAAATCGTGGACGACGTGTATCTGCGCCTGACGTTGTGGCCGCGTCTGTGTTCTGTGAACTAACTGGGGGGACTGCAGGCAGTTCCCGTCGGGTCTACAGCGACCTGGGACCTGTTGGCGATGGCGGGGGACGCGGAGGTCGCGTTAGTCTCCGCCGTTGGACTGGTGTTTCCGTTGTTTCCGCCGCTTCCGGAAGCGGTCTGCTGGATACTGGCAGGCTTCTGGGTCACGTGGGTCTGATAGTGCTTGGCCAGATGAGCCTTCTGACGGAAGCTCTTGCCGCAGAGCGAGCAGGCAAACGGCTTCTCGCCGGTGTGCGTTCGGATGTGCACGTTGACGCTGTACTTATCCTTGAAGCCCTTGCTGCAAATGCTGCAGTAGTGCAGGGAGCGTTCCTTGCGCTGAACGCTGCCGGGCGAGCCACCGGAACCGCTGGTTTGTTGCTGACTCGCGTTGCTGGCTTCTGTACCGGCGCTACCGTTACTGGCACCGTTGGCATTGCTGCTGTTGCGATTGGCGCGTCTGACGTACTTTTTCGGCGTCTTAGAGGTGACGCCTACGCGGCCGGAAGTCAGCTGCAGCTGACCCGACTGTTGCTGCTGTTGTTGTTGATCTACGTCGGTTCGTTGAGCGGATTGCGGTTGCAGAACATCCTGCTGAGCAGCCGTAACTACTGTTACAGTGCTCACCTGGCCCAGATCGGCTGGTAACGTGATGGTACCTAGACTCCCACTTGCTGGATCTAATGTATACATCACCGTAGTGGTCGCCGACACGTTACAAACCGGCTCAAGGCTGCAGTACGATTCCACCACTTCATTCGCGATGCTTTTAAGCTTCTCGTAATCGCCCGGCCGATAGGTCGTCTGGTCCAGCTGCGAGAGCAGCAGATCCTCATCGGTGCAGGCCTGCATGGAGTCCTCCTGTTGCTGTTGCTGTTGTTGTTGATCGGCCACCAGTAGACCCGCAGTTCCCGAAACCGGCATCGAGATGGTGGACGTCTGCGAGGACGGCGAAGACGAGGAAACCGACTGGGCGGGTCCGGTGTATAGTTTTCCCTGAAGAGCGCTTCTCAGGAGACTTTCGGCGGAATCCCCGGCACCAACGGCGACCGCAGCCGCTGCTGCGGCAGCTACTTCTTGCAAATTCTGATCCGACAGCTTCCAGTCGTTATTGTTGTCGCCGGAACAGTTGGCCGAGGACGCTCGCGCGCACAACTCTTTGCTTTCAACGAATCCGCTATCGTCGGTAGCGTATTGCGATGAGGGCACAGTAAAACTACGGCCATCCGATCCATGAAACCTTTCGTTGACGCTCCTAGGCACCTCGCCGCTGGCTTGTTCGTGATCTTGCTCACCGGAGGACGGTTCCATGCTCAGAATGGCGTCTAGGTCGAGATTGGGCCGTAGAGACCAAGAGTCGCCGGACGTGGGCGCCGGACTTTTGCAACAATCCAACGCGTCCATCGAGTTTGCCTCGTTGTTCAGCACCGTCAGAGTATAAATGGCACCATCAGTGTTCTGTCGGTCGTTGGCGGTGCAACCCACGCGGCCCGAACCAACAGCCTGATGATGATCGTTGGGACCGCCGGCGGCCGAGTGAATGACGCTGTCGTTGGTGTGCGCGTTTGAGGACCAACAGTATTTATTGAGATCCTCCAAAAGGATGTTACATGTCTGTTCCTTGCTCTCATCCTCCTGGCCCCAATAGTCGCAATCGGATTGGTCCATGGCGGTGGTCTCGCCGGTTGGAACGTTTCCATGTTGCGAACGCACCTGATGATGGACGTGATGATGTTGATGGTGATGACCCAATGAAGCGGTAATGGTCGAGACGGGTGGTAATGCCGTCAGCGTATTATTGTTAGTCTCTTTGATGAAAGGCGAACTGCCGTGCGAGCCTTCGTGGTCATCGTGGGCCTGAAGATAACCGCCCATAGTGCGGCAGCCACTGGCACCGCGATGCAGGAAACTCTCCTCATCGGAGACGACGCCATCGGCCGAGGCGCAGTGTGGCGGTGGCGATACCACGAAGTCGAAGAAGTCTGTCTTCGGCAGATCCTCGCCGCCACCTCCTGGCGCGAAAGCCTCCGTCAAGTCCATGGAAATGATATAGCGGCGCTCGTTGTGCTCGTTGTCGCCGGTACCTGCTCCAGTTGATGTCGATAATTCGTTGAAGTTTGCTGGACGATGCCGACGTCGATTTAAACTAGGTATCCTCATCAAACGCAGCGCCCTCTATTCCGCCCCATTCGCCACCGCATCCTCGAGTTCCACAGACTACCTAAAAGAAAGAAACAGTGCGGTCTTAACCATATATGTAATATAATATATGTAAAAACCGTTTATGTAACACTCCTATATTGCTAGCCTCGGTCAAAAACTGGCGAAAACATTACACAGTGCAGACGATATAACTCTTTCGATCTCACAAATATTGGACGAGTTGCGTTGCACTGGCAATTTCTATTAACTCGGGTCACTTTTAGATTTAGGTTATGTCATAGTTGCGTCGCACTTGCGCAAAACAATCAAAGTCTAATATGCTGTCTCTTTTGCTTAGCACCTGATCCACATATAAACAAGATACGAAGCTAGTATAAATATTGGAGTATTACATATATTTTTAATGCGGTTCTAATGTGAGATTTCGAACTACTTTGCTAGTTCTTAACCCTCCATGGCCTCCATTGCCCTTGTGTGAGACAAACGCTCATATCAGAGCAAAGTTCCCTAAACTTAGATTAGTTTTTGATTGATTATTATGATTGATTAAATTTCAATCCAATCTCAATTCCAATCCGTATGATATACTCAAGACTATGTTGATCTGAAAAAATAACGTCGCACTAAACAGTGATACACGTACAGGCGCGGCACGACGCTCAAACGAGAGCACTAACATTTGTTTGCTGAACGAGGGCAATGGAGAGTTAATGTAAAAAGAGGCGTATCTTTTAATATTGATATTTTACGCTAATTATAAGAAGTTTGTTACATTCCATAGTCATAAATTCACGCACACAAACAAATCAAAATTAGAGAAGAGAATAAAAGAAAATTCAATTCAGTATTCGTTCCTATTATACAAGAATCTCACAAAGATACCAAAGAACATAATGTTGTACGATATCAGCGATATCGTAATAACATTATTTAACGTTTTCCGATTAAAAATATCCACTTTTAAATTATAATAATAGAACAGTGAAACGTCTGTCTATATGGCCACTGGTGGTGAAACTGAAAAACGGCCAACTTAAACAGGTGGCCAATTTATAGAAGAATGTACATAAAAATCATATTTAGAAGAATCAAAATTTATTTATATATAATTTTATATTAGTTTAATTACATATACATTAACATAATTATTGCTTTTACTTTTTTAATCATGATTATTTTTTTGTTGGAAAAAATCGCTGATTTTAGTTTCTCTCTTTTTTTCTTCTTGATTGTTAATTTATTTAATTTTTTTCGTTTCAAAGCCATTTTTTATTATTATACGTACGATTTTCACTGTAAGAATAAATAAATTTATTAATAATTATTAAATACCTTTACTTTTTTTAAAACACGTAGAAAAAAATTAATTACCGAAGAAACGTTATAAAATACAGGATAATCGTGTACGAGTAAAAGTTAAATGGTTATTGACTATTTACTGCGCGGACAAAGCAAAACCTACAGCTGCGTAAACACTGATATAATTCTCTGTTTACAACAAGCTCAAAACTTCGAAGCGTATGATTGGTATATAAAGGACCCCGCACTAATTATATGGGAAAATGGATCTCGGTAAAATCGGCTAATTTTTTAATATGTTGTAGCTTATGACCTACTGAACAAAAAATGTAATGGGCACAAAGCTAAATAATGGACAGTTTTTGAGCTACAGCCAGTCAAACACGAAAAATTCGGGTCTGCGCGAGTACTATATCACTACTCTTGGCATAACCCAGGACCAACGACATGGACGTGGTAGGGGGCTGGTCCCATGTGTGTGTGTGTGTGTGTGTGTGTGTGTGTGTGTGCGCGCGCGCGCGCGTATGCGTGTGTGTGTTTGTGTTTGCGCGAGCGCGCGACACTCGCACCTTCATAAATAGTCCGGGAGCCAGTAAACATTTTTGACACTTATTTTTGTAGTCAGTGAATTCAGATAGGATTGTTTCTTTAGTGATGCTAATTAACAAATCGGAAGTCTGGCTACGATTTTCCGCTGCATCAATCCAGGGAGTGCAAAAAAATACAAAGGGGTGGCACTTATTTTTGCACTAATGAAGTTTTTTCTACTAATGAGTGTTATCCTAACAGTCAGTAAAAAAGCAGTCTGGCTGATCTGCAGGTATGGCAAATGAGCCTGGCACGTGAATAATTTTTGGTGCAGCGGAAAATCGTAGCCAGACTTCCGATTTGTTAATTAGCATCACTAAAGAAACAATCCTATCTAAATTCACTGACTACAAAAATAAGTGTCAAAAATGTTTACTGGCTTCCGGACTATTTATAAAGGTGCGAGTGTCGCGCGCTCGCGCGAACACAAACACACACACGCGCACACACACACACACACACACACACACACACACACACACACACGCACACACGCACGGGACCAGCCTTCTACCACGTCCATGTCGTTGGTCCTGGGTTATGCCAAGAGTAGGGATATAGTACTCGCGCAGACCCGAATTTTTCGTGTTTGACTGGCTGTAGCTCAAAAACTGTCCATTATTTAGCTTTGTGCCCATTACATTTTTTGTTCAGTAGGTCATAAGCTACAACATATTAAAAAATTAGCCAATTTTACCGAGATCCAATTTCCCATATAATTAGTGCGGGGTCCTTTCTAAAAACGGCCAACATGCACAGGGTAAATTTTATACAAATGCAAGGAAAAAGTGGGCAAGATACAAGGCAGACAGGTGGCCAACTTGTCACAAAATTTTCCTATTCAAATCAATATATTTCTAGCGGTTCCGTGAAAATACGGCCAACTTATTGTTAGACAGGTGGCCAACTTGACAGGTTTTACTGTAAAAGTCTTTAATTAAAATTTTTTGTATAGTTAGCAGTATTGATGATATGTATCATAATCATAATGTTCTCGAATTTGAAATTTCAAGCCGAATGTTATTGCAATTATATCGTTCTTCAACTTGAAACCTCATCTTTTCAGATGATATAGTGTCCTCCAATCTAACAACAAAACCTCAGCTATTTAGATTCTGTATAGAATTTAGTATCAATTATATTATATTAATCGCAATGTTCCTAGTGCTCTCCTTAAAATCTCAGCTTTTTAAACGGTGCGAATGGTGGATAACAATGGCTGCGTTCAGCAGAAAAAGCAGCTCAGTGAGCGCTCAATGATTCTTCAATATGATTGGTTCTCTTGTCTTCGCTCTAACAATAAATCTAAAAACTAATCGTAATATATAGAATCATTAAGCTCTTAATGAGCCATTTTTTCCGCTGGACACAGCCAATGGTACGATCAATCACCAAATTCTCCCATGTTCTTCAATTAGGAGGCCGAGCCTTATTCTTGGACAGCAGCGATTAGCGATTGATGGCGTAGTCCCGACGTTCCGCAACCGGTTGGCGAAATGATAGTCGGGCGCTCGGACATCCGGGAGCGCAGAGCGGCGCGGCGCGCGGCGGCTGCGATCAATTGTTGCGCGCGGCTCGCGTTGTTGGCATTTAGCCGAGCGCGGCTCGCTGCCACACTGTATTAATTTGGTACAGTGCGTTGTTGCTGCGGCGTTGCGGGATAAGCGAGCGCGGAAAAGAAGTTGCGCAAGCAAGCGAGCAAGCGTTGCTCATATACCACTCGGCGTCGTACACGCGCGCCGTCCTCTCCTCGCTCTCTCTCTCCCTCTTTCTCTCTGTCTCTTTCAGTCTCTCCTCCCGTTCCGATCTCGCGAGCTGTGCTAGAGCGAATTTATACACGGCTACGGTGCGTTCCCACGCCATAGAACATGCGAGAGAGTCCTGCTCTTCGAGCTGTGCTCCAAACGATCTCGCATTACCGATGTACCGAGGTAAACGGTCGTGCGAGAAAACTCTGGAAAATCTAGGTCATCCCCTGGCGACGCCGTTGTGTTCGGTTAATGGGCAAACGGTGCACGGAAGGCAACGCTTATTGCCTGACAAACGACGACGATAGTGAGAACAGAGAATACCTCTCCAAGATATCCCGAAGAATAGTTAAAAGTCGCGGTTAATTAATTAAATCTGCAAGCATTGTGTGCATTTTAATGGGCCAAGAATATTTTTGTGCTCACAATAATAAAAATTACCGATAAGGATTTTTTTATTCGACCTAACTGGCTGTCTTTATTAATAATAATCACGGCGTTTCGATCATTGATTTTGGCAATTATAATCGTCACGACATTTCGACCATGGATTTTGGTCCTTCTCAATCGATGTAACTTTGATGTTAATATATATAAACATCCTCTTTTTAAAGTCACTGTAAAGAATTGCAAAAAATATCACCTCGAGGTCCAGGATTCGAACCTGGACCTCCCTACATTCCGTACGGGCGTCTAAACCAATTGATTGACGAAGTTGTTTATTTTGCCAATAGGTGTACAATAATGTTTCTTAATTTTAAAAAACCAATAAACAAGCTTATATTATAGTAATAGTTTGTATTTTTCCGCTGTGGGCTCCGTCTAAACCAATTCGACCACTGAGGCATGTGGTGATATTTATTGCAATAACTGGTATTAAGGTGAATAACAAATATAAGATCAACACCTTTTTGGTCAACAGTGTATAATAAATCAAATCAGAAACTTCAACTTTGCCAATAAATAATTAACGATGAGAAAAGTTTCTGATTTAATAAAAATTACTTATAGATATCTACTATTCTTCCTTAATCTAAAAAAAATTCTAATTCAGATGATTGTCCACATCTTCTCAATGATTCCAATGATCGTTTAAGTTATAATCCACAGAAACCTTCAAGAATTTAAGAGCATTGTCGGTGGCTGAGAAATCCGGAGTTCGGGAAATGTAGGTCCCAAGAGCGACGAGAGGCTACAATGCAATTGTTCCCCGCAGCGATCTTTTTTTTTTTTCCCCTCCCGATTGCGTCTTGTGCAATGCGATCTAGTTTCGATCTCTCGCGCGAGATCGGTATACAGTAGGAAACCGGGAACGATCGGCGGGGCATCGCGTTTGAGCAACTCGTCGCCCGGAGGAAATCGGATCGTGAAGTTCGATGATCTCGCAACTGTTCCGAAGAAAAATGCGGGAAGGGGGACATGAGGGGTGTGGGGCCTGTACACCCGGTCGAGCCCTCGCGATCCACGCGCGGAAGATCGATCGAGCGGGCTAATGAGGCCCGGCCGATCACGACGATTTCGCCGATTCTGCGAATTCTCGATCGCCGACAACACCCGGCAACGGCCGCTTTCCTTCCTGGATCTCCAGCCAATTGTTCGTTCCTAATTTTTTTTTATTTACTTTCCTTTATCAGACAGTCGGACGATTCTTCATGGCTTCACGTTGACTTCACCGTGCAAAATAACTTTCATCTGACTCGAGAATTTAAGAACTCAAATACAAACTGGTACAACAAAAATGGTATCAAATAAAATTGTATGAAGATACATTATCTATCTAGGGTAAAAATGTGTTAGAGAGAACAATGTGAAACGTTGTATTGTACAAAAGTCCATCCAAAGCCACAAGGCAAGGATTAAATAAATGTACGTATACAAGAGATTCATCTAGATGTATCGAGGTTTGTTTTGATGCGGTCTTCAAATTTTTATCAACCGCAGTCTCCAAGGGAAAATTCTTTTCGGAACAAGTTTCGAGCGAATTAAGTCACGTTTGCGAAGTTGTTCGTGTGTAACGAAATATCCTGCTACTTCCCGGTAAAAGAGGCCAAGGATCTTCTCGTGCTGGGAACACGAGACCATCGGTATACCCGGGGTTCAATCGATCGAATTTCGGACGCGAGAGAAAAAGAAAAAGCAGACGTGAGTCAATCTTCGCATGAGCGAAGCAAGATATAAAAACGTGAAGGCACCTTCGCTCCTTCTCGTCATTGCCCTTTCTCCTTCCCGATCATCTTTTCATCCACCGCGTGCGCGATTCCTCGCGATGTATAGCCAGGAACTGGTAAAATTTTACGAGCACCTTTATTTGCCGTAATAATATGTCTGCGACCACGTTTTACCGCTTCATTTGGCCGATATAATTTCTCAACATATGTCACGCGTCTTCCTCTTTTTCTCTCCGCTTTCAGAATGACTCATCTCTGCATGAATTCTACAATCGCGGTTTCGCAAACTTGCGTCTTTTTCTCAAAGTTTCCAAGGGATCCAAAGAATTTAGAGGAGAACGACCGCAACGTTTGAGGACGACGTCGCGAAATGTCTCGAAACAGTGTCACAATTAACACTTTCAGTCATAATTTGGAATCACTATAACTTTCAGGGCGCTGTGTTTTCTGTCCGATACCAAGAATTTTGCACGATAGGCGTAATATGAAGATAAAAACAAACATTTTGATTTTCAAATTTAGAATTTTAATCGAGCGGCAAACGAATTTTGACTCGAAAAAGTCTATAGTGAAAAACATAAATGGAAGGCGCATGGCATTATCCTCCTTGCGAAACTTCTAACGAGAGGCTGCAAGTCCGGCGTTTATGTCGCCGGAGCAAAACGCGAGTGAATATCGGCGAACTGGTTGCGAAACCGAGAAGACGGGGGCGAAGCGCGGGGTGCAGCAAAAATGACGAAGAATGGAAACGCGGCGAGGAAGTCGGGGGTATAACTACTCTCGTGAAATGATATCGGACAAATGAAGCAATAAAATCCTTAGCGAGCGAACGAGCGAGCTCGCAGTCTGCAAAAGTAGCTGGAAAACCGGTGATGCTGTCCGAGAATTATGATGTAACGGTGTGTTCGTCGAGAAACAAACAGGTTCAGTAGGGAAGACACGAAGCAGGTATTAATAGAGTATTTGCTCCGCGAAGCGAATAAATTGCAAATAAATTGGAGCGCGTTGTGTAATAAAGCTGCATTCGGGTAGACGAGAAAAGGGAAGTTGTTATAGGTCGTTGTATCAGCACAAAACACACATCGAATCCGGAAAGTTTCGGTTTTATGGAAAGCTCTTACAAAGTTACATTCTTCAATAATAATAATAATAATTGCTTACATGAAATAAGTGAACCGAATGTTACAGTATTTCTCAATGAGTGTCAAATGGTGAACAAATTTTAATTTTAAACTCAATTACAAAGATATGTAATATACAAAATTAGAGAAAGTTATGGTGAATAATTATCTAGTGGAGAAAAATTGACTTCAAACGGTCAATTAATCTGGGAATTATTAAAGAATTAAATTAATTAATAATTAAATTACTTTTATTTTATTTGATATAGAAATTTAACATCGTTTAAATATATACTGTATTATTAGTATAGTTTTTAAAGTTCTTATTTAATATAGATGTAGACTTTGTTTTTCACTGATTTTATATGTAGATTTCTTCCAGGAATCAAGTTCTTCAAGTCTCTTGTGGAATATTACAGCCTAAATAAAATGACTTAAATCGTAGCCAAAACGTCTTGTGCTCGTAGTCGATGCGTCATATGCAAAAATATTTCGGGAGTGTTTTATGGCTAGCTAGCTTTACCCGCCTAGCCTTGCCGAAAAGATAGCCTTTTAAACTGGCGCAGCGCGGCGACAGCTTTCTCTGTCGTCGTTCTTCGCGCGCAATTAAAGGAGCCGATTCAATTAAAAAAAAAAATTATGAAACTGCCCGGCGCAATTAAAGGGGCAAGACCGCTTAACCCACTTACCGTAAACAATTAGACGCGAGAGAGCCAGGAAGAAGTGGCATTAAAAGTCAAGTGTACCGCGGCGGAATATCAATACGCTAAATCTGCCGCTCGCAAAAAGGCAACCGGCCAATCAATCGCGAGAAGGCGTTTAATATTCCTCATCGAAAACCGACAAACTCCTTCTTTTCTTCGATACCTCGAGCCTTGCTGCACACGTAATACAGTGTTCCTGCTGCCTTAATCGCGTTTTTATAGTATGCGACATGATCAATTTTGCCTGCAATTAATATTTCGTTATAATTTCTCCTAATGAACAACGTGTATTTAAATTAACAAATTCGCAAATGTTTATATAATGTCCTTGGATATTAAGGCAAATAATAAACCGAATAATAAATCGAAATAATAAACCGAATACCTAATCATTATAAAACGTTAAATTTTAACCGTATTTTATGCTATTTTTTATTTATTAAATTTTAATAAATAATATGAATTTATTAAATTTATTAAATTAATAAATTTATTAAATTCAAAAGCAGTTTTTTGTTTCTGTTTGATATGTTATAACGATACTTAAAGTGTCAACATAACGGCGTCATGCTGCATAAAATGTAAAATTATTGATCGTCAAAGAGACATGATAACGTCAAATCGATTTCTCATGATCAAGTCTTGTCTTGTTCACTTGATATATGCGGTGCGCTTAATCGACAGCGATTACTATCGTCACTTTAAAATTCAACTCTCCTAACAGTAAAATTGGAGTTTGTTCAATTACCGGTATAAATGTATCCCTCCTGATGATCGGCCATGCGACGGATACATCTCATCTCGTTACGATGGAAAATTATCTTGTTGCAATAAGCGAAATTAACGGCTAATAACGGATTGCGCGCGCACAACGTGAACACTTTTCGAAAGTGTTACAAGCTAAATATAAAAAAAATTGAACCATCTTCCAGCCACTTAGCCAGTTTACTGTCGTTCCATTCTGAGGCATTCCAAAAGAGAACTTGGCAGCTTATGCCAATTACCTCTTAATCTCTTTGATTTAGTTAATAAAATATAAATCACAAAATAATTCAACATAACTACCGGAACAATCAATTAACAAAGAGAACAATTACCGAAAAGGACTCTGCATTAATTGAAACAAGAAGATAATATAAATACAAGAAACGAGAGAAAGAAAGATTGTGACTTCTCCGCGTCATGTAAAAATCCGAAAAATTTCACCGGAAAAGGCTCGTCGCGGAGAAAGGGTGGGAAAAAATTTGGCGAGCAACGAGGCGAGGCATAAATCGGAAAGCGAGAGAGACGACCGTCAGACAGCGTGCGAGTGGAAGGCGAATAAATAATAAGAAGGCGGGCTGCGGATAAATAAGCGCGATGAGGCGACGTACACGATGAGAAGGCGGGCGGCACGGCGCGGCGGCGTCGTGGCGTCTCTTTTATATCGAGGGAAGCGGATGCTCGGCCCAATTCCCGCTGCACGCGCGCGTAAACGCGCTGAAACACTTTTCGCGATCGCCACGCTACACTTACGAAATCGGCAGCATTGTGGAGTTCGCGGATCGGGGGAGGGGGGGAGGGGGGGGGGGAATAAATGGAGATCGCTCTCTGATACGACAGGCACGCGGGACGCGACCGTGACGGAGAAACGCCGATTGCTCTCTGACGAATTCTTTTCTTTGGCTCTCGTCTTCGCGATCTTCTTCATTGCGCGCAAATTCTCGCGCGGCGTTTTACTCATTGTCAGGTGGGACTTAAATCTCTGAGACATAGATATTTTAAATAACAGTATTTTCAGTAGGAAATATTTTTCATAACTAAACACTTTAATATTTTAATTTTAATATTTAATATTTAACAAAACAACGAATTTGAGAATTCAGATCAAGCGAGCGAATGCGAACAAACATGAAAGAACAACTTCAATGAATGCGAGACGCTGCCAATATGACTACGTTTACACCCAGAGACCTGATCGCGGACTGATCTATACCGTGACCCAAAGTAGGTCTAGCCATCATCATCAAGCGTTTACACCAAAAGAGACCTAAAAATTGACGGGGTCGTATTTGGGATCGCCATGAATTCATCGGTTTAACGGCAAGCGTTAACTACGTTCTGTGTACAAGGCACGTATTGTGGAACTTTTTGCATTTTGATCGAAATTGTTTAATTATTTTCTAAATTTCTATTTAGAAACATTCCGATCGGAACACATTTCGAAAAGTTTTATAATACGTGTCCAGAAGCCACAAATTCATAATAGTTATTTAGAATTAGATAAAATATCTATTTCTAAGATATTTTAAATATTGTATTATATTAAGTAAATAAGCTGTTATAGGAGCCGCCTAATAAATATTTTTTTTATCCAAATATTTTTTTCTCAGTGTATATTTCTATATTATTTGTGTGTTATTAGTTATTACAATTATTATACATAATTAAAATTGGGATGTATTACTGAAGCATTAAATAGACCTCGCATCTCACTTCATATTTCATTTTAATAGAATATTTGTTACATTTTATTTTACTTTTATTTATTTTGTCGGATAGGAATAGAAGGCAAATTTTCCAAACATGAAAGTAGACTACCGTGGAAAATAGCTAGCAGAACGATAACGCAATTATGTCGATTTACAAACAAAGCTTCGCGCATTTTTGCAAGACTGGTTTAAAGGCGCGGCTGTCAGGCAAATTGCGCCTCTATATTCCCGCCCGATGTGCTCTCGCGTTATCGCAGAATTCATCAAAACTGGAAAACGCATTTGCATTACGGCTCGTGCGCCGCGCATCGCGGTTTTACATTAAATCCCGTTAGAAAACGATCAGCGCGGCCCTCGATTTCGAGAGTGCGGCGGGACAGGAGGATGGAGGATGCAGCGCACGATGCAGCTGAGATGCTGTGAATTTCCACGCGTTGGCGGAAATTCTTTCTCTCTCTCTCTCTTCTCTCTTTCAAAGACAACTAGTTACTAGAGAGATGGCTTGTAGTTATATACTTTTTTGAAATTTTACGTTATTTGGGACAACGTGCATTCTTTCTCTCTCTCTCTCTCTCTTTCTCTCTCTGCCGTATAGTTTAGTCCGTGTTGTATAGGTATTCGCCACGCTACATATCGCTCTGTTGCACTTTTTCATGCTTCTGTTCGTGCACGAACGAAACACGATGGATCGTTATCAAGTATACACTGCTTAGAATAGCAGAATAGGTCATCTAGAAATTTTAGTAGAGACGCTCGATGCAATCTCGAAGTAGATGCGGAACAGCAAATGCAAATTAGACGTAGACCATAAATACTAGAAGTTATAAAGTAAAAATAAGAAATAAATATACCTAAAAGTACAGATCAAGATGTTAATAACATTCTACATATTTTTAATTATAAATAAAAATTATAATAACTTATTTCTTACATAGAAACTTTTATTCGGGTTCTTTTTTTTTTAAATAATCAGTTTTTATAAATTCAATAAAATGATTTTGCTTTTGATTCGTTTACAGTTAACGTCTCTGAATAAATCTGAATAACTATTCAGGGATTCTGAATAATTCCGAATTATTCGTATATTTTGTTATTTTATATCGTCCGTATATCTTCTTTCTCTCGCGAGGAGCGGACAAGAATATCAGCGCCGCGTCGCGGTCGCACGTGAGGGGACCGGCTGCGGAGGCTTGCACGCGTGCATCGTCGGGGCACGTGCGCGACGGACGATGCATCCTTGTCGCGTTTAGAATGCGTTTCATCCGTTACGAGGCGATTTCCATATTCGTATGGGAAACGGCGCAGCGAGCTGGTTTTTCGAGCCTATCTCTCTCTCTCTCTCTCTCTGTTTCTCTCCGCTTCGCTTCGCTCGCTCGGCTTCAGTGGCTAAAGTGATACACACGCTCGTGTATCAGGGCTGCCCTGCTCCTTATTCCGGGGTTCCGGGAGATCGCTTTACGTAACCGATGCAAGTCGTCGCGGTGTCGACGCGTTTTTAATCTCACAAGAAGCCCGCATAAAACGAAGAGTAGGTACTTCAGCCGGAAGGCAACAAGGTTTCGCATTCACTCGGCAAATATTTATATAAACGAAAAAAAAAGCAACAAGCTGACGAAACAAGTAAGATGAACGTAAAGAAATAAAAACGAAAATGCTATAGAAAAAAAGAAGGGTGATTTCTACAATCCTCGGATCTCGCTCTGCTCTTAATTTTCGAGGATCGCGAGCATTCGTATACCTGCGCAAATTGCTTGAAATCGGCGCGTTGTCAGTAACTCATAAAATTCCTGAAAGAATCGTCCCCTCCAATTTTTCCATAGCTTTCGACATCCGAGTCACTCGCACGCGAAGTGCGTGCGTGCGTGTCGAGCGCCTGGCGGGCACTCCGAGTCCCGAGAGTGCCGGTTAAGTAATTTAAGTAAGGATACAAATACTCCACGAGAGACGCGCGAGACTCGAGGTAAACTATGCCGAGGGAATCATAACCGCACGCAGGATCGAGTGGGTTTCTCGCTTCGTCGAGCAATGTCCGAGTATGCTCGGTAAATTGTCTTATTTATGGGCCGTTCGACGAGCGCAGATAGTAGGAGTGGCTTTTTAAATATCCACCTGTTTTTAAATGAGCACTCAACAAAAGCCTGTGAAATACCCGCCTCGATAAGCACCATTCGATTCTTGGATTCTTCAAGCGACTTCGTATCTTCAGAAGATTATCTGTCAATTTTGAAAAGAATTTCAAAATTATAATCTGGAAATCTCATTAAAAGTTGGACTTTAAAATTAAAATATTTTATTAGAACAATTTATAATTTAATTAATTAATGAATTAATTAAGAAATAATTTAGCAAAATTTGACACATAATTACATTAAAATAATTTATTGAAATAATTCAGAATCGAACCATTTTATTGTGGAGTAAAAATTAGATCGAACAAAGTTTGAATTTTTTTGTTTTTAATATTAGTTTTTAGAACGGGAGCGAGAGGAAAATTCTTTTGCGTCATAGAATAATTATAATTAAGACAAATGGTGTTCCGACGTAATTTGTTAGCTCTCGGACGAGTAGCGCAATAATTTTCGGAATTTGAGTTGCTCGTTGCAAAGGCGGGAAATGTGCTTGCGGCTTACTAATTGCTAATTAACAATTAGACCCATATATAAAGTGCGCGAGCTGAGGCACTTTTCTAGGCCAGTTCTGGCTTGAAACTGTCGCGTTCCAGCCTAATCGCTCGCGTTAGAAGCTGGACTTCTCACAGTCCTGCACACACCTTCGTAACAATTTAAGTAGGTACGCATTCGGAGTATGAATTTCTCTCAAAATTTCCGTCATTCTTCAATAATTATCTCAAAAGATTATCGCTGGAAATGTTTGCAAGAGGACTGAAGTTGTTCAGTACTTTTTGCAGCATTCCGTATTAATACACGAATATAAACAATATATTATAATAATATATTAAGTATCACCTAGGAAGGCTTTGAAAGGATATATCTAAATATCTAAATATCTCTAAATATCTAAATATCTCTAAATATATCTAAATGTCTAAATATCTAAATATCTAAATGTCTAACAATATTTATTTTTTTAATTTCTTGTTATTTTATAATAATATGCTATGCTTCCAAAGTCCTAAGAATTCTGCGCGCCACAAAAATAATATGCTCCAAGAACTTCCAAAAATGCAATGCATACACGTGCGTATTCTTAATTTTATTTTATACTTGTTATAAAAATATTTGCTTTGTCATATTACAACGTAATGATGAATCGGAGGTATACTCGATGTTTTCGTGAGACTCGCTTGGCCCGTTTAAAGGCGGAGACACGCACGTACGTTTGTGTTTGTTGCGTGTACGCACGCGTACGTGCATATGGTGTGACTTGTCGGAAGACGACGGAAGCCACCGCGCAACCGGCAGCGCGACTCGGCATTGTAATTAGTCCTCGTTACGAATTTTATTTCCTCGTTTGTTTCTCCCGATTAACGATCTCTCTTCCGAGAGCCGAGCAGCGCTCCGCTCCGCTCCGCTCCGGCAGCGCCAAAATCAGAGAAAGCGGAGTGTTATTATGTCCGATGCTTTAATTGAACGCGTCGGAATTTCGGGAAATCGCCATCGACTCGTAGACTCGCTTTCTTCACCGTTTATTTCACGAAACGCTCGCCCGAACATGATTTCTTAAATAAAGCACTGTCCGATTAATATTAATGGAAAAAGTAACACATTTATTTCCATTTCCACCAATATAGATGAGCTTCAATTTCGGTTTAACTTACTTTTAATTTTTTTTTTTACTTCTTAGAACTAGAAAAAGATAAAAAGTAAGTGAAACCTATTAAAGTTAATTTACATTGATAGAAATGGACATTAATTTTATTGTATATGTAAGATGATATGTACTAGTGTCCCTAGAATACAAAGTCTGGCCAACCGACCCCTCAAAATGGCGTGTATCTCATGTCTGTATACGAGGGATTAGTGCATAAGTGTATGTATGATTACTGTGTTAGTGTCTAGCAATGTAGTGATGTGTCTATGTACACTGTGATTCGTTCCGCCATTTTAAGGGGCCTGCGATCTTGACCAATAAAAATAGGTCTACGGTTTGCCAGACTCCGTATTCTAGGGACACTAATATGTATACTAAAGAGATAACAAGAAGTAAACTACATTGTAATTTCCCGGTAATCATCTTTCAGCGTTAATTTCTAATTTTTTGAATTTATATTGTATATATATATGTAATAATGTAATACAGTGTTATATTGTGTTTATATATCAATATATTATTTGTTTAATCGTTCTTCTCTCTCCGGTATAACTGACATTTTTAAAAATCTCGTGTCGCATTGTATAAGAGAGCAGCGAGCCTCACGCGGAAAGATGCATCGGCGCTTGAATCGCCGTGGAACGGAAGAGAGACAGAGAGATGCAGGGACTACGCAGGGTGCATTTAAAATCAGCTCGACATCCGTTTTATTCCTGTCTTTGGTAGCAAAGGAATTCGTGTCCTCCTGTCCGCATACGAAATCCCACGGTCACCATTGTTGCCGGCCGTTCATTTCGGAATACAAAGGGTGCCACGTGTACAAAGGCTAAAAACTCAGATTTTGTTATTCTCGATTCGCAGTCCTCCATCTTCCGATTCTCGAAGCTTTGAACTTTCTCTGCCACAATCAGTCTTTCGATCCTGGGTACTTCGGATTCTACTCCATTTAAATTTTCACATTTATCTCCGAATCTAAAGTATCACTCCTTGCGAACTTTAAAATGTCATCGAGTTTAGAATCCGATATTATTTAGGGTATCACAGTCCTTGTAATTCTCCTTGGAAATTTTACCGCTGTAAGCTTTGAATATTTTTTACACGGACCTGTATTTTGCTCGCGAGTAGGACGCTTTCCCCATCTCATCACTTCGCCGAGGCTCCACCCAACATCATCGCGAATGTGTTTGTCCTATCCGTGCGGTCGTATCAGTCGGTGGTTATCGTTAAAAGGAGATACGATGGCGTGTTACTTGCGTCCTATACACAACGGAAATCCAACAAGGAAGGAGAAGGAAGAAAAGAGGAGATACGGCGGCGTGAGCAGATGAAGGTGAAGACTTCTTCACTCGACGAATGTGGACAAGCGTGTTTTAAAGTCCGAAATTCTATCCACGTTATTATTAGATCTTGTATGCATGGATTCGAAGTTATTAAAATGTTAAATTTCTCAAATTTTATCCTTAATTGAAGCTATGAATTTAAATTGTTACGACACTATACTTTACGCATTTCGGAGCTCCGGATTCTTAAAACGTTAGACAAATATCAGGTTTTTCGAACTTTGTATAAGCTATGTACGTATACCTGCTGTTAGAATTAGAGGACAAAGGTCGTAGGCGTACGCCAGAAAAACAAGAAGTCGATATACCTGTTCCACCGGAATCGATCCGGACGGTGATCGATTTCGCTGTACGTACGGATCGCCGGAACACCTGTATGAATTCCGGGGATTCCGGTTTTCTATCTCGTATCTATCGATTTCGCAACAAGGCGCAACCGCGAGGATATCGCGAAAAACCGTTGACATAATTTCGTAGGTGGAAGAAAAGTGGAAACATCGCGGGTAGGTGCTGAAGGGTCGTGCGGCAGGAGGGAAGTACCGCGGGGTGAACGCCTTCGACGTGCATTAAAGTCGTATTAAGGCCGTCCCGGTATTAACGGCTGCTTATTCTCGACGATAACTAGTCCCGAGTGGACTTTACACGCTGTACGCATGCATGCGTGTGTGCGTGTGTGTGCATTAGGTGCGCTCGATCATGCAAATTCCTAAATCGCCGGAACAAGTGTCACGGGTACGCGTATTATTTATGGAGTGGCGTTGCCACTCGGCCTTGAGCACCCCTTTTCCCCTCCTTTCTCCTTACGCTGTTTTTATTATGTCTCGTAATATAGCGCGATTTTAATTCTGCAATTCAGTCTAATTGCTTTTAACATTGCAATTTTTTAATTTCTCTACTTTCTTTTCAAAGATGTATATATTAAGTTCTTTTATTTATGTACAACTTGAGGAGAAAGTATATGAATATACTTAATATTAATATATTTCTTCTCAAGATATACTAGACGGGATCTTGCTACTGTGTTTTTTCAAATTCTCAGTGAATTTTATTTTTGTCAATTGTGCTGAGAGATGAACTTACAGGTTCTTACATTCTTTCCTTAACGATCCAATAAACGTGAAATAACAATATTTTAGGACATCCTGTGTACCTACTTTTCTCGTAGCGCGGTCGGACGAAAATTTCGTTTCGAACAAGTTTCCAGCCTGATATTTCTCGCGACCTGTTTCGGCACGTGAGATATACTTTCCATGCCGCCGTGAGCACTAAATAGACACCTGAGAAAAGTGCCCGCGAGCGCGTGCACACGCGAAACACGGCCGTGTTTCTATGTGTTCGTGCGTATGTGTGTTCACAGTGAGAACCACACGAGAGACGGGGAGAAGATTGAACCGTCAATCTTTTAAACACCGGGACAGATACGACAGCCGCTCTTTTAAATATGAACAAACCGATACGTCCAGCAATATGAAGCGTTCCTAAAAATCTGGCAACTTTTAAAATTTCGATTCTGACCTGATAAATGACTTCTCGAATGCTTGACTTAAGCACTCTTTCCTCGAATATTATTTAATTCCTATTAAGTATACAATATAGACTATGTTCAGACGCTCTCAGATCCCTGAGGCAGTCTGCGAAATCTGCAGCGCGCATTTATACGTATAACGGGCGATGATAACATAGTTCGCGCTGATGGCAATTAGCAATCGTGTCGTATTATCTATTAAATGTATATCAAGTCTCTTTCCCGTTTCGCTGCCCGCATATCGCGTTTGTGCAATGCAAATATCTTCATGTGTAACGCGATCGCGTAATCCGCGCGATTGCAAAGCTTACGGTAAATATCGATCGTCGCGTAATCCCATTTGGCATTTACGAATGTCATGAATAAAAGAAGTGCCGTTTTTATTCTTAGAAAAGCAACACCGTTTACCGCACACGTGCGTCATCTTAATTTCAATAAACATCGATAATGACAAAGTAGAGATATCTAACATTATGTGTATTTATAAATGTGATTAGAGTGTCATTTGTACATATTGCATGATAATAATAATATACAATTCTATATTAAACAAGGTATCAAACAATAAGTATATTAAAATTAAACGAAAGCAAAAAATGTCTTTCTATTAAAACCTATTTCTATGTTCTGAATATACTGAACAGGACTTACTTAACACTCTCTGACGTGTTTTCACGGCGCAAGAACAAGTCCGGGACAAAGCGTTCGAGAGTGTCGTGCATTTAGCGATTGTTATTCGTTTCTTTCTTTTTTCGTAGCGGATATATTAGCGAATTTATTTTTAGCGAGACGGCGACAAGAAGCGAAGCACGCTTGGAAGGATCGATCGGTACCGCTAGGCGATTACTCAATCAGCGACATTGATCGTTACTCATGGGCCGTTCCTGCCTGTAACTTCCCTCAAGGACGTGAATAACGCGTGTGCAACGAAATAAAGGAACTTCCCGGGGGCCTGCAGGCCCCGTTACGATCGGCGCACGCTGCCAATTGTTCCTTTTCTTTTTCTTCTTCTTTTTTTTTTTTTTTTGCTATCCCCGCGATACATCGTCCGTAACGTCTTTTTTCGACATATCTCGGGATCGATTCGACGATGCGGATATCCTGTCTCAAGGATCCTCGCGCAGCCTTCTCACGGAGCGCGAAAATGTTTTCGTGCACGAAAAAAAGGACCTTCAGAGAACTAGAAATTAAATAAAATCGGATATAATGCGATTCCATTAGGATGTGGCACTCTCGAGCGAGTTATATAAGTGGATATATTGCTGGAGAGTGCTATCAGGCTAGTAATATCAAAGTACGATGCGTTCTGGTACTTAATTCTTGTTTTACTGCGCGTTAGCTGTTCTTCGGTTCAAGATTTAGGCCTCCTTTTAAATACTTCTAGCATCTAGATATATGAAAGATCCGGACGATCCTAAAGAATTCGAACGAATCTAGTTTACGCTTGATGAAGACTCGAGCAACATTGTCGGCGTTAATCGACGACTTTGTGAGGCACGGCCGATATCAGGATCGGGATTTGCTTAGTTTAAAATAGTTGCAACGTCCTTGGTGGCTAATTACAGGCTACGCTCGATTGCGAGATACGCCTTTCAATCGCCGCGCGCGAGATTCTCGCGCGCGCCTATTTATCGAATTTCCTGCTGGCTTTTTCTGGATCTAGATCGACATCGAAACGATAACGCTGCTTCATCGTTGACGTGATAAAAAGAGCTAATGTATATCCGGTATGTCATAGATAAATCATCGTGTGCGACGTTAATCATCAGGGCGCTATCGTCATTAATATTACGGTATATTAATTACGCTATGGAACAGTTAACATATCGATGCAATAAGATCGAAATAAAAAAAGCAAAGGAAATATTTTCGTCTACTTATCGTCTGCTTATCAATTGTCGTTTTATTTCGTTATTATATGTTATCACGCATCTAATTAAATTTCATACATAAATCATAACTAAATTTATTTCACATTTATGAGTTATTTATATATGATTATTGTTCATACTTATTATTTATTTATATCACTTCGCATTCGACGACATTTGGTGAGTTGTGCTACATCACTGCATGCTTCGCTGAAAGCCTCGCCACTTTTTTTCACCCTGTTTCGCCGCGCCCCGTCGGGATGCCCGACGATCAAGAAAATAAGGGTACAAACTAACGACGTGAAAGTCCGGCGCGCGAGTCAAAGTAGGCCTCGGCAATTTTATGAGCGCGGGCTGACCCTTAATTCGAACAATGACCAAAAGAAGGAGTATAACGATAATGTACAGTTAAGCGCCGGGAATTCTCGGGGCCCGCCGTCTTTTCGGGGCCTTCTCCGGCCTGCTCCGGCCTCCGGCCTGCTCCGGCCGGCCAGGCCGCGCCACGCCGCGCGCCGTATCCCCCCGAGATTATCCTTAATTCCTCGTTATAACAGTATTTGCGTACGCGGCGCGATTGCGCTTCACGGTCTAACAAAGTCTAAGAAAGCGCTTGATGATCCCTGGACAGGAATCGTATTCTCGTTGACGAATACGCGTAGTCATTAATTATTTACGCATTAATTATCTCCAAGAGACGCTTGTTAAAAATAAATTGAATTTCACACACCGTCACGTGTATGAAATTAACTGCCATTTCTTAATTAATTTTAGAAAAAAGAGGAATCCTGCGAGAGGAATGACAGAAGTAAGAAATTTCCAGACATTAATTGACAAATAATCGGCGCGCAGTTTAATATGTTGGAAAATACGCGTATAATATAGAAATATTATTAAGCTATCTAATTGTAAGATCCAATCTTGGACCGTAAATGGCTCTTTCCTTTGTCTATTGATTGTATATCTTAACGGTATTAATATATATATATTAATTGATAAATAAATAATAAGTACCTATATAGTAACGTATAATATAAATAGTTAGATTTTTATTAATATAATTATGAAAATAATCTTTTCCTCGTAATAAAATGTTTATTAATGCGTCAAGAGCTTGTCCCAATTTTTGCACGTGGAAGTACATGACCCCTTCGTTCGTACTCGCACACATCGGTGAGAGGAGGGGCAAGCATGTCGAGAAGAGTTGGAGGAACGAGGGGCCAAGCCGAAGAAAAATAAAGAAATTGTTTTGCATGCGGCGAGCGCGATAAATATTCATGAGAGTTGAATTTTCTCCGGCAGGACGATAAATCGCGTCCTCGAATCGCGAGATGAGTCAGTGTTCCATCGTCACGGCGGAGATCGCGTCTGGTACATGCTTCCTCCTTCGATACTCCGAAAATATTGGGCCCATTCACGGATATACGTGCCGTGCCGGAGGGGAGTCCTAACTGTCGAGGTGCCGGTTGCGCAAATAAAATTGCCCCCTTAATATTCGCTCTCTCTCTTCTCTTTCTTCTCCCTCCCTCCCCCTTCCTCTCTCTTCCTCCCTCTCTCTTCTTCCTTATGCCTCCTTATAATTAAATATTATGTAAAGTAGAAATATAAATCGCCACGCGGCGCGCATCCGATAAACAGACCTGCGATATGTAGGCCTGGGTCAATCGCGATATTACACTGATAAAAAAAGTCAAAACATTCAGAAGCAAATGTTACTTGTGATATTTTCTTCAATATTTATTGGTTATAAAAGAATTTAACTATGATGACAGAATATACATACATTTCTGTGAAATATAGGGGAAAGTCCGGTAGTATCGGTCAGCGAGCAGTATCGGTCACTTACATGTTGTAGCGTTTCTATATGTATAAAAACGCTACAACATCTGACATCTAACAATAAGTAACCGATACTGCTCGCTGACCGATACTACCGGACTTCCCCCTACCTAATTTACCTGAAATACCTAAAATATTTTATTTACTATAAATAAAATTTTATTTTGCCGTATTTAAATAAAGATTTATTTCTGTGAAATAAGCTTATATTCCATAAATAAATTCTTAAGTATTCTTTTCTCAGTGTAGTCTTTTACTTCTTAAATCATCTTCAATTTAAAACATGTATCTTATACATAATAGGTACACTTTCTTTTCAGTTAACTTCTAATAAGAAAGAAATATATAAAAATTATATATATAAGAAAGAAATATATTATAAATTATATATATTATTAGCACAATTATTTATATATATTCTTAAGCCATTAATTTATTAATTAGATCGAAAATATTATCATTATTATTAATTTTTATATAAATTTAGCAACCGTCTAAAGGATAATTATTGCGCAAGAAATTTTCTAATTCTTCTCTCAATAAATGAGGACAAGAAAGGGTCAACGTGCGTCTTTATATACAAGGGCCTTGAGGAAACAAGTGGAAGATCGTTAAGATCGCAGGGCGTCCCGGCGCCGGGATACTCGATCCGGCAATTTGTTACCCGGCGGCGTGACGAAATGCGTAATTACGCGCCGCTCAGAGTGCGAATAATTTTCAGAGCGTTCGCGTGCGAAAAAGTATATACGCATCATTAATCTCGCGAGATAGAGGGAGAGAGGCAGAAAGGGAAGGAGGAGGAGGAGGAGGAGAAGAAGTCGCGGCCGATAATTATCCGCGCGCGGAATATCGTAAATCAGCGATTAGAAAAGCGCGAGTCCGATGGTTTCTATCGAGACCTCGTGAAAGCAGCGTGGCGGTTATAACGTTTAAAGCCGTAGATACGGCATCTAAAGATGTATCGGATGCGGCCATTTGCATAATAAGACGTCCGTTCTCGCGAGATACTTTGTTACAGTAGCGTATCCGTGTAAACACGAACATTCATATACATAATATGGCGATATGAGATCTATTTTCTTGGTAGAGTAATAAATATATTTTAAATTGTGCTTTCAAATTACTTGAAATAATTTGTCTATTATAATTTTATTTTAATTTGGACTCCTATATATTAGGAATTATTTAAGACTGGATATTATTTTAAATCAATAATAGTCTTTTCATACGCAATTAAATTAAAAGAATATCTATATTTCAAATTACAATATCTATAATATAATTAACATAATTGTAAATAATTTTTTAATGCAAATTTTATATTTTGGTCCATAAAATTTCGGGACTTTCATCTTTTACACTCAAAATTATTTTTGGTTGAAAATTGTTTTTAATACAATTAAGTCTTTAATGAATTTATACATAATAATTCATTCTTTTGCCATACTAAAAAATTAAGATTTAGTCTTGTTAAGGTTAATGACATTACGTAAAAGGCTTCGTCGTACGAAAACGACATTATATCAAAATAAATACATCAGTGATGGATATTGATTTATTGCTGATATTGATTGATTTATTGCTAATATAATATATAGTATTGAAGTCCGCGGGATATGTGACATTTAGAGATATTATGCAGCGACAAGTATATATCGACGTGATATAGAATAAATCGAGTCAAGAGGTGAGAGATGCGATAGAGCTTCAACAAATAAGAATCCCATAAAATTATTTATAATATGTGTCATTAACGGTGATCGCGTAATTGCAACGGAATACCTATATCCGGCAGCAATGTAAATCACTCAAGGTGAGGAGCCGTAACGCATCTTTCCGTTTCGCTTGTCTATATATATATCCTTGATGGGTATTCTTCCTGGAAATTCTTATTATGAACAGCATCCAGTAAATATAATTTAGAAGAGAAAAATAAAAAAAATGAAGAAAATATCGGGAAGAAAATCAGGAAAATATATTACGAACAAAAGTAAAAGAAAAGTAAAATAGAATAACATTAAAAAATTCAAGATTTTATGTAATAAGTGGTAAAATAACATTCCTTTCCTCTTGCTTGTGTTATGTTGTTAAATAGCTTACTTATACATATAAACGACAAATAAAATAAAAATAATAAAAGAATAAGATATAATAATAAAACCAGATAATAATAAAAGAATTTAAAAAAAAAAAGATAAAATGACTTAAGAAAAAAAGATATAGAATAGAATTTCGACATTCGGGATTTCATAAAATAAAAACATAAAATAATAAAAATAAAGCGGAATTTTAGAGAATAATTAGTAAGATAATATATATTTCATCTTAATTATATTACATTGTATTCTTAATAAATAAAAGCAATCCATTTATTCCTCTGGCGTTACATTAAATTCCTAGGAAAATAGTTACATCCTGCGCCGGTTCATTCGTTTGCTAATCGTCGATTTCCCTTGGCAGGATCGCGAGGATACGGACGCGCGGCACTCGGTACTGGGAAATCGTAACTCGTCCGGCAAGTAAACCCGCTCGAACATCTAATTAAAGTATTAAGTACATCGCGTCTCGCACGAGCTACGATTTACACGCTCCTCCAACACGCTCGCGCATACAACGCGCCATCCTTCGCGCGGAGGATCGAGCCGAGATATTTCTAGGCCAACGAGCCGGCCTACGCTTGTGAGAAGAGACCGTAATCTCGATTTTCGATTAAAATTTTACACAGCTTGGTAACTGTAACTCGGTTGACGTATGTACGCAAACATATACGCGATATTTCGAAATCATCCTCCTGCATGACGCCATAATGTCTAATGAGGGGATTATTATTATCTTTTGCTACGCACTATTTACTTACGTATCAACATCTAAGTACTAAAATTAGAACTTAAATTAGCAACGAATATTTAAAAGACGCATTTTTTCTAAAGCATACAATATGAGAAATTGAAATCGCTCCAAATTCACACGAGATCGAGGTCGACGATTTTCGGGATACCTCCCGCGAATCTGTGCTGCAGCGTGATGATAAAAACGGGACGAACCGTAAGATGCGTTACCCGAGATGTTGCCCATCAAGGATTATTTTTATATTTTTAGACGGGTAGGCATCTGCCGCGGCGCGAGAGGCAGGAAGCGTTTAAATGCCTCGCTAAGTGGCGTTTACGACAATTTATGCGGACAAAATTGCCGGCTCGCGATATACAAAGTAAAACATATCCGTGCCGCCGATTTTCTCTCTTTTCGCCGCTACTTCTAATTGGGTCTCATTCTCAGGAACTGATGTATGATTATTAAGAAAAAAAAAAAAAAAAAGGAAATCCTGACAAGATAACCAATCGAAACAAAAAGTGACGTCCTAGCTTCCACGGTTCGGCGTGCAGCGGAAGTTATTTGAAAATATTATAATCTTAATGCTGGCAACTTTAATCCTCCGCTTTTAATTTAATCCGGAACACTTTTTTATAAACTTTCATTTAATTTAATATGGAGAATATTAAATTTTAATTGATCATTCATCTGAATTGTTGATCAGTCCATATCACAAATGGATATTAATTCTAATAATTTCAATAGATTGTTAGATTAACTGCCAATCTAGATTTTTAGAATTAATTCTAATACATATATAATTCTAAATTATTTGTCTTAATTAATATATCTATATATATGTTTTTAAATTCAATTAATTTTTTATTTTCTCAGTTTTCTTTTTTAAAGCGGCATGAAGCCATGAACTAATCTCGTTCGCTCGTCTCTTTATTACCAACTGGCGAACAGAAGCGAATCCATTCGCCATCAACATCGCGCACAGATCACGCGTTAACTCCGTTTGAGATTTTTATCGTCGCTTCGCGGTTTCTTGCTTAACGCCGGTCGTCCGTATAAAAACGTGCCGATGCGAGGGAAAATATCAGCGTGCAAAGCAACGCCAGGTTCCGTGGAAATTTCCAGTTTGCTCAGTCGTGCGAGACCGTAACTGGATTCAGGTGCGTGCGCGATTTTAAAGTTCGCAGAAAACCGAGCGACGCGACGAGCGCGCGGTGCGCGATAGCTCGACGTCTATTTCACGTCGCGTGTAAGAAACTTATTCTTTTATTCGTGAATAATTAGCAATTACGCGCGTTAGTCAATAATAATTACTCAGCAATGATTTTATCTTACAATTAATAATAATTAAATCAGTGGTCGCGTTCAATTAATCATCATTATTTTTCTTTTTCATATAGGAAGAATTGACTCTTGTTTCAATATATATTACTAATTTTAACATTATATGAATGTAAGAAATTCAACAAAGTAATAACATAATTAGATATGCTTCGCATTTCGAGATACCTGTTACCCGCTTGAAATCAGATTCTCGTTTCTCATGGCGCATTCTGAGAGTCAAAGATATTTGATAAGGCATCCGACTGTTCTTATCGACCTTGGGTCTGGCGATCCTCGCGATTAATCGGAAGTTCCGACACCTAGGGCCGCGCGATATAAAGTGGATTTTCGTGCCGGGGCACGAATTTCACCGTTAGCCGACCCAGTTTCCGCATCCGTGTATAGATAGCATCCGGCATCCGAAGTGCCGAATTTAATTTCCAATCCTACCGGCCGGGCCGGGCCCTCATCTCGATTTCTTCGGTACGACGAGCATCACAACAACACCGAGAGACAGGAACACGGAATTCCACGGCCGTTATAATGGCACCGGCATCTCTCACTACTCACTCTCTTTCCTCTTTCTCTTTCGCGAGCGCGCGTCTTGCATTTCCTCCTCCTCCGTCGCGTCGCCGAGACGCGAGACGCAATGCAACGCAATGCAACACCGCCTTTGATCTTTCCTTACGCGGCATAATTAAGTTCATTCCTCCGCAGGATTCTAATATGTTATGAAGGCAAACTCTATTTTAGAAATTCTATATAATTACAGCTAGCGGATTTTGAGACCATTTTTATCTGTTCTCTTGGAGAACGCTAACTCAACACTTTTTGCTCTTTTTTTAGGTTTTAGTGCTATACCGAAATTAGAGGAGGAACGCTCCTATCCCTTACTGTAACTATTATTAACTTATAACGTAAAAACGAGACTGATTTAAGTTACAATAATTTTATTGACCTCATTATACTTAATCTATATCAGTATATGCTATATCTGTATTGCTATACTACAATTAATCGATATTATAATTAAATTTAGATATAAGTATGCAGACTTATTAATAAAAATTATAAGAATTGAAAGGGATGTTATACATAGAATATAAAATGAACTTATAACTTATAAATTTTATACGATATATAGAATATATAAAATAAACTTAGATATAACTTTTATCAATAAAGAGAACGTGTTATCGCTCGTCTGAAGCAAAAGCTAAGTAATAGAATACGGCCGATATTCCGAGCAATATTTGGGTGTTAATAAAAAATAATAATTTTCTTAAAAATATATGTTTAATTAGCTGATTAAACACATATTAGCTGATTAAATAGCTAATTAAACATATATTTTTAAGAAAATTATTATTTTTTATTAACACCCAAATATTGCTCGGAATATCGGCCGTATTCTATTATATAACTTTTATGCTCACCAGAAATCAACAGCAAATCTATTAAGCCTTCGGTACCAAAATCCTATTTTTTTAGTTGTTAAAATTGATAGATTAATTGTCAAAAAAGAGATTTTATTATATCACTTTAACACACTAGAACTACTGCTGGAGATTATAATCTATATATTTATTTCTACCGAAGAAATCTTAGGAAAGAAAAGAGAAAACAAATTAATCATCTATGTAATTTCAATAAAAATCAGGGAAAATTTTAGAAATTAAGATGTTTTAAAAATGAGTAATAAATTATTTTAAAATGTCAAACAGGTCATTCTGACCTCCTTGGCAGTTCTAGTGTTAATCAAATCGACTGTTACTATTAGTCGTTTTTATCCAAAATACCCGTTCCAGCAAAGCTTCCGAACGAAATCTTTTTTACGCTTGTTGCGAAACATCTTGTGCATTGAGTTAGAAAGAGTGATGGAAAGAGAGAAATCTGCGAAGTAGATAGATTTCAATTAAAGCGCGATCGTGCTCTCGAAGGCGGACGACGCGGACGCGCGGACGGCGGGGAGCCCAGGCGAGTGGGAGTCGAGGAGACTAGGATAGAGAAAGAGAACATATCGACTCTCTTACATTGCGATTGAATGCGGCCTCGCGGTGTCAGGTACATACCGGGCAGTTAAGCTTTTAGCCTATTTACCGTGGCGAACGAACGAACGAACGAACGAACGGTGCAGAAACGAAGCACACCGACACGAAGCGTCGCCTCTCGTCGTCGTCATCGTCATCGTCATCGCCGTCGTCGTTGTCTTGGGCTGCCTGGTGTTGCGCAACCAGGTTGCCTGTGTTGGTCGGTCCGCTGGCGTTCAACCACCATCAAACCGACCGACTCGGCTGACGCGAGAGAGGCTGGATGGAAGTATCCGCACGCCTACATCGCCCCGAGCTGCCTGCCTGCTTGCTTGCCTGCTTGCCTGCCTGCCGTCCCCCGTATGCACGAGGAGGCCCGCGCTCTCATAGCAGCTAGAGAGTCATGCCGTGCCCGGATCGCGCGCGTTGTTGCCCCAACAACGAGACCAACCGCGTGCTCTCTTGGCGTCATAGAGGGCTTGGCAGTCATCCGCCTGCTAGAGGAGCTACCGCCTACCACTTTCCTCGGGGAGAGCTATCACGAAATTAAATTTTATTAACGTTTAATATTCGGGGCTGCTTCATGAAAGACTTGTTACGCGAGAAATACCTAAGCTGGGAAAATTGACTTTCATTTCTTAAAGCAGTTCCTGTAGTCGTCAACTATAAAAGAGTTGCTTTGACATTTCGAATTCAGGACTAGCAAATGAGTTTTACTTAGGTATGTAGCGGCTTTGCAAATCTTTTCAGTGCAAAAGAAATATGGTTTCTTTTAGTTGGATTCTTCAAATTTTTCATCCCTTACAATTTAGTAAAATTATACAGTATTTCGTACGCGACGAGATATTATTTCTTAAGTAAATTAAACTAAATTGTCCCAAGCTTAACACTACAACTACCGGAGATTAATCTATATTTATTTCTACCGAAGAAATCGTAGAAAAGAAAAAAGAAAAATAGAAAACAAATTAATAAAATTAATTATCTATGTAATTTCAATAAAAGTCAGGAAAAATTTCAGAAATTAAGATGTTTTATAAATGAGTAATAAATTGTTAAAGAATGTCAAATGGGTTATTTTGATTCCCTTGGTAGTTCTATAATATTAAAAAATAATGCAATTTTCGTCTGTGTTTCTCTCTTCTCTCTTCTCTTTTTCTTTACGCGACTGTTCCCACCATAAATTCCATCCACCGATCAATCGCTCTCGACGCAGCTGACGAAACTGGACAGTTATTTCGCCACGGAACGTTTGGTATCTCTCGGTAATCTCTTTTTCTCTCTTTCTCTTTCGTGTGCCTTACAACACAATGAAATTAAAGCGATCCACCGCTCCCTCCCAGTCTTGGATCGCTTAGATTGAGTGACAGAAATTGCGTGCGTGCGCGCGCGCGCCTTGGGAATTCTGCGTCGCGAGGAACACGAAATGCGTGCCCTCCGTCCGTACGTATCTGTGAAACGCAGTCAGCGGGCAGCGGCTCGTGCGGAGACTTTAACGCGCTGGAACGCGACCTCGATGTCGACGCCGTCGGGTAGCCCCCGGGTACGCCTTCAACCTATTTACCAGTGACCGATCGTTAGAGGCGATCCAAATGCGCTACCGCGAGAACGCCGGCGTCATTAATCGTCGTTGGACCTCGGCTTGTCACACGCTGTGCGCCTAACGTGCTTCGCTTTTGATCGACCATCCGTCTGTTTATCGAGCGCCAGGCATCCCAACGGTTCCGACTTTCCTGGAATATTCGATTATTATTCGTCGCGTTTTTTTTTTACTCCCTAATTATGCAATTTGTCGTTCCGCGAGTTAATGGACTGGAGATCGATTTAAGATTCTTAGATCGAGAAGCGCGTTCAGCGTTTCCTCTTCGAATCCTTACGTCTAGCATTTCTGAGGCTGACGTTTGTTTATTGCTTCCTTATTCTTCAATCATGTTATTTGTCACATCAGCTGTGCAAAATTCAGCAATTTGGTACTTAATGGATTATTAGATCTCGAGATGCGTTCAACGCTTTCTCTTGTTTGAATCTAGGCATTTACCTCTTAAATTTTGATCTCTCGATCACTATTCTTCTTTAATCGTATACAATTTGTCACCTTGGGGTTTATTTATAATTTTGGAATTAATGCACTGGTAATTTCAAATTAGAATCTTATATCACAAAATACATTTAACATTTCACTCTCTTTATTTCATACATATGTATCTATATAAGGTTTCGAATTAATTATAAGATCTTAACTCTTGTTCATGTGCTTCCTTATTCTTTGATAACGATTAACGTAATACAATAGTGATAATTGTATCATAATAACAGTATAGTAAATATTGACGCAATATAATTTTATAGTACCGTCTTAGGATCAAGGAATCTCTCTCACGGCTATTCTTTTCATCGAATAAAAATGACTTTATCAGATTCTCAGGATCGAAAAGCGAAGGATACCTATAATATCGATTGCTTCATCTCGATTCCGTTAAGTCAATATCGCGATGATCGTTAGATTTAACAAGGCCGCCGAATGACTGCGCGCGTAATGACCGCTCGTCTAATTAAACACCGAGGAAAAGAGGAGGACTTGCGCTCTTTTTTTTTTCTCGTCGCTCACGCGCCCGTTCGTATACGAGCGAGAGACAGAGGCATCGCGTCAGGCGTCGATGTTAACGATGCAAGTCGACCGGCCGGTATTACTTTATAACCGATAATTACCGTCGTTCGTTTCGAAAGCGCTCCACCCTGCCGCGTTTGTTGCGGTGGAACAACATACATCGCCATCGCCGGTTTTCGCGGCGTCCTTGCCGCGCCGTGAGGCCCGTTCGGCCCCGCACGCAAACTGGGTCAGCCGCGCCAGCCCAAGTCCGTTTTCTTTGACGAGCGGAAGTTCGTCCAGAAAGCACACCGATTTGCGCAACCGATCAATCGCCCCCCTCGGGCGATGCGCGCCGCGGGATTGAAATGAAACTTGACAGACGCTCGGAGAAAGTCAAAACACACCGGGGACTCTATCGTTTACGCCCAAATTACAGGAGAATCTCCATTATCCGAACTATAAACGGGGAGGCAGCAGTGGTTCGGGCGAGCAAAGTTTGTAACAAGTCAATCTTCCGGTGATTGAAGTCTTCATTTCTTTTGACAAGTATAATATATAAAAAATGATGAAAAAATGTATAGTTGTTTATCCAGTGATTTAAAAAACATATATCTTCCCTAAACAAAATTTTACAAATTATATTATAAGGTATACTTGTTTTGTAATTGGTAACTATGAGCCTCGCCATATTATTTATTATTCCAACGTTTAATTTGACTTTGACCATTGTAAATCGGATTGTTATTCCAACGTTTTAAATGTGAACTCCAATATTTTATTTTTATTTTTATTATTATCTTTCTTAATGTAAATTTATCTTAACGACCAAGTAAGGTCGAAACGTAAGCTTATTTAATTAAACAAAAATTTGTTAAAAATTAATTAAATATTCTTTTTATCACCTTAATATTGCTCGAAAATTGGCTGTATATTTTATTGTTTTAGCCATTACAAAGTATATTTATACATTTATTTTTATACTTTTATATGAAAAGTTGAGTTTTCTCTTCTCGACAAAAAAAAACCGTTTTAATCGCACGAAAGAGTCGCGCTCGATAAAACGAGTTTTTTTTTTTAATCTTCTCCTGACGGACAAGTTTATCAGCGCGGCGATGATAACCATGTCTGATCGGCACAGGGGAAACCACGTCGTCGGTCGAGCTATCGACATCAGCAACAGCGGTGTCACGAAAGTCGCGTTAATCGCACGGCCCCGTAGTGTCTCGATTCCGCTCCATTGGTTATGCATTAGCTTTAGCTTTTTGTCTGACGGCGCTGTCGAAACGCGAGTTCAAAGGCCACGCGGTGTAAGGCTCGTGATTCTGCGGTTCCTGCCGTTGCTGCTAGTGCGATTAATGTCCATTTCTACCAATGTAGATTAACTTTAATCTCGGCTTAACTTACTTTTTATCTTTATCTAACTCTTAGAACTAGAAAAAGATGAAAGGTATGTTAAGATTAAAATTAACTCGCATTGGTAGAAATGGACATTAAGTAGAATAATTTGCGTTATACAATGCGGCTATAAATAAGCCAAACACATTTGAGTCTTTTATTTAAAACCCTAAATCTATATCAACGTAAAAAATTCTAATCTAATGAACAAATCTGACTGTGTTAAAAACTTTAGAAATTTCTTAAATCTTCAAAATTGATTCACAATATAGTTCTTTAATTATTTAATTATATTGTTTTAATGATAATATAAATATATATACATATAACTTTATGATTCTTGGGATACCTTTAAAAAATTGTAAACAATTCATATAAGGCTCTAACAATAACATAAGAATAGGACTCTCATTAGCCCTATACTTATTTGTTTAAAAAATTGGACCGTTACATGCTCTGATCTATCGTAAAATAAATTTAAAAAACTTTGCGGCCGAGATCGGGGATACTCTTGAAAGCGTCTAACCGCGCGGGTTTTTGTCGCTCATCATCAAAACGGTATCGTCCGCGGGCGACCTCGTTAATCGCCGATGCTAATTAAGATGTGCACAATCCTAAGCGCGCCTCGCGCTAATAAGTACTACACCGTGTAGTAACGCGAGGCGACATCGTCATTAAGTTGCATTCAGCAGCATGTGTATTCGTGTACGTGATGCTGTATTCGCGGCACGTTCGCGATTTTGCATTAACTCTGACAACCGAGACGAAGTACGAGGGCTTTTCGCGGTGGTTCCGCGTCTTTTTGCGTGGATAATCACGCCTTCGACGCCGCGCGGTGCGATATTAGCTTAAGATGCAGCGGAACAAAAAAATTCTGCATATTTGTTGAATTTTGTTGCATATAGACGTGGCGTGTAATTTTATACAAAGCGTAGCCAAACGCAAGAACATTAGCTCGCGGATCGGAAAGAAATTTAATTTCAAGTAAAAGAATTTTAAAAATACATAGGTAATAAGAGTTTATTAAAATAAAATTAATTCTACACGGTACTTCTTGCGCGTGCCGTGCTTCTTGAATTGCGTTATTTTTCTTAGGAATGTGTTCTTTTAGGTGTATTTATCGATGTGAAACTATATTCACGGGAGACAACATAGAATATGCAAAACTTTTTAACAATAGTCTTCTTAAAAATTTCAGAATACATGTCGCTATATATTTAAAGATATAAAATACTTCTTATATTTTTGAATTTTTAATTGTTGCAGCAACTTTATGAATTGCATAATTTCAAATTTTTGAAACTGATATTTTACGAAACATGGAGTGATTAGTTACAATATTAAGACCGTCATTATATACAATCAATAAAAGAATAAACTGCCATTTACGGTCCAAGCTTGGATCTCTCTCTCTTTCTCTCTTTAGTAGCTTAATAATATTTCTATATGTATTTTATACGCGAATTTTCCAACTTGTTAAATACGCGCCAATAATTTGTCGGTGCAGTTATTATTGGAATATTAAAAAATCCCCTCCCCTCCCTAATTAAATCGATATCGATTTAATTTTTAAAATCACTGAATTTATTGCGAAAAATATTACCTCAGCCAGGGCGATTAGCTTTTCGAGAATACTGGGTCAGTATATAGGCACTCGACGAGGCATTTTCCTCAACCTCCGCAGTGGTTCGCCTTTGTAGTGGTCTAAACCGCTCTTATCCGGTGTTCTAATTACACCCTTAATTACACGTGCACGCCGAGGAGTCTTTTCATGGCACGGTGGAGTCTGTTCACCGGCATGAAGTCATTTCCTCATAAAGCTGTGAGATTTATAAAGACAAGAAAAGGAGAACTCAAAGTTCCAGAAATCTCATAACACATTTACAATAAAATCGGAAAATAACATACATATAGATATATAATTTAGGATAAATTTATCATAAAATCGGAAAATAATATATACATATATATAATTTAGGATAAATTTGAAAAGATCGAATTTGATCGAAACAAAATCATAAAAATAGCTTCTCATTCTGATTGTGAGAAACCTGAAAAACATTACTGAATTTTTTTTGCATGTATTTTGTATACTTTATTTTCTTACTGATATATCGATGTTTCATGCACAACCAGATAGAATACTTTTCACTCATCATCTTTTTCTCTTCCATGAGGGAACCTTTGCCGTGATGCATTCGTCGACATCGTGATTTTACGGTGAGTCTGCATCATATTTTCTCTTTTATGTTTCCACGAATGTAGCGAACAAATGTCATTGATTTTTTTTGTTACATACGTATATAATTTTCTTCGTAAATTATTTGAAAATCTAAAAAAAAAATCGTACGTGTAGCAAAATGAGTCGAGTTATTCGCACCTGTTGGCGCGCAAGATCCCCTCGATCCTGCACCTATGTCGAAACGACCGCTACGGCGCTCTGTAGAAATTTCTCTCTGGCAGCGGTTGCAAACCTGCCCTCGGCTACGACGCCGGGCTCTAAGCTCGCTTCTGCAATCGCCTCGGCTAACTGCCTTGCGACTCTCTGCGTTATGCATCATCTCGCGTTTTCCAGCTGGTAATTATCGTACCACTGCCATCCTGAGGCCTTAGCCTGCTTCTTCAGCCCGCTTCCTCCGGCTCGAAATTCTGGCGAAATACGTAGACTCGTTGATCTCTCAACCGAGTAATAAGTAAGATGTATGTACCAGGAGCCACACCGAAGATATTTCACATTACATATTTTTTGAATCGATTTAGAATCGATCTTTCTTCGACGTAAACGTCGAGCCAACCACGGATTTATGAATTGCTTAATCGTTCTTTATAGAAACTCATGAATAACTATATGTTATCAGTCATAATATGACATGATTATTTTTTCATTATCTCTTTTTCTCCGATAAATAATCAGCATTAAAATTCCACCTTTCTGCATCATATTTGTATAATTAATTTAAAATTTATTTCGAGACCATTCTCACTCCTCTCGGTCAATTTCAAATGGGCTTCGTTTTAATAGAGTCTCAATTTAAAGTTGCAAATATAAGATTACAGAGTGTCAAAAATTAGATAAGTACGTTAAGCAACGACAATAACTTTCCGTTAAGCGTATACAAAGACCGTCGTCGAATTTACCGTAGAAATTGTGATTGAAAGAACATCCGGTGATTCTGGGACACCGTGTATAACGCAACGGATAGGTGCACCTCGCTATAGGTGAACCACTCGACTATCAACCTGGCAAATGTCAGAGTATCCTGCCGTCGTCGTCGGAACCTGTCCTGCACTCGTGCAGGCTGAGTGCGCGCGCGCGCGGGGAAAATATTAGACTTCGCGAAACCCGCGGCTAAGTGCAACGTGTAGATTACTGCAACACGGTGCATAATTCAGAGTCGAGTAGAATCTATGTGTAATATATCTGGAAATTGTATGCGTTTGATTGCCGCTTAACCCACAATTTAATGGAAATTGAAATTGAAGAAAAATCCGGACTTGGAAAAGTTTAGAAATTTTAAGAGGGATTAAATTGGTAGTTTACACGATTTAATAAAATTTGGAAAACTGAGAAAATTTCTGAATTAGAATGTAGAATCTGAAGTTTGGTTTAAAACAAGCTTAAAATTATTTAATTCGACAAGATTTATAATGTAACAAGTTAAATTATATAATGAGATTTAATTCGATGAATACGCAACTTGAACAAATAGAACATAGAATTTATAGAATGGAATTAAATAATTCTGAAGAGGCGACTATATTTATCGAGCATTATTTATCTTGATAAATCGATAATTTATCAGCAAATGGAGGGAACAGATTTTGCTCCTCGATTTAAGCGAACGACTTCGTCATCACGAGAGGAATTTTATTTACGCGTGTGTGCGTGCTTGCGATTTAAAGTTCGACCGCGTGCGTTTCGCAACGAAGTAAATAAGCGTAATTACGAGGTTTAAGGTTTTTGCGAAGTCGACTTCTCTTTTTCCTCTTTCTCCTTCTCTCTTCGCTTCTTTCATTAATCTCGTGCTTAATCTGTCTCGCGGGGACGTTCTTCTCGCGCGCTCGTATATATCGTAATATCAATAAGCAAGTAGTAGCGCGAAGAAACGAGAGTGAGAAATCGATTTTTTTCCTCCCATCCATCCAGAACACACATGTGCATTCGCCATTAACATTCCGATAGAAAGCGGTGACTCATTGCTGCCCATGGTGTATTTTAAGAGCGTCTAGAAACTGATGAAAGTCATTCAGTGACAACTTCGTTCTACAATTTAGAGGCCGAGCGTGATTCCGAGAGCATATGTACGAGACCGTCTACTGAAAATCCCGAGTTCTCCAAGAGACCGACGTCAATCGAAAGTATCTCTCAGCTACTCGCTGTTATTAAAAACTATATGAGCTACAACCGAAAAAACAGCATCACTAATTTCTCAATTTCAAACTCGATTCTTTCGAATGGCGAATCTTTCCGTACAAAAATATGACAATACATATGTATACAGATTCCTCTATATGACGTTTTTTTTATTTTTCTTTCCGTGTAAAATCGCATCTCCTTTTTGCACGGATACAGACTTATATCTCCAATAACGGAGCATGAGAGGTAACTGAATTGCTATCTCCGAAAATCAATGGCTCGACCTCTCGCTGCCGAGACACGTTACGTCGCTATCTAGAGATCGGCGATGTGATCGATAACGTTTGAAATCAAGCACGAAATCAGTTAACGTCCAGAAATATTTTGTGTCACGAACGGGGCTTGATCGATTGATTTAATCCGCTGTGATTCTATGAACATTAATTTTTTTGCTCTGTGCGCGGCCAATCATCGAGGACTAGGATCGTCAAGGAGAGAAATTCAACGGGCTCTCCTCAGTGGTAAGACGTATTTTACGGCGATGACCTCACGTGTCCTTCCACTGTCTTCCTCCGGGCATCGCCGGCAAAAAGGACTATTAATAATCCGCCTTGCTTTCTCATTCTGCTCAATGAAACGTGCAAAGTATTCGATAATTGACAATGTAATCGGAAAAAAAGCGCGGGTCATATATAAATTTTACGTTATATATTATATAATAATGTTTCGCACATTTACATATTTTATCGTTAATTTTATAATTTATATTTTATTATCTTCTGTTTTAGCAGGTATCATAATTTTCGTTAAGGTTTTTGAATTCATGAATCTATATATTTGATACACATAGACTTCATCTGTATGGTTTTATTCTAAAAAATTCATCAAAATTAAAATATTGATTAGGAAATAATATTAATAATATCTATTAAATCATTCAGATATAAGATTTTATTGTCACTCTGTTACTAATTGCAGTACCTAGTGACTTTTATGCCATAACGTCTGATAAATGTTAATTCTACACAGTAAAAAATTTTTTATTCACATTTTACATGTCCCAATTTATCCACTCTAATTTTTATGTTAATTTAACAGAAGACAAATATGTAAATAAATAACACAAGTAATATGTAAATAATTAATACAAAATTGTAACACATGGACGCTATCTGGAAGCAAAGTTTATGTTAAATTAACATACTTATTTATAATGTTAAATTAAAATAAAATGTTATTCTTACATTAAATGTTATTCTTTCTTCTTTTTTTTCTTACAGAAAACAGAAGACAGCGATCTCTTTATAATATATAACATAAGAAACATGTCGATTTAACAGATGGGAAACTCTTCTAGAGAGGAAAGTAACACAACTTGTCTGTTTATTTTAACATATATGGCACCAAGAATTCATGCATTTACATAAATTGTGCTATTTTAACTCTTAAAAACGGTGAATATTGACTTAACGTCTAGAAAAGTCAAAATAATACAATGACAATATGTTACATTAATACAAGTGTATGTTAAAAATTTAACAAAAAAATTTCTACACACATGTATATTTCAACACAAAATACAAAATGTGTTTTACTTATTTCCTGAATTATGTTCATTTAGAAGTGAAAAATTATTCTTACTACTGGTGATAATTGGAAGGGAAATTTTATTTTATTTTACGTTACTTGATTTTTCTAAATTCCATCACTTTCCTGATGGCGCGGAAGACTTACAATTAGAAACAATATAACACAATGCATCTAAAACGCGCACGTTTTAAAGTGGCCGTCTAAAAGGTGACTCTCTCTCAATCGAGAGAATACTTTGTATAGCCCACGTCGTGCATGATAGTCACGTGGATTACAAAAGCGTCGGTGTCATTATGCGTCGCGACGCGACCCAGCGCGTCCCAGATATCCCCCGCTCGCGTAAAGCGGCGATTTCGACGAAGCCGAAGGAGGAGACTTCAACGCCGGCGTACACGCGATCCCACGCTCGCAGATGCGTATCTCCGCGTCTGCCTTCTCGATCTTGCCTTTGTTTTGGCCCGTTCATGTTGCGTTTCCTGCCGTTTTCTATTTCGCGGCCCCTGCCATATTCTGTAAGCTCTCAATCCTTTTTTTTTTTTTTAATTATAATCGAACACTGTTTGGAGCACAAAACTATTTTGGATTTACTCGAGACATAGTATGAGGAAATTGCTCTAATTGCATCTAATGCAACAACGTTGTAATCCACTTGTTTGGAAAATCAAAGAAATTATAAACTATTACTTTTTTAATTTTTTGAATTCTTAAAAAAATCCGTTAGATCACTACATTTAAGTTTTAAACACTATGTCATTAATTTTTTAAATTATAGATTACTTGCATACTAAAATTTTTTTAAACATATGAAAAATTAAACCTAGAAAACAAAGAATGTTTTAAGATGCAGAAATTCAAAATTAGGTATTCATAGAATTTGACAGAGATTCTTTATATTTATTTGACTGAAGCAATTCAAACTAATAAGTTTTATATTTCATAAATTTAATTTACATGTTATTTAACTTTTAGCTTTTAATAAATTATATTAATTTTTACTAAACTAATTCAATTCTTCGTATAATTTAGCTTTAGCTCAATTGATTTTATGTTTGTGACAAAGTTCACGTTTATGGGGTTCTAAATTAAGATCAAAATAGCAAGGAATTTAAGCCCGCGGATTTCGCCGGCGCCAGAAATAGCGGTCGAACGACGCTTTTAGACGCACTTTTATTTGGCGACTACATGTCCAGTGTGTTTATGCCCGTAGATAAAGAAGGGGGCGAATCTCGCGTCTTTGTCCCGCGTGGCGGGTTTTCTCGAAAAACAAGCGCTGTTTCTGGACACTCCTCACTCGGTTTGCCAGACCGGAGTCGAAACGATCAAAATTCCTCGCACGGTTTCCCTGTACGAAAATAACAGATTCATCCAAATTCCATGAGCGACAAACGACGAGAGGCAAATCCCCTCATCTTCCCTCTTTTTTTTTTCTATAGCCCTGCCGTAAGAATCTCTAAAGCAACATAAAAATCGCTCTTAGAATCGAAACCGGCGACTCCGACCGGCTCATTAGGAATTCTTTTTTTTAGAAACTCGCTTCGGGCTCTTGAAAAATGAGTTATATTCTCCATTCAAGGAGATATAAAAGATATAAAAGCAAATACATATATAGATATGTATATTTAAATTTAAATTGCGTTTGAGTCATTCAAAGTTGAAAGAGTTTGAATTCGCAAATTTAACAAAATTTTAGAGAAATATTTAATATAATGTCTTTCACATAAAATAAACTCCTCACAAAAATTAGAGGAACACTAAAATTTTTTTAAAAAATAGGCAAAATTCGGGCAGCTGTATCTTTGTTAAAAATGAACGAAATTTAAGTTTCAAAAAAGGGTTTTAAAGCTTGAAATCTCTACTTTCAAAAGGTCACTATTTATTTTTAGTTTCCGTGCGTTTGGTAATTTTTACATATATAAAACTACGAACTGGACAAAATAGGAAATTTTCTTCTCAATTTGTAAGCCTGTCACGTGCCAAAAAAAATCTGCAAAATTTTTTTACTTTCTAATGTAAAAGCTTGAAGTTTTCCCTACAAAATCTTTTTTTAAAATTGTTTTTACGATTTTTTGTTACTGAGTTATTTCGGATTGAATAAGAAATGAGCATTTTGATTTTGATTGCTCATAACTCCGTTAAAAATCGTCGTACCGCAATTCAAAAACAGATTCTTAAAGCTGAAGCTTTGCTCTATTGAATGGTATAATTGCCAAATTTTTTTAAATAACATGTAGACATAATACAAATGGATGAAACCAATGTAAAAATTAACGATTTTTCCCTTTTTTATTTTGACCCAGAAAACAATTGTGCAGAACAACAAAAATTTATTTTTTACGTTTTTTTGCACTTTTAAGTACCCTATATTTAAAAAAAATTTGCCGAATAGCTATGAGATTTTTTTCATGGTGGCCACTATGGTTTTATAGGGCGAAACGTACAAAAAATTGTGAAATATTGCTTAATTTCAGTGCAAAAATAAAGAAAAATGGAAAATAAAGTTCAATTAGCATTAAAAAATTGATTTTCAGTGCACTGACACTACATTGACCTTTACTAACAAAAGTATCAACAAGAATAATAAAATGTTGTTTAGTATTTTTTTACCGAAATTTAAAATAATACGTCCGGCATTAGCGGTATCCAAAGCGTACCATTAGGAGGTCGCACAGCAATCAAAGTCAAAATGCTCATTTCTTATTCAATCCGCGATAACTCAGTAACAAAAAATCGTAGAAACATTTTTAAAAAAAGATTTTGTAGGGAAAACTTCAAGCTTTCACATTGGAAAGTCAAAAAATTTTGTAGATTTTTTTTAGGCACGTGACAGGCCCACAAATTGAAAAGAAAATGTTCTATTTTGTCCAGTTCGTAGTTTTCTATATGTAAAAATTACCAAACTCACGGAAACTAAAAATAAATAGTGACCTTTTGAAAGTGGAGATTCCAAGCTTTAAAACCCTTTTTTAAAACTTAAATTTCGTTCATTTTTAACAAAGATACAGCTGCCCAAATTTTGTCTATTTTTTAAAGAAATTTAAGTGTTTCTCTAATTTTTGTGAGGAGTTTAAATAGATATGTATATGTACAATATAAAAGGACAAAATTTTAGAGAAAATTGAATATGATGTCTTTCCATTTCTGAGCAAATTTTTTATTAACTTTCTTAATAAAATATTACGTTTCTTTAATTTGTTTTACTGTCATTTCATAATCGAACAATTTGTCCGAAAAGGGTGATTAGATAATGATTGTGATTATCGGAGTGTCGCACCTTTCCATTCTTGCATCCTCGATTTTTCAAATATCTGGATCCACGTGGAATCTGTACACATGAGCGTAACCAGTTTTAAGAGTTGGTGACACGCGGAACGGTCTAACACGCGCAACACACGCGCGACACGTTCGCCATTACCGCAATTTTATAGTTAATTAATACCGTGGCGTGGTCGCGGTATCATGAACAGCTGGAATTTTTCACCAATTATTTGTTTCGCAGCGCCGCAACGCCACCGCAGCGGCGATTCATCGCGTAGAACGGATACTATTGTACATTGTGGCCAATTTTAAGCGAGAGAACCGATTTCTCGAAGCACCAAAGAAAGTAAAAAGATACATACGAAAAGTAGGAGAAATTAGCTCAGACATGGACCTCCTTTTTGATTAATCCAATTAAATTTATAATTCTCTTTTTATTGCACTGAAACAGTAATATCGCGCGACGTTCCTTCTTAAATGTTGAATAATTAATGTAGTGTTAATTTAATTTATGTATGTTGTACGGATTAACTAATATTATGCAAAACATGTTCCAGCATAAATTAATTCATTAACAGTAATTAAATATTTTTTACGCTCAATACTTAAATTTACTTTTACAATGTTGTATTTCCACATAGTAGGCGTTTATTTTCTGCTTGAGTTCTGCTCACACTCTTACAGTATTATCACGTTAGGAATGATTTCCGTGTTTGCTCAGCGAGATGCGCGCACGAAAAAAAAAAATGCAATTTTGACGATAATCGCGATCGCGCACTTTCTCCTTCGCAACGCGGCGCGCTCATTTGCATCGTATCGTAATGTTCCATCGAAAATAAGCGCGCGAATACGTATCACACTAACTTTTCAAGGAACTTGTTATTAAGTAACGATTTCCTTGAAATTATTTCTGCATTAATCGCGATCACCGGCGTGCGATAAGCGCTTACAGGGTGTCACGAAACTCTCGACCGCCATACGGTGCGGTGTCGTCACCTCTTCTGACTCTCCTCGCGATGAATAAAAATGCCGAGGGATTGTATTTTTGAGCCTAGTTTGAGCCGCGTACGTAATTTCCTTTCGAAACGGACATCGTGGGCGATAATCTCCGGCGCGATTGATGAATCTTCCTCGACGCGGATGGAGCGCATGGAGGCTGCGTCATCGCGAAGATTTCCAGCGCGCGAAAGAGCCGACGACACCTCCGTCGTCGTCGTCGTCGTCGTTAAGCCGCGTGTAACTACACGGAGATTACACGCATCCGGAACGCGCGCCGCGGCCGCGATCGACAAAGCGACGTTACACAGCTCTGTCCATGATTACGCGTCAACCGCGTATAGCTCGTCTCTATCCCGTCCCGGGATTCCGTTTTACTTGGACTTTTATAGTTTTATAGTTACGATTTACCATAGCAATAACAGTTATCCCTAATGATCGAATCAATCATCTTGGATGGAATGTTATTCCGCAATCCTGTGATCTTTCAGAAAACACAGGGAACGTATGTGCCCGTGCGAGAAAAATGCACAATATGCTTACCGGCGAGAATTTATTCCTCCGAAGTGAATTTATTTTTATTATTATCATCGAAAGACGCCAGCTTGTTTCGTGTGGGCATATTTTGTAAGATTGAAACTCCCGAGAAACGCGACATTTCGTAAGGTAAAAGGGGTAAAAGCACCAATGCCCGGACATGTACCTATACCCGGACACTTTTATCATTTATAAGTATAACGCGAATTTTAAAATCAAAGATAAAAACATTTTTCTTGTATCTTGAAACTTTATAGTATAGCATCCAAACGTATATTTCCATAAATTTATATTTTTTTAAAGGTATCCAGACACATAAGTATACGTGTTCAGGCATTGGTACATTCCCCTCCCCCCCCCCCCCCCCCCCCACCCAAGTGTCCGAGTATTGGTACTTTTACCTTACGTCTTGTTTAGAGCAACAACCCCCGACACCTCAATTTCGAAAATGGAGTCTTATCCGGTCTTTTTTTCCGGATCGATTGCGGCGTAAAACGACGCTCGATCACCGAAAAAGTTCACACCTCGCTGGCCGCATATAATGCAGCTCGTTGCACTTTCGCAACGCGGATAAATATATACCTGCACGAGGCTCGCGCACACTCTCGTATACTCGCACACGCACGCACACGCGCAAACGTATACGCGCGTACACACGGGCAATCGTTGCACCGAGAGCGCGTACCCACACTCTACTGCCCACACGCATGTGTACGATACCGGAACGAAGCGAGTGACTAACCTCTGGGAATAGAAGAGACGAGGTGATCTCTGGCCAGGTTATCCCCTCGAAGACCAAGTCGGTTGAGTCCTCCAGGATCAAAGATCACGCTGGGCGGCTCCGAAAATTCCTTCCGAACGGCTTATGACGCGGATCGTCGTACGTGCAGGTGCCCCAGAAAAGGTCGTTCACTGATCGAGGGTCGTGTGATGAACGAACGCATCCTGGACGACGCGAGGCGTCGTCGCGGCTCGACGCTCTTCGCACAGGTATCCCCGCAGGTGCGTCGATGCGGTGGCCATGCGACTTTATCGATTGTCAGAATCGATAGCTCCTTGGGAACTAATAGACGACCGGTAGCTCGAATCCTCAAGAGACCCAATATGTCTCGATTGATACGGAATGCAAAGAGTATTATCTAATACTGTGTGATGTAGTAAGTCTTCTTTGGACTCTTAGACTGTGAGCCGTCCAATCTTGATTCTCTACCAGAACAAGACTTTTCTCGGGTTTTTGAAGATGTAACTGATCTCTTCTTGATCCCTTTAAAAGTATAAAGACTTTGACTCTTGGATATTTAAGCTATCAGATTCTGATTTTTAGGTTTTTCAAATGTAGATTCTGACATTTTGGAGCCTTAGTAAAAAAATCCTGATTTTTGAATATTTAAATTATAACACACACAGGTCCTGATTCTTGGATCTTTAAAATGTAACAGGTTTTGTATGTGTGTGTGTGTGTGTGTGTGTGTATGTGTGCGCGGCTCTTTCCGCGGGATGAAACCGGATTTATTTCCGACTTTCTTCAACACTATTCGTGCTATTCTCTTCAGCACTCGCGCGAGACGTGATATATCGGATCCGAATCCTCGATAACCGACTTTACGAGCCACGTCGTGTCTCTCTGAAAGGCCGAAAACCCGAAAGAACCGCGGATATCACTCTCACTCACGCGTACGCGTTCGCGAATACGTTCCACGAAATTTCGCGAGGGCGAGCCTTAGCACCGTCGTGGTCCACGTGTCCCTCCTATCTCGGTTCTCTCGCGAGCTGGTGCAGATAGAACCGGCCGTCCCGAGGAAGTTCTTGAGGATCTGCGATCGCCGGACGCGACCAGCGACCAGTGGTACCAGCTGTTTCGTGGACGCCGTTGTATGCGGCCGTAAACCGTATAGCTCGCCGGCGACCGAACGACTGTAAGCGCGATGGAGGTGGTGGAGCAGGACGAGGAGGAAGAGGGGGAGAAGAAGGATGAGAAGGAGGAGGAGGAGGAGGAGGAGGAGGAAGTGGTAGGGTAGGTGAGCACTCGAGGAGAAGGAGATCTCTTTTCGCGGCGTCCTCTTCCACCTCGCCGCCGTGATCGTTCGGTGATCCTTAGTCCACCAACTTCAAGTCGTCGCGACGCTGCCTTCAACGACAACGATGACGATGATGACGACCGATTTTGATAGCGAAGTAACTCGCCCAAGTTGGTACGAAGAAATGCCCAGGAGATTCACGAAGGAGCGCTTTCTTGCTTCTTTGATGGAGTCAGTTCGAAGTCGCGACGGCGCTATGGGTTTTTGGAAAATAATGATTATTGTAATGATCTCAACAGCAAATGAGTAAAATAAAATGTCCTGGGAAACAGAAAGGAATATTTTATTCCTTCGATCCACCAGCCTGGGATCGTCGCAACGTCATGTCGATTGTGTCGACAATAGAAGTCCAAGCAGACCCTCACTGAAAGCACCGAGAAACACGCTACTTGAACATTTTTCAACTGTTATCGTTATGAATACGTCACTCGAGAATGTGAATAAAATGAAGATCCACCGAAAATCCAATGTTCTAAGAATTTATCTTGAAAAGTCTAAACTCCAAGTTTGAATCACACAAGTTTGGGAGATCTTGGAACCTCTTTGAAGACCTAGCTTCGAGGACCAATTAAGAGCCAACAGGACGAATGAACTTTTTCGGCGAGATTGCTCGCGCGCGCGCGACAGGATAACAAAGGAGAGAAAGAGGGAGAGAGAGAGAAAAAAGAGAGAAAGAGGGCGACGGCGACGTCGCGACGCGCGTCGTCGGCGAGGTGAAACAAACCACTGATCGGTCCCCGTTGTTGCTCTATGGCGTGCATCATGGCGTGGACTTCCAGCGGTATAGCTCACGCAGGCCCCAGCGACGAGAGGGGCTCGATGGGGCCCGAGGGTGGGAAGTGGGAGGGGGGGAAACGATCGGACGCGAGGGCAAGAAAAAGAGGGAGAGACAGCAGAAGTGAGAGAGTGAGAGGGGACACGTACTAGGTAGGTAGGTAGGTATGTATTCCGCCTCGGGCGACTCCAGGTATAGCGGTACTTGGGGACCCCTTTCCTCCCGGGGCCCCGCGTTTGCCACCCTCCCTTCTTCGTGCGCCACCGCGCGACGCCCTCCTCTACGTCGACTCGACGTGCACAAAGGTTCTCCAACCGGCACGGCGGTTCTCCGCGCGCTGCACGTGTCACTAACACGAGCCCCGGGACTCCATCGGGCCCCACGGACACGGGGCCCGCCGAGTTGCGCGCGCAATGCGGGGGAACCGACTCGCCGCGCCGATGCAACTTCAAGGACGTGGCTTTTCGGCCTAAGTCTAGGCGCTTCGACCTACTGCCGCCGGAGACTTGAACGAGGGGTTAAGACATGTTCATCGAGTTCATATCGAGAAGAAGGAAGAACTAGGATTATCAATCATCGCGAATGCTTGCCCGGGAAAGATAATTGATTAATAGAGAGCGTAGCAAAAGTAGTACTAGTAGTAATAATGGCACCACTAATAACATACTACCAAGCATTTTGTAGAAGTTGTTTATATTAATTTTTTAATTCCTCTTCATACTTTCTCTCTAATCTTTCTTTTTATTTTTATTCTTACAGATGATATATATATTATTTTATAAAATAAAGAAATTATAAGATATGTCTGTAGGTTAAACTAAAATAAAAAGTTGACAACTAAAATTAAAAGTATTGCAGCTGCAAAATTGTAATTTTTTTAAGGTTTATTTATAAAATAATATTTTTCCCAAAGTTAGAATTGTGAGAGTCTGGAATTATGTTCAAATTAATATTACGATTATGAAAAACTTTAGTTTTCTGAAACAATTTCTACACATATAATTACAATATTTGCATCATTAAATTTAAAATTCTTTTCGTAGACGTTTCAGTCTTTTCTTTCTGATACAATTTACCGAGATCTGTTATGATTTATTAATATATTTAGTAATCCAAGGCGAGGTATTTCTATAAAACTGACAACCACCGTTTTGTATTGATATATCTCGCGAATCCGGTACATGCGAGAAAGGTTTTGTTTGTACCTCGCGATCGTGGAGACGCGCAAAAAGAATAATATAAACGCAATGCGCGTAAGTACCTAATCGATCGACCGGCAACAATTTATGCCCGGCTTCTTCGCGGAATTCATTCGTACTCGCATGATTCGCGGTGTTTTCTTCCCGCCGAGATTCTAGCAACGCGAGAATATCTAATCTAAAATTTCAACGCGAAACTGTGGAATCGGCAGCGAAATCGCAGAATTGAATATTAATACAACCATCGCCGATAACACACTGAAAGATGGTGCGATTGATTATTTAGGAATTTTTGTTGGAATTATATATTGCAAGCAAGAAATTATTATATATTATTAATTTGCAATACAGAGAGAAGGACTACAAACAATGGTCGAAACGTCGTAATTCATGTGTAAATATTACAATTAATAAATGTGGCCAGTTAGGTCGAGTAAAAATCATTTTCGTTAACACTAGAACTACCAAGAGGGTCAAATTGACCCGTTTGACATTTTTTAATAATTATTACTCATTTTTAAAACATCTCGATTTCTGAAATTTTCCCTGACTTTTATTAAAATTACATAGATGATTAATTTTGTTAATTTTAAATCAATAATTAGGTAAAGGGGGCACAGAGCCGTAATAAAGTGTTAGTGTTTTAATTTTTAATGAGGTCAAAGTATGACAATTTTATTAAAAAATTTTAATTATTGTTTGTATGCCTCCTAAGATTATTTTATTAATTTGTTTACTACTGTAAAAATTGTTTAATCTGTTTGTAACTTATTGTTACTGGTGAAGATAAGTTTCAAGATTCATTTATTGCAACACAATTTTTCTTTTTGGCGAGAAAAAGGGTGGGTTTTGCTTAAAAATCTCTCGAGATTTACGGAGTTCACCTACTTCGCAGGCCGCGGGCCCGATTCCAAGGTTAATCGGATAAGTATCCTTTTTACCGTCAAAACCTACATTCCAACAGATCCAGATCCACGTTGGAAATGTGGATCTCATTGTAGCGAGACTACAAGTTTGATCGCCGGGAGATTGATTCGCGCCGGCCGGCTGATCGCGGAAAAATGGCAGGAGAAAGAAAGCCTGACTAATAACGCAGCGGCCGCGGCGGCGGCCTTGGAAAAATGCCGCCACCGCCGTACCGCGATGCAAACCGCGCGAATGATGGAGCGCAGGAACGTGCGGAAGAACCGCCGCGCGGCGAAAAGGAAAAAGTCGATGAGTTCTGATCGATGATGTCAGAAGGATGCGCCGCTTATCGACGTCTGCACGTGCGCCGAGATGCTGCAATTAAGCCCCTTTCTCGCTCGCTCCTTCTCTCTCTTCAGGAACCTGACCCACCCTCGTCCCGCGTAGCACGTGCACACCCGGTATAACCGCAATCAGCACGAAGTCATGCGAAATACGAACGACACGACGACAGCGATAGGATGGAAACCGTTCCGATAAATGATAACATTACATCGACATAACTGACCAACGCAATCCCTCGTTATTCTAAGCCGAGACTCACGGAATCTTATTGGGATTAAATTTTATTTAAAGAATTTGAATTCATTTATAGATTCTATATTGTAACTGCACTTGTAACAAAATATAAAGGTTGAGTTAAAAAAAAGTTGACATTTTAAATTTTCTATGATTAAATTTGTAGTGAAGTTTTAACTTTACACTTTAGAAGCCGAATTTTATTGTAAGCTTAATTATTGTAGCAAAATTAAAAAGTAGTTAAATATCACAATTAAATGTTACAATTATTAATTAATTAGTCATGCATTTTGTTATAAATTATGATAAACGTAATACTTATTAGTAAAATATTGTTCTTACCAACTGCTTCTTTTTTTTTTTCAAATAATATATCATTTATATTCTCTGGTTTATATGGAATAATATCTCCATGATGATTTCGTTTACGGCGTGACAGAGAAAACAGGGAGGAATAGGATGTGGATATTCTTAATAACGGTAACTGCTCATTCGGGATCCCTTTATGGTCATTAATTCACTTGGTCGCACTGATATTGCTGCGGTATTATTATTATACCCGAATTACCCGATGGTGTTATTATTATGCTCTGATGAAGCTCGTTAAAGAAACTACGAGTATTTGATTGCATCCTCTTTTTCTCTCTGCTAATTGCGCGTATAAAACAGGGGCGCAATGCCATCGGAGAATCACTCTCTAGTAATTCGGAAATCATTCTTCAAATCATCCTAGGCCTCAAAATTCGAGAAAGGATCCATGAGTTTGAATTTAATCCTCAGAGATTTTGGTGATTCCGAGTAGCAGTAAAGAACTTAGAACTTTGGACTAAAGCTACTTTTCTTTTTGCACAAAAACGCGGAAATTTCAAAATCTCAGAGATGCAAGGAAAGATTTTTTTTAGTGCAATTCCAAGTTAAAAAATTCTTAATTTTAAGTTTCATGCGAAAACGCGAATATAATACAAACAAAATCTTTTTCGAAATATACATTGAAAAAAAATTTATTACAATCAAGAAGATAGATTTCTTTAAATTTAGTTTCCTTAATTCAAAGAAGAGTGTGGGATAGATTTAAGAAAATATTTTTCCGAGTCTAAAATATTTTCTCAAATTTACCTAAAAAAAGAAACACTTCTTTGAATTAAGGAAACTAAATTCAAAGAAATTTATTTTCTTGATTTTAATAAATTTTTTTTTTAGTGTACAATTATAATTAGTCCTCTAAGATTCGATGGCAATTCAGAGCTTAAAAGCTTCTGGAATTTCCGAGGTTTTAAGATTGTTTAAAATTCAGAACTGCACACTTTTCGCAGATCTGATATCGTTAGCGATTCAAAGCTCAAAGGCTCGAAATTTCCGTTAACTCGATCAGAAGAGAGATACCTCGTTCAGCGAAAGCTGAAGGGATTTTTTTCGGAATCAGGAGTTCGGTAAGTTCCCCATGCAAGGCCCGAAATGCTACGGGGGCCGTGGTTTCTGAGAACCGGCCGAACGGGGTAGCCACCGTAGCCGAATTCGTCGAGTTCGGTTCCGGTACGCGATCACGGCGAGCCAGGTGCAACAGGTGAGTCCGGCTCAGTGAGTCCGGGCCCGGGCAGACACGGCGCGGCGCGGCGCGGTGGGCCTTATCCGCCAGACCGGCGCGCCGCGGCTCGGCCAATCGCAGGAGAAGACCTACATACGAGGCTACCACCACCCGCGGTCGCCTAAGGACATCGGTGCGCACAACCGGTTCGACGTAACTCCCGATCCCGTTAACACGCGGCGCGCCGCGCGTCGGAGAGGAACTCTTTCGAAGTTTAGATAGCGCGGATTCGCAGACTCCGCTCGGCTGCGGTGCCTCAAAGATCCTCGCTTCTTGCTTTATTTTCCTCCCTCCCCCTTTCCCTCTCCATAAGCGTCTCTCTGTTCTCCATTTCGAGCAATCTACATATTTCTTTCCCCCTCTCTCTCTCTCTCTCTCTCTCTCTCTCTCTCTGTCTGACTTCAATCTAAATAAATCAACTTAATCGTTCTTACACTCCGATTGTCAGAAAATACCTGCTGACATAAATGAAATTGTTATGAATCAAAGTCTCTCGTATAAAGTAAATTCCGATAAGATTACATTAAAATATATGATATGATTTATTTTTCTCACAAAGAGTAAATTTCAATTTTTACAAAATGTCTACAATTTTATCAGTAAGTTCTTAGAAATTTATTATCTTTAAAGTGGAAATTTTCTTTAATTATAATACAGATAAGTTTGAGGAACATAACATATCTTAAGAATTTCTTATCTCAAATATTAAAAGTATTCTAAAAACTGCATTGATCGAACTTCAGTAGCAACATAACTTAGACTTTTTTTTACTAATATATTACTTCTTGAGGATTAATAATTTCCTAAAATTTCTGCATGAATCAAATCGGGTAACACAATTTACAGATTTTAGTAATTTTAGAAATCTGTAGAAATAGTTTCTTCATCCTTATAACGATCTCCTCATCTTTTCGCAGGAATCTTCGCCGTGGTGCATTCGTCGATGCATCGACGTCCGGACTTCGCGGTGAGTTTTACATCGTTACGTTCCCATCCGGCGACATATACCTATACACGCGTGCAATCAGCGAGATGGTCCGTCGCGATAATTCCGTCCCGATCGAAGCAGGACTCGATCCGCGTACCCGCTCCATAAATCGAACGTTTCGCAAACCGATCCCGTAATGAATGCTAGATGTGCCCGTCGACCTACTATATAATTGATAGGAAGAGAGCAACTGCTCTCTCGGCACAGCGAATTCAATTAAAAGACATCGGTGAGCGGCCGTCGTCGATCCTCCTCGATTAATCCTCGGCAATCCGTTCGATTGGTCCGGATTTCGGATTTTTCGAGTTGACTAAAGCGTCGTCTACAATACGCGGAGTAAGAAGTAAGAGTAGGCGTAAGAAGTGAGAAGTAAATGTTAGTCTCGGTGTACAATAGGTGCTTTAAGCTCTAAGCCGTAAGAAATTGACCAATCACAGTTGAATTTGAGGAGAACACTTGATTGTGATTGGTCAATTTCTTACGGCTTAGAGCTTAAATACCCTTAAAGCAAGGTTGTAGACCAGCACTAAGGGAGCTAAAATAAAGGCGTAAGCGAAATAATTTATTTTTACTTCTTATTCCAACTTCAGCCCTTACATGCGTACTGTTGAAGTAAGAGTAAGAAATAAAAATGATTTATATTTCGCTTACGCCTACTCTTACTTCTTACTCCGCTTTTACTCCGCGTATTATAGACGACGCTTAACAGTCCGTTCGACATATCCTAAATTCTCTCAAAAGTTTTATTTGCCAAAACGAATATGTGCGAAAAATACAAGTAGTAGCGTTTTACTTGAAGCACACGATACGACAACTTTACAAAACGTATCCAATTCTGCATCACGGCTACAATGTATTACTGCTTGTGCATTTGAGAATCTCGAATGACAACCCAGGTTCTCAAGTGTCCGCAACTTCGGTGTTACCGTTGCGCTTGGACGTGCCGATTCGAAACGGAAGTTGCGGCGCGGAATTTTTTTTTTAATCCGACGCACGGCAAGCGCCTTAAGTCTCGTTGCAAATCCTGTCGTAAGCGCGGCCCCGCCGGGAGAGGCGCAGGGCTCTCCTCGCGAGAGGATGCAACTATGTTGTGCATCGTGCACGCGTTATGCACGCTCGTTCTCGAAATGCACTGACGCTTGGGTGCTAATCACAGTCCGAGGCGTAGGGGCGTATCGGGAGCGACGGCGCGGCAGAATATTTTGCCCTCGGCAGGTCGTCGATCTTGTCCGACCTACCGATCCAATCGTCGGTTTCATTTTGCGGTTCTTTTTTCTTGTGATATTGCGTCGCTAACGCGAATCACATCAGGAAAAAGATCGATTAAGATCAGTTTAAAATTGTGATTATATACGATTCGTCCGATCGATTGTTTGAATTAGAGCTGCTGATTTGCTTCGAAGGCTTCGATATTCGAAGATTCGAAGCTGCAACATTCAAATCTTCGAAGATCGAAGTTTTAAAACTTCGATACTTTAACCTTCGAAGCTTCGAAGAATTAAAATTATACAATTATTAATTTAATATAATAATAATGATATCGTAATAGACGGCACACATTTATAAAATTATATGACGAAATTCGAATAAAATTTCTAATGTTGCAATTATGTCGCAAATATATTTTTCGAAGCTTCAATGCTTGAAAATAAGAAACTAAATAACAAAATGGTAACGAAACTAGGTAGTAAAATATTAAAATATTAATGTAGAAAGTAAATAAAGTATTTGGCACATATATTACATCTGCGTGTACATGCATCAACTGTCACGCGTGAAACATTAAAATATTGGTCTGACGAATGAGTGAATTAACAAAGAGGAATAGAATCGAGAAGAGAAGTCGAGTATGTGTAGCCGATCTCACAAAGAGTCAAAGAATATAGCATTCTTAAAATTCCGGACCTATCGGTTTTTTCCTCTATTTTCTTTCATGTTATCGCATCGTTAACATAGCTTGTTAAAGTCAGTTCTGGAATCGCGATTACAACGCGATCCGTTAAACAAATTGACGAATGGGAGAAAAAAAAAAATAAACAATATCTAACGTTCGCGGGTAATCTCATGAAAAATGACTGTCTGAAATTCCAGTCGGCTTTGATTAATTAGCAGTCACGACTGCCCAACTTGTCATTTCTCGTTGCGTACAGTAAATCGCCATGTACAACCGCAAGATAAACAGCGTTCGCGTATAGGAAAAGCGCAGCATCAGCATCGTTATCGCTCCCCGGCGCGTCAATCTCCGCGCCTCATTGTCGATAGATTAAGGCAGATTAGGCGAACCTACTTTCGGATTACGACGCCGTCTTTCTGTTATGGAACCGAGATGTATAGAGCAACATCGCATCAATTATCGGCGACATATCGGCGAATTTGTAGTCGATTTTCCCTCGGCGGGATTCAACGTCCCGAGATCCCTGAGATAGATAGATAGATAGGCGGAATCTGCTTTGGCGTGTTAAACCTCGCGAATGCAATATAGATAACAGATAAATCGTGCTTCGATTAATTCTCGATACAAATAGCCACACAGCCAGATATCCCACTTTTTTTCGGGAAAGCGAGCGGAAGGCGACATAACAGCGAGAAATTGCGAGTTTATTTGCAAATCATCTAGAATCCAAATTTTAAACGTAAAAGTCAAACGCGCTCATGAGCCTACGATGTACCTTACCGCAGCTTTGTATAACACGTAATCCTCTTTCAATCTCAAGAGTAGCGGGACACGTCCCCGAAGTTTAGCGCTCTCTATCTCAAGAATATAAGCGATTCCGTATAAGCCGATGAAGACGTAACGAACTACGCGATTGCGGTATAACGTAGTAGGACACTCTCTAAACGCGGCACTCCGCGATGCACGAATGCATCGCCGCGCGCCGCGGCCGCGAGTACTCTATTTGCAAATGCAAACGCGCGAAGACGGATAACATTCGAGGCGTTGAAAGATGGTGGCTCGGTAGCCGGGAGTTTAATAAATAATATGGGCTACGTGTAGCCGCGGGGGCCCCGCGGGCCCCGGTAAACGCGATCTTGGCCGCCATGACGCGCGCGCTCCACAAAGTTGCTTCCCTGTCGGTTGCGCTCTACAAAATTGCTCGCTCGCTCCATCCTCGATGTAGGAGTATGAAAATAATATCACGAGATCGCTTCTTTCGCGATGAGCTATCGAACATCGGGATCTCGCTCGCCATGAAATTTATTCAAATACGGCCAATGATCTTCGTGATTCGAGAGATTACGGGCGATGAAGGGGCGATTTAAAGAAGTTTAGCTTCAATCGAGGATAATAATACAGAGAATGATATATTTTACGAACTATATAAGTTATCGGTGCAATTTTTAACATTTACAAAACTGCAAGTTTAAAACTCTCAGCTCTAAAGTTTGAAAGATTTTTAAATAAATTCTTTATAAACACTTGAATTAATTATTTATAGCTATCCTTAATGATGAAACTTTTCTCTCCTTGATGTATTTTAAGAACTAGATTTATAAGTTATCGTTGCATTTAACATTTACAAAACTGCAAGTTTAAAACTTTCAGCTCTAAAGTTTGAAAGATTTTTAAATAAATTCTTTATAAACACTTGCAATAATTATTTATAGCTATCCTTAATGATGAAACTTTTCTCTCCTTGATGTATTTTAAGAACTAGATTTATAAGTTATCGTTGCATTTAACATTTACAAAACTGCAAGTTTAAAACTTTCAGCTCTAAAGTTTGAAAGATTTTTAAATAAATTCTTTATAAACACTTGCAATAATTATTTATAGCTATCCTTAATGATGAAACTTTTCTCTCCTTGATGTATTTTAAGAACTATAAGTATGTTATCGTTGAATATAACATTTACAAAATTGCAAGTTTAAAACTCTCAGCTCTAAAGTTTGAAAGATTTTTAAATAAATTCTTTATAAACACACTTGCAATAATTATTTATAGCTATCCTTAATGATGAAACTTTTCTCTCTTTGATGTATTTTAAGAACTAGATATATAAGTTATCGTTGCATTTAACATTTACAAAACTGCAAGTTTAAAACTTTCAGCTCTAAAGTTTGAAAGACTTTTAAATAAATTCTTTATAAACACTTGCAATAATTATTTATAGCTATCCTTAATGATGAAACTTTTCTCTCCTTGATATATTTTAAGAACTATAAGTACAAGTTATCGTTGAATATAACATTTACAAAATTGCAAGTTTAAAACTCTCAGCTCTAAAATTTGAAAGATTTTTAAATAAATTCTTTATAAACACACTTGCAATAATTATTTATAGCCATCCTTAATGATGAAGCTTCTCTCTCCTTGATGTATTTTAAGAACTATAAGTATAAGTTATCATTGAATATAACATTTACAAAATTGCAAGTTTAAAACTCCCAGCTCTGAAGTTTGAAAGATTTTTAAATAAATTCTTTATAAACACTTGCAATAATTATTCATTACCATATCCTTAATGATGAAGCTTCTCTCTCCTTGATGTATTTTAAGAACTATATAAGTTATCGTTGCATATAACATTTACAAAACTGCAAGTTTAAAACTCTCAGCCCTGAAGCTTGAAACATTTTTAAATAAATTCTTTATAAACACTTGCAATAATTATTCATATCTATCCTTAGTGATGAAGCTTCTCTCGCCTTGGGATCGATAAATTTATCAATGTGCAATAATCTATAATTATCAGCAGGAGGGTTTGAATTCGTAATGATAGCGTTCTTAAGAATTCAAAGTTTTCAGCTCGATTTAAAAAATGAGGAATCTTATGGATATAAAATCCAGATCTTTTATTTGCGGTAGTGTCAGAACAATTTCAGCTATCTCCAGCACTGGAAAGACTCCCCGCTTTCCATAAGAAATATATATCCCGGCAATTCTAACGATTCTATCCGGGATTCCTGGGTTCGGTCGAGTCGATCACCCGGGGAGCCCCATTTATTCAGGCGATTACAAACGATCCAAAAAGAAGGATCGGCGCACGGAATACCGTAGAATTTTGCGGATTCCATCAGGGATATCAGGCGGAGCCTGTTATCGTGTCCCGATTCCTTTGGCGGTGTTTCCTTAACGATCGATAACAACAAAGGCGATACGAATAGTCGTGACCCAAATACGGAATTGATTATCGTCCGATATTGCACGATCGAGAAACGGTCCCCGTCCGCGCCCGTCTCCCGCCCTGCCGAGGTGGGTGCGATCTGGTGCGATCTTCACGTGTAGAGTAAGAGAGAGATATTAATTCCGCCATACCCTAATTGCATTATATCTCATGCCTCGCCTTCGCGAGAGCGGCTCGAAATCGCGAGAAATACACATCGGCGTTGCCAGAAAGGCAACGGGAATCGCGAATATATCGAATTTCTCTGCGCGCGCGGAGATCCGACCACGACAGGATGTTTTCTCGAGAGCCATGGAAATATATGCAGCTGCGAATGTAAACTATAGCGACGTAGCGCAAAAAAAAAAAGGATCAGTGAGCCAACGATGCTGACGGTAGAAAGGATCACAGCGAGATGCGTATCGAGCGAACTCGCGGCGAGGATTGAGTTTCAGTGTTTCATTTGAATTAAATACCGCGAGAGAGAGAGAGAGAGAGAGATCCGCAAACGTTGGCATGCAGTTTCCCGGAGGTAGCATGAATTATTATTATTACGATAAATTGTGTTAAATCGATAATGACGAGCAGTTAATCCTTGAATTATATGGGATGGTCCGTTATTGATGATACAACCGGGGACGATTCATACATTATTAATGCATTAATGCCTAAGCGAACTTGCAACAATAGGACCTCGTGGCGTATGTATATTCGGTCCTGCGTAAGCCGCATCCTCGCGAAACGTCGAGAGGCATCCTGATGCCATTGTAATAAAGTACTATTATACTGCCAAGGTCGCGATGGCGAAGTCGGCGCGCAAGAAACCGTCGAGAGAGAATCTCGAGCCATTCCGAGCTGAGAGTCAGCGGTCTGTTCGACGTGAAGCGAAACGTTGAGTTTCGACTAATTTACGTACTTGGATACGGAAGATCGACACTTTTTTGCGCTTTTTCTATCGGGTTATCTCTTTTTCTCCCTTTCCCTTATGTCCGTTTCGCATATAAACAGCCATCAGGCTACGGCGTGTTCGACGCCGCCTTATTGGAATTAAATAGCAAATTAATAATCCACATGTCCTCGACGTTAGTCGGCTACGATAGACATCGGCGACCACCCCGACGAGCGTGGGTTACACAAGACTCGACAGTTCTTAGATACTAACAGAATCGTTCGCAATTCGCATTATTGGCGCGTCAGGCGATCGACGACTATTTTATTGGTAATTCTTTGCGTACGAAACACGCGTTATAGGTATAATCCGTGATATAAAAATATCAAAATCGTGGTATTTTCAAATAATTTCTGAGGGAAACGGAATATACATATATATATGTAATAGAAAAGTGCAGAAATGTTTCTCATGCTTTCTTATAACGAGAGGTTTCCATGAACCCAGACAGCACCATGTCCAAAATCGGGACATAAGACGTTTTAAAGACGTCTTTTAGACATCATATTATAAGACGTCTTAAATATGTCTTTTTAACCCTTAAACCGTATACATGGGTCGTTCGCGTCCGCGGCATTTTGACTATTTTCAGTGCGTTTCTTCAATTATTGCTTGTTTTCAACAATTAAATTAACAATTTCAAAATTAATTTTATAATATTATTGTTTAAACTTATAGTTAAGACCCCAAGAAACACCTATACATTTTTTCAAAATTTTTGGTAAAGTTTTAGATTGTTTAATATGCCGCGGACACATACGACCCCATGTGTAATTAGTGGGTGTCGAAAAACAGTGTACGGTTCAAGGGTTGAGACGTCTTTTATCCCAATTTTTTTACACGCATGCTGTCTGGGATTTTACTTCAATCAAGCATAAAAAGTTTAAAAATAGAAAATATTACAAAATCAGGTTTTTTAAACGCGAAATCTTGCATAAAAAATTCTATATCTTCGGCTTATTTCTTTCAAAATCAATTTTTATGTGCATACATTATAGATCCTGTTACTAGAAACTGACCAACTAAATAAATGTATAAATTAAGCTGTTATTAAAAAGTCTCCAAATTTAAATTACAAAATCCAGCTACTAGAAAAAGACCTGTTGAACAAACATTACGAAAATATCACTGTTAAAAACTTGTCGGGAGTGAAAATTACAAACAATTATTATTGTAAAAAATCCACTGTGGGCTCACAAGATAGTCCTGCTGAAAATTCAGTAAAGCGTGGTTACAGGAGATACCGCTATCGGAAATTCAGATATTAAAGGCCCATTAGTCGCCCCGGAGAGGGCCTCCCCGGAAAAATGTGACGATCTCGTGGCGCGTATGTGCAACTTGCATGCGCCGCATGTGCACGAGCCAGGAATATACGGCGCAGATACGGACGGCCGAGGATCTCGCGCGCTCGCACGGGAACTTTCTAATGCCTGCATTAATATTTTTGTGCCTGGGAGCTAGAGCCGGAGTTGCGTCAAAAGGTCGGGGCGCTCGCGCTCGCGCTCGCGCGCGCCGTTTCTTGCACGCGCGCGCCGTAAAACGGCCGGATATAGTACATCGAATTTAACGGCGTAGAGAGAGACGAAGACGGGGAAGACGATATTATTCCGCTGAATAACGCCGCGCAGCTCCGGCTGTATAAACCGAAGAAGAAACCTCACCGCGGCCTCGTCATGCAACGAGCACACTCTGTCGTCATTCCGAAGGAAACAAACCGTCCCTTCTTCTTCCTCTTCTTTTTCTTCGATCTGCATCTATTCGACGATGTTGTCGATTCTGGACTTTAAACATCACCGAAGTGTATTTATTTATCTGTGCTGTTATTTATGCCCATACTTGATAATGATTCAATTGAAATAATTCCACGAATTTCGTACCTATATATAAAAGCGAGCGTGTGGTGCGATAAAGTCGAAAAGATGACAGCTCCCTTTAAACATCGCAAGATAGTTTCTTTGTGAGAGAAACGTCAGATATTATTAAATTTTATATACTTCGATTTATTCATATATCTAATATATAGTTTGTTTCTTCGCGAACAAAAATCGCCGGCATGAAACGATTTATCGTACATATTTAATTTATTCAAGCACGTTGTAGTAGACGCAGATAAACGTGCATCGAAAAAGAATCCAGGCTCTTGGCGTCCGACCGACGCCGACGCTCGCCCTGGAATTTCGCAAGCTGCAAAATTTCCAAGGTGTTTTGCGCGCACCTGTAGCTTCTGCATTCGCTATCGCGAATTCCGTTAGCGCTAAGCCAAGGAGAAAAATCCCGATGACTCGGGAAATCTGATCCTGATTTCTTGCCCGCCTGGACGAAGAAGAAGCAGCAGCAGCAGCAGCAGCAGCAACATCGGCAGCGATCGACGATGTTCCCGTTGAATTAGCAACAAAACGTCCGCGCGCGCGAGGGGAAATTACACGCTTCTTACACGGCGGAAGGTCACCGCCGGGACCGGACTCCTCCTCGAAAACGATCGTTTCATTTCAGATATATATCTATCGGTCCCACGTAATTGTCCTTGATAACGGGAACGCGATGCACGTGTAACGGGGTGGCCTGATATACTATTGCTTTGTTCACCGGCGACGGGACTGCCGGATGCTATTTTATCGAAACACGCCTTAACGCCCACCTATCAATTATCCTTCCAAATTAGATCCGCGGACGCCGCTGTGGAGCTACAATTTATCTGGCACTGCCGCACATATATGCCTCATGTCGTGATTAATTCTCTAAATTTCGAAGTCATTTTTTCTGCCAAATAAATTTCGAAAGATAAAAAGAATTTTATTATACAATATTTCCGTACGTTTTCACAAAATTATTTTTTCGTTAAGAATTGTTTTCTTTTCCGGAGATGTTTCGCGCACATATTTATCGCACGAATATCAGCAATCATCGTAGAGCCACTTGGTTATTAGTCTCGATGTCGATTTCCGGCTTGTTAATGGGCCATTCTGCGTGCTTCAGCACAACATTGAGTTACAACTCGAATTTACCGAAGACACTTCCATTAATACGGGACACTTATTTATTTTAAATTTATAACCGCTGCACAAGTGCAATGTACAAATGCGGCGACGACGCGACGTCTCGATTCTACTCGTTTACCAGATCCTCTCTCGCGCCATCCTGCCATGCGAAAGGATGATATACGGTGCAGCGGGATACATAAACGACTATTAGCACTGCGTTTAATTAGCGCGCGGATAATTATCTGCGACTGGACCGCGGGATTTATCCAGACTCATCATACGAAACCGTGGAAAACGAGACGTCCGCACGAAATTCGCTGACTTTTGCGATCGACCATATTCTTTCTTCTTTTTCTCTCTTTTTTTTTTTTTACATGGTTGTTGCTTTTTGCTGCGTCATTTGCCGCAGCGCGATTTCTATCGATAACTCGTTATAGGCTCGTCGTCGCTCTTATCCTCCTCTTGATCTTCAGTGGTAAAATGACGATCGCGTAGCGTACTCGATATACCGTCGGCAATAATAGATAAGCTCACATTAAAATTAATGAAAACTCGGCAAATCGTTACTCTCATCCTTGACTCTCGTGCTAGCGTGAATTATAGCGTGTGTATAATTACGTAGCGCGTAAGTCATCTTTAGCGCTATTTTCTCGTTAGAGATTTTATTTCGTTGAATAGAACCAATCAGAGGATCAATTTTGATATCTAAGTGACTGTAAATAATAGGCTTTTCAGGATCTAAATTTCAGAAGAGTTACGAACTCAGCTGGCAAAGTCTTATTCTTAATTAAATTTCAAGTTGAGTTTGTTTTAATAGATTTATTGTAGACGAACTAGAGAATAGGCCGTTCAAATCTTTACACTTCTATAAATTGTTGTATAAAATGCATCTCGATCATTAAAAACTTCATTGATGAAAAAATCTAATTATAATAATTTTATTTTATTTTTCTTTGGAAATAAAGCAATGCCATTCTCAAAAATTGTAGAATTGCAGGAAATCTAATATAAAGTTATTTTATTCAGTATTAATAAATACCTATAATTTTGGTTATATTTAAATAAAAATTTTTAATCTTATAAAATTGTTATCGTATACATTCTTTTTCTAATTAACACAATTAATTAGTAACAACAATTATTTTTCGATGCAATATATATGTTCTCTCTTTGTAATTGGCGCGATTTAAAGATATTATTTCTTTTTTTTTTTAATAGATAATCACTTGGATTGAATAAGGTAACGCAATTTTATGATTTGTACCACCGGTTTTAATTTGTTTGAAATAAAGATACTACTACTTACTTGGGTTTTCTCGAGGTACTAAGATAATTACGTATATTGCGCTTGTTACTTATATGTTAGGTTTTTTCAAGGTACCTACATATATAAATATAATTTTGGTTATATGAAATAATAATCGTGACAGGAAAGTGATAATTTTTTTTCTTTTCCGCGATAATATCATGAACTGTATGTGATATTGGTTTCTGCAACCAGATGTTTATGGGCTTTTACATAAGTATACGACGTCTCATCTCGATCGCGCGTTTAGGCCTTAATTAGCCGCCAATACGTAACAGGTGGGTCGATATACATACACGGCATCGGCGTAAATACGCTTTACGACCAGGCGGAGAAAGTCGGTTACATATATTTAATAAACGCCATGTCGCGCGGGGCCGCGGCTCGTCGTCGGAAGCATAAAACCGTCGCGATCGCAGGATTCGCGCTGGGGGGACCGTCCGTTCCGTTTTTTAGCCTCCCGTAAAGCGATCAGACAAGGACGTAATCTCCTCTCGATATCTCGGGAGTGCGTCGACGTATTTACGGGCCCGCGAGGGGAATGCGTCGCTCGTCGTACGGTCATTATCATTAGTGCATCTCGTAATTGCGTCCGCCGTGTAAATGTCCACGGGAAATCGGCAGCGGCAATCCGATTATACGAGGAGCAAAAAAGGGCGGACTCTGCTTTCGACTAGGGATACTTCGATAGTATCCGAGGATCGGCACAAAAATATAGGATCGCGTCGTTAATAGAGTTAGTTAAAGTCGATCCTGAGATCCAGCGCAGCAATTATGGCATTTGCGATGCGCTAATTGTATCGTTTCCGAATAATGAGCGTAATAATGACTGCGTCCACATATCAATTACTATCAGGTCTCTCACTCAATAAGACGTTGATTTAGAAAATAAATTAATTTACACAAGAGTGAGATTGTAAAAGAAAGCTGACGGTTTTCTGAGATGTCAGACTGGTTCAAGGCGGGCTTTTTTTTAATACCAATCTCGTATATATTTTTCTTAGAATTTATTATCGTTTAATTAACTTAATACTTGAAAATTTATAAGGAACTATTTGTATATTAAAATCAGCTACAAATCTTGTTACTTATCTCGTTTCTCAATCTTCTCTATCTTATTTTGTTTCCCTTTTTCGTTAATTATTTTAATTTTAACCGATACCTCAGTATTTTACGTAAGATATCTGATAACAACGTGAATGCTGGTTTATTAGTCTACATATGCTATTATCTACCTTCTTACTAGTTAACTTTATTTTCCATTACGTCCTGTATATGACTAGACATATCTCGATATAGTATCGGAGTATCGACACCGCGCTGTCCACACTGTCAATACATAGTATCCTCGACATATCCTGCGGTACTAATCTTCGCTTCATCATATGTCTCTGTGTAATTGCCGTAAAAAAAAAAAGAAGAAATGAAGAAATGAATCACGCGACAGCTAACGGCGCATCATTGTGCTTCTTTTTTGCCTGATTTCGTTATGTGACATCGTTCTTTTTTCTCTCTCTCTCTCTCTGTCTCTCTCATTCTTTATTTCTTCGTGTCGGTATCAGAGAGCCGATCGGCAATAGGCAATCGGTGATCGCGATCAGACCGATCGTCGCGGATCGACGCGTTAACGTCGTCACATTATTAGCGGGGCTTTAAACGGCTAATCACGCGCTCGAGCGCACGAGCGCGCGAGCGATTTTTGCGCGATCGGCAGAAGATCTTTTCGCCGCGATCATCATCGCCCCTCGCGCGCCTTGCTCACCACCTTGCCCGGCAACGCTGCCGCCGCGAAGACGAGACGCATAGCCTAGAAAGTCCGAGGAAACGTGAGCGCGAGAGCCGCCGAGAGAAGAGACTTTTACGCGATCGCTATCGCGCGCCGACCTAATAACAACAATTTCGTCAAAACCAATAGCCGACGATGATCGACCGAGCAATCTTCTCTCTCTCGGACGAGTTTCTAAAAGCCCGATTCTTCGCCGCCCCGTCCGATCGATCGATCCCTCGATCGTACGGACGATCCCCGTTGCTCCGATAATTCCGAAGCGAACCGTCGAATGTAACGTAATCCTTCTGATCCTTCCGGATCTTCGATGAAAAAAAAATATTAGGCACGCGTGCTGACCGTAATTAATTGCGCGCATTCGTTACGATCGCGTTTTGCCTTTTGCAGAACATTTGTTAAATAAGGAAATGATAAAAATGCATTGAAGAAAAGAGCTATATTCAAGTAATAATTACTTTATCAAAGTAAATTAATTACTCCAATAGTGCCGAGTAAATATTTACTAAAAATAGAAATACAAGTCACTATACATACAATAAGATATTTTCTTTAAATAATTAGACGTTTACTATATGAGAAGTATAACTTTAATCACTTTATAATATTAAGAATATTTAAATTTTGATTTTAGAAAATATGTAGGTAGGTACTAAACAGAAAAATCGAAATTTAAAATAATATACCTATATGTTAATTCTTCAATGGAAAGCAATAATTACACAATAGTAGTAAATACTTTTCTTAAGTTTAGAAAAATTTACGTACATTCAGCAATTTATTTACAAAATAAAATATTACTGGCTTTAAATAAATAATTATTGCAGGCGATCAAAATGTTCTTACATTGATAAAAAATATTGCTTGCTTTTAAAAACTCGTGAAGACCAAGTAATTATATTTTCTCGATTTGCAGTATTTTTTTCATTGTGATAACCTTTCGTTCTTTATTCTACGGTTCTTGATCGAATCTTTTTATTATGTAGTCATTTTGCGCGCGCGCTACGGTTATACAGTGTTTAGAAAAGGATTATAAAGAAGGTAAGTATACAGCGTTTGCTAAACTGTGCAAAAAAACGTCGAATAATTGAACTCCGCTGCGGATCATTATGCGACTAATTAAGAGTTAATATAAGCGACTGGCCCGACATGCCCGACTCGACAATGTCTGAAATTCCTCGTCGAGAAACTATATTCAAAGGACCGGCGCGGCGCGGCCCGATTAATCACGCGATGCACCGTTCCGGGTGTATTGTGCGAGAGCAACGAATAAAGGACTCGCTTTCTCCGATTCGGCTATTCGGCGACTAGCGACTCACGCAGGACGACACGCAGGACCCCGTCGTTTGAATGCGTAATTGATCTCCGCCTTTTTAATCGCGAAGAGAGTCGTCCCGGCTAGGGTGTCTGGTTAGCTTCGGAGGAATCAAGACGCGTTATAGAAAAGAATAGGGAGAAGAATGTTCGAACGGTGAACGGTGCGATGTCTTTGTGCGTACAGGGTGTCCCAGAATCACCGGAACGTGTCCTTTTAATGTCGTGTGGAGTCAATGGCTAATTTGAAAATGATTTTTCTTCCGTAGAAATGTCGAGATAGTTCATAACTTCTATATGAAATATCGGTTTTGTATAATGAATTTTCAAGTAATTTCTAAGAAAGTAAAACACACATAATATATGTAAATGAAAAAAATTCAATAGGTAAAATGATTTCTATATTCGAAGAATAAAATTTACCTTTATTTTGCGATCCACAAATAGAAATCAATTTACTAATATCTTTAAATTTTTACATAGCGCCGCGAATCGTCATGTTCCGATAATTAATACGTGATTGTAATTAATCGAGTTGTCACAGATGATTGTTGCGTGAATGCTACAAGAAAAAATAACAACGATAAAATTAAGAAAGAGAATAAGAGAGAAAATACCTAGACATTTCCGTTGAAAGAAGACCGATTACAATCAGCCGCAATCTGCGTCGAAAAGGGAACATTCTGTACGATTTTGGAGCACCCTGTGTGTATTGAATCAGTAAAGTGTGACCGTCGTCGTTGTCGTTGTCGATGCCTCCTTGGTTTTCGATTGTTCGGGCTAGCTCGTGCTTGATATCGGGGCCCGCGCGAACGACGCACAATGGGGCCCCGTTGTGTCGTCGTCGTGTCTCGTTACCGTGCTTGCCTCCGCCATTACCGTTCTCATTGTTATCATTGTTATTGTTATTATCGCTAGCTAGCCGCTATTAACGATTGAAATCGGCCCCGGTTAGATAGTCACCGAGTCATTGCCTTCGCATTGGCGGCGAAATTCAATCGACTTGGTCTTCATTTAGAGAGAAATTAATTATTCCACAATTAGTCGGATCTTCGATAAAGACAAACTTCGAAAAAAATATCTATGGATTTTATAAAAACATTTGTACGTGATGTTTTATGTGGATACCGTAACGATATAATTTTCATTAATTGCGTTTTATTACAATTAAATCGTCTGTTAAAATGTTTTGAGTTATTTAGAAAACGTTATGTGCTATTTTTCTGACAAAAGCATATTCAATTTATCTTACAATTAATGAAGGAAGTTGCACAAGCTCGGGAAATTGAATTGAGATATGCAATTTATTGTTACATTAGAACAGATAAGTAATCCTTCTATTCGAAAGCGGAACGACGCCAATGGGGAGGATGGTGAAGTATATTTGATATATCATGGGGCATACTTATAAGTAGAAACTGCCCGATCTTGAGTGCTCCACTCGATCCTCAGGCGTGGCTGAACAAACACAAAAGCGCCTCTTCTCGAGATGCAGAAAACAGATCCGGCCAACAATCAACGGTGCATGAAGTCTCCTCGGCCGATTTCACAAATTATTTTTGGCCATAGAAGAGTTCCTTGCGGGACGGTATAATAATGACATTTAGATAAAATACTAGCTAGTTTGTTCCCGCTACATCTTAACGTAAATCATACAATTTATGAAGCGAACAATGAAGGATGGTAAAAGAAGAGTTAAAAAATTTAAAAGAATAGATATATATTCTTTGAACGGGGGATACAAAGTCATATTTTTCCGATCAACAAAAGGACTATTCACAAATTAAACTTTAGGCACAAAAATAAATAATCAAATACTTATAATTTAGCGATTTAAAAGTAATTTAATAATTTATTGGCTCTTTAATTTTTTATTTTTTTAACGGCATTTAATTTTCAACAGTATGTACTGTATTAAAGTATAATCATTAAAGTATTTAGAGTAGAAAATTAATGAAATACGAAGAAAAGGAACTCCATTAAATTTCTGCTAAGCAAAGGTCGTCTCTAAGTATAAAGTTTAGATCAGTTAACAGTTTCGAATAGCTCTTTCAGTTTTCTACATTACTTTCTTCTTCAACACTCTTGTGTCCATTTATAATTATTTTCAAAGATTATCTAAGCTGCACAAAGATTGACGTAAATTGCGAGGTGCAAGTTGGGCGGCGACTGCATTTTCATCTCCGTGTCGAAAGCACAGCGCACGTCGCGCGGCGTTATTACAGAGACTCGAAGACGATCATGACCGCGCCCCGTTAATTATTCGCCCCGTCAATTATTCGCCCCATCAGAATTAAACCGTTTAGTTGTTCCACGGCCGACTTTTCCTACAAGAGGCGTCATCGCGCGCGCACCTGTCATAACTCGGTTGTGCGCTTGCCGCTCGTAAAACGCGCTCGATTACGCTCGGGGCATGTTCGCGAGCGCGTGCGACCGCGCGCGAAGAAATGGACTTCCGGCAAAAATTGAAAAGTATCTTCACACATACCGATTTTTTTCGATAGAAATTACATATATACAGGGTGTTACAAAAAGATGGGGACATACTTTATGTTCTTGTAGGGTGGGTTGATATACAATAAGTAATTTGAGTATAGAAATGCATGTCCGCTGAAGCCTCGTTTCTGTGCTACACGACTGTAAAGTTGCCTATTCTCTGCGTAGATAAAGTACCTTTTCGGTGAAAGATAGTGAAAAATTTTATTTGAGAAAACCGTTCAAAATTAAAAATCAGGCCCGTATACCAAATTTTGAATCAATCGGTCTACTATGATGTTTTTGTCTGACAATGCAAAAAAGCAAAAACATCAAAGTAGGCCGATTGATTTGGTATACAAGCCTGATTTTCAATTCCAAACAGTTTTCTCAAATAAAATTTTTCACTATCCTTTACCGAAAAGGTACTTCACCTACACAGAAAATAGGCAACTTCACAGTCGTGTAGCACGGAAACGAGGCTTCAGCGGACATGTATTTCTATACTCAAATTACTTATATCAACCCACCCTACAAGCACACAAAGTATGTCCCCATCTTTTTGTAACACCCTGTATAGGAAGGAGAGAAACTCTTCAAAAGATACAAAATATTTTCATAGAAATTTAAACATTGTACAACATTCGAAAGAAGAATTAATCGCGCAGGGAAATTTACACTCGTTTAAAATATAATATAATATGAATAAAATGTGTGGATAATAAAAAAAGCAACTAAGCTTCTTTTATTCGTAAATTGTTAATGAAATCCACTGAATTCAACGAAAAGTGAATTGAAATGAAAATGTTCCGAGTTTTTATTAAGTCTCGCCCTCCTGTGAATCATTGAAACAAAAAGAGAATTGTTTCAATTTGCGAGCCTAATGACTGCGCGATCGTCGGGCGGAATCCGCTTTCCTAGGATCAAAATCGCAATGGTAACGCGATGATGGAGCGTTGGAGAACGGTCTCCTGTTAATTCCGAGACGATTGCATTAGTTATCGGTCACGGTCGGCCAATGAGGAAGAGGGACCCACCTCGTACGTTCGTTTCCAAGATTTTTTACCCCCCTGTCTCGCCCATTTTTCTGCCTCTTTCCTTCCTCTCCCTCATGCATACTCTTCCCTCCGCGAGACGAGATGTGTTTCCCCCCCCCCCCCCCCCTCTCGCGCTGGAGACCTACTTAAAGAAGATCGACCAAGCGAGAACGTCGATCCCTACTTCCTCGTCATCATTTTCATCTTCGCATCTCCTGTAGAGCAGTCTTCGATTAGCATGATCGATCTCTCAAAACGAAACAACACCAAATTATGAAATATGAGTTCGCGAACTCTGCAGCGATTAATCGACCCGGTGCTTTCTTGCTGGGGTTCGCGCAATGAGTCTGCTTAATCGATAATATCAGAATATCAGATCATCGTACGTGAAGTCCGAAAACTTCAACTTCGTGAAAGCATAAGTGTCGTTTTCAATCAAATACTATATGTATATTGTGTTAAATGCGATATAATATTTTTTCATATTGTAGAAAATAATTTGTTTGTCTCTTTTTCCGTACTCTGAACTTTCTACTGATATAAATATATATATTGTATATTCTTCAGATATTATCAAAATTTGAATTTAAAATTTCAATGTACTTAAGTTAAATAATGTTTAAGCAAATAAATATACAGCAAATTTGTACAAAGCCAAATAAAATTCTTATTACACCTCTTCTGCCGTTCTTTGCCGCGCAAAAGGGCAACAAGCAAATATCCAAAATTTGGCCAGAAATAGAAACAAGATAATATACGTGGCATTCGTGCTATAACCGCGCTTATGTAAGCTGATATATAAATGCGACTATTCGAAATAATTATCGTCGTTATGCAAATGGCCGCGCGCGAGGCGATTAAACGTTCTCGATAGAACGCGCGCGGCCGCGCCCGGAGGCGCGGTGTCTCGTGTGAAAAGGAACAAGAAAAATATAAGAAGCCGAGCACAAATTAACGCGCACATCCACGCGACTCGCGAGCGTCAGCAAGAAAAATAACGGTGGTTATTTGCGGTAATTCCGGAAGCCGGCTCTTTTTGCACGCGTCCCGCCGTGTCGTCCGTCGCCGTGTCGATCTCTCGATGATTGTGCTAACTCGCACAACTCAATTCTAGCCAGTGCAATATCATACAAAGTATCAACTGGATTTACAAAGTATTTCAAAGTACCAAGCTTCTACAGCTTCGCTCAAAGACTCCTGGTTAAAAGCAGATATATTATTCTTAAAAGAATAATTATTCTAAATGCTCGCGAATGTGGAAATATTTTTATACGGAGTATCAACTGAATCTTAACATTTACAATTTTATTCAAAGTTATGATAGAAGGAATAAATTTTAGAAGCTGGAAATATTGTAAATAAGGACGAGACAATGAATAGCGACTTAAAATTAAGAACACAAAAGTCTTTTTGATGACAAACGTGAACATAAAATTAAGATTTTATTTGGGTCTTACTAAAGGCGAGAGCGGTCCTACATCGCAACCGAGATTTGTGCGGATTTATTTGCTGTATTATATGAGTGCTAATGTGACTTTCATGTATCCAAAATATCCAGAACGATTTAGTACCTTAATGACGTTGAGATTTCATTCAGTCTCATTGCTTAATCTTGTTATAAGACAATTAAATCACTTCGCGGTGGAAAAAGCTGCGACTCGACGCAAGATTAAAAATCTCGATGTGACCGATGTAATCTCCGTGTTTTAACTGAAGCGACAGGTTTCACGTGCGAGACCGAACGGAAAAGATTTTAGAACACGAGATCAAAATGCGATTTCGACGGCCCAGTTTTGTCTCGCTAATCCGGAGATCTTTCTCGGGCAAGTACCGCGGGACGCTGATCTCGCGCGCAGGATACCGCTCGCGCGGTTCAGGGACTCCGCGAAGTATAAGGTTTCCCGCGGATTAGCATAATACATTTGATCGGGCCCCGTGCGCCGTGGAATATTGTTAATAACGCTGCAGTCACGGATACCCTTTCGGCCCGCGTGTCCTTCTACGATCCTTCGCGTGGCATAAAGCGCAATTTTTTCTCTCTCTCTCTCTCTCCTGCCTTGCTGCAATCGATTTATATACGTGCCGAACTATAGCCAGATACGATTTGTAAATGCACTTTATTTATTTATTAGACGGGATTGGTCCTTCGTACAGTAGCTATTACATATAAAGAACGCAAAATAGCAAAAGAATTATCGAAGAATGATTAATGATGTTTGAATGGTCCATGGCCTCTGAAAACAATCCACATGATGGAAATTTTTCGCTGATCGGTTTAAGGTTAGATTACCGAAGAAGTACGATGTGATTCTTCGTGGAAGACTAAGTTATTTCTGAGAGGTCTGGCCGGGATATGTAATTTGACGCATTCTAACAAGTCGGAACAGGTGATACGTCCGTTAATCAATTTGAAAAGAAATACTAAATCTAAATACGTTCGTCTATCACTTAGTGATAATAAGTTAATCCTATCTAACATATAAACATAATTATGATCGTAATAATGCATCGGGTTTCTCCGTATAATAACTAACTCTTCGAAGAAATCGGTGTTGAATCCTCTCAATTTCTATACTATATTTAAGATTGTAAGGAGCCCAAACTATGGCCGCATATTCCAATTGTGGTCTAACTAAGGCGCAGAACAGAAGTCTTAGCGTATCAATATTATTAAAGTATTTACAAGATCGTAATACAAAACCTAGTTTTTTATACGCGCAACTCGTGACAGATTGAATATGTTTATCAAATGATAAATTTGTAGTAAATAATACACCTAAATCTCGCACGATGTCTCTCTTAGAAAGAGGATATCCGTTTAAAATATAGTTATAACTATAAACATTTTTCTTTTTGCTAAAGTGGATCACGTGGCATTTGGATAGATTGAGATGCAATTTATTCAAATTACACCAGGACTCCAAGCGATAGAGGTCCTGTTGAAAGAGAATTGCATCTAAACGATTTGCTATCCGACGAAATAATTTTAAATCATCTGCGAATAGCAGAAATCTACTGTGTTCAAAGACCTTATTTATATCATTAATGAATATATTAAATAATAGCGGACCTAGGTGAGAACCTTGAGGTACGCCGGAAGTAGCATTAATGACTCTAGAAAAGAAATTCTTAAATTTAATGACCTGTGATCTTTCTTCAACAAAACTTGATATCCACTTTAGCAAAGTCCCATCAACGCCATATGCCCGCATTATGATTTGACATTTCTCTGAATTAGCACCCCAAAGAACGCACAAGTTTGGTTATCTGTCGAATAAAATTGAAGGCAAGACATTATACGTACTTTCGAAGTAAATTTTATTAAAACGGAGTCTACAATGAGAATTTAAGGTGTGAAATTTAAGTTTTAAGCATTAAGCTGTAAGAAATTGACAAATCACAGTCGAATGTGAGAAGAATATTTGATTGTGATTGGTCAATTTCGTACGGTTTAAGGCTTGGAGCTTAAATCCGCTTAATCTGAACGCGCAGTTTTTCTATCTCGTCATTAAAAGAATTCCAACCAGTCACTTTATTTAAATTTAAAGTAAAAATATGCAAGCTAATGTAAAATGTGCCAAACATCTTTTGATTTTCCTATGAAAAATTAAAAGAGATAAAAGAGCGCTAATTGTGAAGGATCAATTTTGCTGTCCAGTGCGATCTGACTCTCTAAATTGAGTCGGTTTCACTGTATCCTTATCGGTTCTCCGACTAAATTAATAATCGACAAAGGACGATGTGTTTCTGACGCGACTTCACAATCACAATTACGAACTGACAATGCGGCGTGGTGCAATCCATACGGCGCGCATAATCGATTTTCCGCGGCGCGGATATCGGTCGCGCGCGCGCTCGCGAAACCTTGAATGTTCATTTGCAACTTAATGAACGACACTCCGACGCGAAGCGTGGTGGATTTGCGCACGATCGGAAAATAGCGAATTCGATCCGTCGATCTTGCTCTCTCGCGTGCACGACGACACAATCGGCGCTTTTGATCGGATCAAAAATTCAATTAACCGCCATATGAATTCTCCTTTTCAGCCGCGACGCGTTATAAACACTCGTTCGAATCGATTCGCGATTCTCGACGGACGATTCGAGCTGCTCTCGCACAGAGCGTCATTTATGGCAGTCTCTCGAGGAAATTCTGCACGGAATTCTGTAAAAGAAAAAAATGGAAAAAAAGACCGAGAACAACGGAGATAAAAGGTGAGACGTTGGCAAATCGTATTGCTAAGTGTCCAAGTGGTAATATCCGGAAACTTTATTTTCTTCTATCGGAGAGAAATACATAGATACATAAAATATCCTTCTTATGTCGACGATTTTTTCAAATATCTCCGCGAGAGCAGAATGTATATAAGATATAATTATACACTGAAAAAAAATATTTGGGGATAAAAAATAATATTTATTAGGTGGCTCCTAACAGCTTATTTACTTAATATAATACAATATTTATTTAGAATTAGATAAGATATCTAATTCTAAGATATTTTATCCAATTCTAAATAAATATTGTATTATATTAAGTAAATAAGCTGTTAGGAGCCAGCTAATGAATATTTGTTTGGATCAAAATTTCTTTCTCATTGTCAGTGTATACTTATAGCTTTAGAACGCAAAATTTCATACGTTACGACCTAATAAACGTCTTGGGAGATCTTATCGAGGCACGAAGGCACGAGGACTTGATGGAGGATAATTAAGCTCGGATTTGAATAAAGAGAGAATCCAATACGGCCCACGTCTAGGATCGGGGCAGTCGTTCAGTAGGGTAATTCGGGGATAATAGTGGGTGGAGTAACGGGATTGCGGGAATCAAATAGACGAGAGCAATTATCGAGTCTTTATCAAGGAGGGGGAGGTCTGCGGCGATTACGTGACCTTTCACTTTTCCACAATTTACTAACTCGACCGGCGCGGCGGTGACGTAAACGCGATCACGTTGCATGCCGCTAAACACTCGCGGTTACGATGATTTTAACACATCGTTGCTTTACTTAACCGCCGCGGCCGGCCGGTCCCGGGTAAACACTCACCTTCATGTCACGATAATTCATTATTCTAAAAAGATACGGGCGAAAATTACTCCGCAAAGAAGTATATATTCGTCGGGGAAACACAGTATCCTCATCAACGTTCATTAACATTAATAATACTTTCTAGAATCAGGGAACACTTTCAGAGACTCAGAGCATCGTTCGATTTAAGTATAAAGGAAAAAAAAAATATCAGGAACGTGTTCCCAGCTTCACGTCTCGAATTAAGTTAAATTACCCGTATTAGTATCCATCTTGCGCGCGCGTTGGTATGATTCTGCCTAAATGTGGAATTTGTCGTAATTTTATGGAATTATTTCCACGAGACTTAGAGTTTTGCACAGTTCGACGTTTTGTACGTATAACGACTGAATAAATTCGATTCAAACCGGTGTTTATTTAACACCCAAGTCTCGTATAGAGGCGCAGTTTCGCAGGTTGCGGCAATTGCCGCGACTTATTTCTCGCGAATTAGACGGAGAGTCCGGACTCTCAAGGCCTTCTCGCGCGCGAAGCACGAAGGATTTATTCCCGGACAGGACAGGACAGGAATTAGGCGATCACGCTCGTGCCCGCAAGGTGTACCGCCGCCATAATCGCCATAATCGCGATATTCGCCTCTCCGGAACACAATGTTGCTGCAAGAGCGTTGCGGTCGCTGCTGCACCCATTGCAGCGCGACGCGCCGCGGATAAGAGGCGCGAATGCATTCAATGCAATTACGATGTAAGCCATCGATCGCGCTCGGCTCGTTCCTTCTTTTCTCTTCTTTTCTCCTTTTTTTTTTTTCTTGCTTCTTTTCTTTTCCGCGAGCCGAGCTCGCGCGCGCCCATCCGTGAGAGTTCACAACCATTCATCATTGAAATGCAGCGTGCAGCGTGCAGCATTGCACCACCACCTGACCACCACCACCATCATCTATCGACATGCATGCGAAAGACGAACGAACGCCCCGTGATTTCATCTATAGGTCCGCGCGATTGCATCGTCTTCGCTCGAGAATCTACATTGTATCGCTGACCTCTCGACCTTTGTCAAATCGACGCTCTCGCGAGTCGGAAGAAGGCAGTCGTGTTCGTCTTGGCTGAAATCAACTCTTATTCGAGAGTTTCCGATATGGAATAATTGCAAGAATGCGATCTAAGATGGCTAACAAAATTTATAACACAACAATACAATTAATAATGTGTGATAATTAATTTCTTCTTTTACATGAGTTATCTTAAATTATAATGTCAAAAAATGAAGAATGTATATACCTATATCTAATAAATTTTTAGCGAAAAACTTTGCGCTGCAAGGCACATTAAATTACCTCTGTTACTTAAAAGTTTTCTGTGCCTAACAACAACAAATAATAATAACTATAATAGCACACTTATACAGAGTTTTCCCGAAATTATGCAATATATTTTTAATACCCAATTCTTTGTCTAATTTGGAGTTAATTAATTATTTCTTCGCAAGTAATACTATCAACAATTTTTGAGTAATGAGCGATTTAAAAATTGCGATATAAATATTCTTGTTAAGGAAAAAATTGGACATCTGATGGCTTTGGAACACCATATTTTCACAAAAATATGCAAAAAGCACGGCAAAAAGAGAGAGGAAACAAAGAAAGAAAGCTATAGCGCGGCACGTCGTTTTGAAGGATTCACCTACCTCGATTGCTGTGGCCCGCGGCATTTCTCGGATTTCCTGGAAACAGGTACACCATATCTTGACAGGTATACTGGGTGTCAGGCCATAACAGAGAAACTCGCGATGTTCGGTTTGAAAATCGCGACGGCTCGTCCAGAAGAAAAAAAACGCGATGTTCTCAGGACACGCTCTATGTGGGTACGTTTGTATAATGCTGGGAGGTTGGGAGAAACAAAGGAAAATTAGCGCGCTTTCGATAATCTCGTCGGAGTTTCAACGCGAGAGACGCTTTTAAACGAAACGGCGACGGCGCGATTTTACATAAAACGAGCGATTTTACGAGACGCCCATAAGAGAGAAAGTCGAATCGCTCTACAGTGTTTGCAGTCATTTAGAGATCATACCGAGACTTGCTGAGAGGTTCGCCATAAACCGCAGTCTCCGCGTCCGCAATTTATATCCTTTTATCGTTGGCGGAATCGGGTCGCCGATCGATAATTTCTTATTCCGGTCGAGCTGTAGGATCGGCCGCTTGACCTCCCTTAGATTAAATTGACTTTTTACACAGATCCACCTACAAATCATATTATATGTATATGAAACAAGAGATTTTGAAAGTTTTAATTACATGGAATTTTTTACATGAACATCCTCTGATAATAAAGCATTATTTGTTGTCACATTAAGATGAAATAATAAATGATACTTTTGTAAATGTCTCGCGATTTTCCAAGTTACAATAAATTTGCAAAAACTTTGACAAAATATAAAACTTACTTCATGAACTTAAAATAGATAATTACATAGAAATAGCTCATAATCTAAACTCCACACTTAGAAAGTGGTATATTAATCATATAACAGATAATTACAAAAAACCGCGTAAATTGATGACAACTATTTTCCAATTAGACGGAACGAATTCGATTTTAGCGAGAGCACCGGCGGATATTGTTTCTCATATCGCTCGATAAGTCATACCTTAATCCGTACAGTCGCCACTTTCAAATACGCTACCCAACTATGCGAATAGCGTCGAAATTAACGACACGATTTCTAAAACGGGCGAGCGAGGAATCGCGTATTAGTAGCGATATCGTCCGTTCATTCGATAATTCCTGATCGCCGCGGGCGAGAAATTAATTGTGAGATATATGGCTGAGCTACTTTAGCATCTTTCCCGAAATGTATGGGTTTAATCGGATGCGCGGTATGTCTCTCATTTCCTGCTTCAATCTTCGCCGAAAGAAAGGTAATATTGCGATATCGTTTCTCGAACAAATGAAACTGTAAAATAGAAATCGCTCTTTGTTTCGATTCTCTCATAGTTTTCGATCTAGTAATTTTGAAACTTGAAGGTCTTGGCTAAAAGTTCATAGCAGCTTTCTTTATTTAAAGCATTGCTTCTCTTTCTTTCTGCGCGCAACAATTTAATATTAATTTCCTTAATTTGCGAGACGTTCGTTTCCCACGTGTGTTATGTTTCAAACTGAATTAATAGCCGAGTAAGCCGATATACCGAGTAAGGAATGAGAAGTAGAGATCTTCGCGATTTTCTCCTGATTCGCACAAGCGGAACACTGGTATGTTATATCGATCGGCTCGAAATTACGCGCTTACCTATTTAAAACGTAAATAAATTACACGTCGTCGTCGGCCACAAAAATGATAAACCTTATCGGCCGACGATGCGCGCGAGACAGGCTTAAATTAAACGCCATTTTTCTTCGCCGATCCGGGGAAAGTTATGGTTACGCGGCGAAGTGGAATCAACTTCGTGTTATTTAAATGAGTTTGTCACATTTTATGACCGCCACATAATAACACGCGCTAATAAACCGTGCCATATAATTCTTTAACTAAAAGATTAAGGTTACTAAAATCAGAAAGAATGAATAAAATTAAAGAAACATTTTTTAAAATAGAGAAATTATTTTCGTTAAAATGAAATATTTTTAGAAATTGTAGAATTAAATATATATCTTGCCATTTAATAATTTAATAAAATAATTTAATACAGTTAATATGTGATATCTAATAAGATTTTGATTCAATATAAATATCTATATGTAATAAGATTTCAGCTCATTGCATTGGCCGAAATTGTGGTGCGAACGCAGCTACGTGAACAAAGCAACGTGCTGACTGTCCATGCGAAGCGTTAAAGTCCGCTAAGTGCGCAGTGGGCGTCGTTTTTTGTCGAGAAGTAAGTACGTTGGCATCGAAATCTCCACGCGTGCCTGGAGACTTCAACGCATGGTGCAAGTGTCCGACTGGACCTACGCGGCTACGCGCGGAGACTCCAACGCTTCGTATCGACCGGCATGTGCGCTTGCACGCACATCGTAATCGTCGTAAAAACTAGTAAAATCAATTAGCAAAATTAAACCGCAATTTGGATTAAACGTAGGTTGATTAATGTGAATACTTTACCGACATATATATTTTACCGAGCGTATTTTTTACACGTCTTCCATGTCATTCGAGTTCAATGAGAACACTGATTAAGTATAATTTTTAAAAAGTATTAACAGAAAATATCAATTTATTATATCTGAAAAATTTTTTCATATATTTTTTATGTATATTTATTGAGTCATTTAATGTATTTTTTGGTGTATTTGCATTTTGTGTTTGCCAACGCCAATTCCAAAAGGATATTCGCTTAAATCACGCTTAAATAAATTGTCCAAGTCAACACTTATGTTCTACTAAACGCGCAGCGTACAATAGTCGCCGTTGTGTTACTTCACTACGCGCGACTATAAATACAACTCGATTTACATAACCGGGACTAGCCGGGCCTAGCTATAAATATGTATCGAGAGGCTTGTCACAAAGATTTGCTCGTGTGAAAATCAAATCGCGCTACGGTAAAATAACGAATGTAATTAATGGCTCTATTATCAGAATTCATATTTCATACGTCGAAGAAACGCAATATATTCGATGCGCAATTAATAATTCATATTTGCGCGTGCTCAAAATTTTCCGCTAGTGTCTGCACGCAGCTCTATAATATTACTAATACGTTAAATCCGTTTTTACATTACGCGATAGTGGACACAAGATCGTGTAGACACCTCGTAAAACTGCATCTAGAACGCGCGTCGCGAGGTACGTCTTCTTCGCGCTGAATCCGCGCGCGCATGTGTGTGCGCGCGATTAAAAAGAAACGCTCGAGCTGTTCGTAGTTTCACGGTCGCGCGATTTCGATAAATCGCTGCAGGTTGCTGCCTCTTTGAAGCTACATAAATTCAGTCTCTTATGGAAAATCACGTGGATTCTTTCGGTTCGGCGGCTAAATGAAAGTAAAAGAGCCGCCTAGATCCGTATTCTCACCTCGCGCGTTGATCCATTAACGGCGTGCCGTAAAGAAAAAGATTTATTACATATAAAGATATAAGTATTAGAAGTTGTTTTAACAATAAGTATTCTTTTTTTTATTTAAAAATTTAAGCACGATTTTTCATGAAATTATAGTAGATAAAAACTGAATCTATTTAACAGTATTAATGAAAAGATCTAAGATCTTTAAAATATAAAGCAATTATCATATTAAACATTTTTTTGTACAGAATTATATATTAGAATTGAATTAGAAATCCCAGGCAGCACCATGTCTAAAATCGGGATATAAGACGTCTTAAAGATGTCTTTAAGACGTCTGATATTCCGATTTTGGACATACGTGCCGCCTGAGAGTTTCTTAGACTAATTTAGAGACAATTTTTCTTTAACGTATAAAAATGTCGCAAAATCATCAAACATAAAATCAACCAATGACATGTCGTTCTTCGTACCAAAATTAAGTCGATGGTCGATGGTCTAACATATGAGGACGAAGAACGACTGTTTGTCAATCTTGGCGGGTTCGTTGTCGATGTCGTTGAACTTGACCGAAGGTTTCACTTTCCTCGAGCAAACTATTGGGGAAGAGAGCAGCACGTGAATAATTCATGCGCGCCCTGTTCCACAGGATGAACCACTTAATGATTCCTTTTTCCTCAATGGCCGGCCTCATACCTCCGCTTATTATATCGAGGAACCTTGAACCTAACCGTCGACGACCTCACCTAGACCTTAAAATAAACCCTCGAGTAAACGACCTTCTTGAGATATAGGGAACGCGCCTTCGTCGAAAATCGATTGATTCTAATTTATTCTATATATATTTATAATCTTATCTCTTCACTCTGCAATTCTTCTTTTTCTCACGATGCGTGTTGGTTTGCATGGAAAAAAGATTTATTTAGGAATAAACTTTTTAGGAATAAACTTTTAAAATAAATCTCCTTTATTTTAATTAGGTTCAGATTAAGAGACAATTTTAAATTAAGCGATCGAATTGTTGTTATTATTATAGGTATATGATTGTTATTGTCATTTTTATAATAATAATTATTAAATATTAAATATTAACCCTTACGATACCATGTGAAAAACGGTACTCCACCAGTACAAACCGGGGTATTTCGAGTCCGATCACTTTTTCATCTATTTAAAGTGGTTCAAAAAATCTGTAAAAATTTATGAACATACTTTCAAGTTCCTAGTACAAACATCTCCAGTCATTTTTGGAATAATATAATATCTAGTATTATTTAATTACCGATTAACTAGTGAAAAACGGAGTAAATGCATCATGTATTTGATTTAAAAAATTGTAACTTTTTATAATAAATATATATATTTTTAAAAATAACGACTGTTTCGAACTTTTTTAAAAAAATACAGAAACTTCAAATTTTTCAAATTTTCAATTCTTCAACCGGCGTCTTTCGAGTCCAACGTACAATTTGGCTCGACGCTGTCTGCAGGCAAACTGACATCCCCGGTGGCTCTGCTACGCAGAGGTGTCCTCTATCACTAAACTTTTTCTCGGCGAGGCTAAGGAGCGGGGAACGTAAATAGAAATCGACTAAACACGAAATACCCACGTTGGTAGCGTAAGGGTTAAATATTATTGTTATTACTGTTAAATTGACAATCGCAGGCGAAATTCGGTGCATTACGGAATTCCGCGGAATTCCTCAGATCCAAGGAGAGTGCGTAATCGGTCGATGGCGGCGCGTTCCATTTTCACCTAATTGGCCGCTCGCTTTGGATTTTGCGCGCTCTTAATTGCGGCCAGGAAAGTATCAGCGCGGCCGGCATAAAACCTCCTGTGCACCGCCTGTGCCCGCGTGCATCCGCAGGAGCGGGATCTTCGGGACTAAATAAACGCCGCAGCCACTAGAAACGCCTCTCGCCTTAACCCGTAGCTCTTTTTTTAACATAACTGCCCGGTTTTTGTTTAAACAGAATCGAGGCATAGTCACGGGAGATTGAGAACTTTCTTAACTGCACGGTAATCTCTTAACCCATTAATTTGTAATATAAAGAATCTTAATTAAATTTATTATCACTCGTAGCTTTCAAAGATTTCAGAATTTAATATTGGAACCTTCGGACTGTTTTGGAAATTCTTTTTATATAATACACCCTTTTGTAAAAATTCACGTCATGCGAATCACGCATGCAAATGCGTTCGCATACACGTACATAGCGTGGCAGGTCGTAGGCTAATCGAAGATAAATCTCGCATTAAGGGAAGGAAGGGGGAATGCTTTAAATCTCGAAGTTTTTGCGATGAGGCAGAGAAACTACTATGTGGACCGAGGCGCATTGGGACGATTACATTACCACGGCGCGATGCTTATCGCACTATACGCACGATTAAATTGATTTATGGGTAAATGTTAGAGGCGGTGGCGACGGCGTTTATCCGCCAGGTTTGTATCCAGAGCACGGAGAACACGTCCCCACGTTATGGGTCTAGGAATTCAGAGATGCTTGTTTATATGGTAAATATGCATAATACGGGTATCACCCCCAATAATTTTGACTTTGACATATGTTGTTAAGGTCACCTTCCTGAGTGACCTTCATAAAGTTTTAATCGGCGGTTGTTGCTTATTAAAAAGTTATTAACAAAAAAAGTTTGAAAAATATAGCTTTATTTCTAACTTTTTCTTTTTAATTTGAAATCTTCATGAAAGTTTACATTTCTGATTATTTTAAGTTATATTTAAAAATGGAAATACAAAATAGGAAAAGATAAATTTTTTACACTAAACTGATACACATTTTTCTAAAATTTAAGAAAGAATCAGTTTTACCGATATGCGCGAGTTTTTAGGCCCTTCTTAGAGCACGCGGGCGCATTTTGCTCGTGTCACGGACGTGGAGCTCACCCACCAGATTGTGAGTGGGTGAGCCGCCATTGGAATTCGATGTTATCTACTGACAGATACGAGATCGACCGCCGCGTGACGCGCTTTTTTCCCCATTGCGAGCGCGTTTCTTTCTTTTCCACGCGATTGCGATTGCATGATCCCTTGGTTAGCTTTACCGGGAGAGGGGATCGGGGAGTAGGGCGAGTGTAGAATTCGCGCAATTTGCATTATGATCGTTATCCGGCGACGTTGATTCTCTACTAAAGGCGGCCGCCCTTACGGCGATATCTCTGTCTTCGAGACGGCGTAGATTATGAATGCAATAACGATAATGGCGTCAACGACAAATGGCAACGAAATCAGGACAAACGAAAGGCACGCGGTTCGAGAGAGAAGGGCTGACTCGATTAAACTAACTGTCACAGTTAATTGGCGAATTGATTGACGAATTAATTGGCGAAGAATAACACTCTAAAAATTAAGTGTTTAAAATTCAAACATTGTGTTTGAATTTTCAAACATGTATGATGAACCCATTTTTAGAGTAAAGCAAAATCCCAAAATTCCACTTGTTTGCGAATCGATTACGTGGTAGACGTCAGTAAGAGTTTTAGCGTTTTGCGAGATGTATACTCGCTGCTCGTAAAAAAAAGATATAACGAAATAACATTGTCATCGTTCCTCACCTCGTCAACGTCACCATGGCGATACGGATGATCGTTCGGTCGTCAATTATCTCGAGAAACGTCCGTCTTTCTATAAGCGGCTTGAGATAAAAAGTTGCAGATTGCGTCGCGGTTTCGCGCGAGGAATGCAGAAAATATCTCACGTTAAAATTACTTGGATAAGTAAACTAGACGTTATAAATGTCTATTTAGTAGGATGATTTTATTGAGTGACAGAGACCAACTTCACATATTTCATTTTTTCGTAATTTTGAAAGAATTTTTTTTTCCAAAAAGAAGATAAGTAATTAAAAAAAGGAGGTTAGCGCGTTTGATGAAATATAAGACAAGTCTATAATACATGTGTAATACGAAAATTAATTATATCAACAATATGTAGAAAAAAATACCGTTCCGTTTTGAAGATATTTAATTCTAAATATATAGAATTTTACATTACAAATATATGCAAAACCTTATCCCGTAGATATTTTCTCTTTGAGACACTTGCATATAAGACAGAAACTTAAAAAATTGTTATACCTAATTACAAAGTAAACATTTAAGTTTGTTCTGGTAAAGTTTCATCTAAATTAACCGTACAGTTTAAGAGATTTATATTTTTCGATGAAAAAAAGCAAAAATATTTGACAAATGGACGACGCATGTATGGTTACGTGACAACGTTGTATCAAATGAGCGTCTTATAACTTCTATTTTATGATTTTTAAAATATTTATAATAACATAAAATTAACAATGATTATGTATAATGACTAATGACATTAGTCATTATACATAATCATTGTTAATTGCGAATGAGATACTGTTGAGATAATGTTTTTATATTATTATTTTAATCGTTTTATACAATTTTTTAAGAATAAACTGTTTATTGACAAGAAGTAGCGCGACACCTCCTTAAAGATCCCTGCAGAAATGTAGACGAATCACCTCTTTGGAATCGTAAATTGTTCCTCATAAAGCGAAATAATTTTATGAGAATAGAAAAATATATTTTTGCGTACCAGAGGGGGGATGCAACGAAATTGAATATTTCTGAAAAAGATGCAGTGCTAAACAAAAAATTATTTTGCGAGTAGGTACGGTCAAGTGCTTTTGAGATGACGAAGCCGAACCCGAAGAGCAGCCATGCGCGTCAAAACGCCTTTGTCGCAATTCCTGCGACCGGTCATAACCGCGCGCGACGGATATCTCTTTCTTTCTTCCTTTTTCTTTCATCTCCGCTGTCTCGCCTCGAATAACTTCCACGAACCCCTGCTCGGACGATTACGAGATTACGTTTGGAGCGCAAGAAACTGCGACCTGATGAATTTCGCAATTCAGTTACGAGTTTGATCCCGGAAAAAGCTTCACGACCGCTCATCATCGCCCATAGCGAACAAACAACGCACGATACGATCCAAAGGTTCGCAAGATTTTGGAACTTCGTCCTGTGAAAGCATGAACCCAGACAGCACCATGTCCAAAATTGGAACATAAGACACGTGTTTTAAAGACATCATTAAGACGACTTTTAGACATCATATCGTAAGACATCTTAAAAATGTCTTTAATAAGGAGGTTGTCGCACTAGCCAATAAACAGTTTATTATTCTTATTTAAAAACATTACCTCAACCAGTATCTAATTCGCTAATGTCGTTATACAATATACATAGATAATCATTGTTAATTATTTTATATGTCATTAAATATTTTTAAAATAATAAAATATAAAAGTTATAAGACGCTTATTTGATGCAACGTTGCCACGTAACCATACACGCGTCGTTCATTTGCTAAATATTTTTGCTTTTCACCAAAAAATATAAATTTCTCTCAAACTGTACGGTCAATTTAGATGAAACTTTACCAGAACAAACTTAAATGTTTACTTTGTAATTATATAACGATTTTTTAAATTTCTATCTTATATGCAAATGTCTCAAATTAAGAGAAAATATCTGCGGAATAAGGTTTTGCATATATTTGTAATGTAAAATTCTATACATTTATAGAATTAAATATCTTCAAAACGGAACGGTAAAAGTCAATGAAATTTTTTCTACATATTGTTGATATAATTAAATTTCGTATTATGTATGTATACAATTACAATAGAGTTAATTGTCTTATATTTCATCAAACGCCGCCAACCTCCTTTATGTTCCGATTTTGGACATGTGTGCTGCCTGGGAATCTAAAACCCGCGGATTCGAAACGATGCAAGAATCCAAAAAGAAAAAGCTTTAACCGCGAACTGAAAAGCAGTTCACTTCGGCATTGCGGAATTATTTTTCATTAGCGCGGAATTTACACTGAAAACCGATATAAGATCTATTACCGCGTGTCACGATCGAGTTGACATTTCGACGTCGTTACTCCGAAACGCCCTGTATACGTCGACCGATTTGCGGTTTGGGAAAAACGCGCGGCGGATGACCGTGCGGAATTTGACACGCGTGACTTTGCGCCGCGCGTAGTCCCGATCGGATGATCTCGTTCGTGAAGTCGGCGAAGTCATATAATTGCGCGATCAAAGGATGTGGAACGTCACGCGAAAAAGCGCGCGTGACCGACTCGCCGTTGTCCCCGTCGCTGTCGTCGTCGTCGGCGCCGTCCTCATCAACGTCGAAAGAAAGAAAGTGACCGTACGAGCGTCTATCCCGCGTTCGACGGATAAAAAAGAAGGCGGTCGACAACGAGTTTTCGCCGGTGAAAAACAATCTGGCAGGACCAGCTCCGATTACTCAGATATTCCTTAATGATATTCAAGCGTTTATTTCTTATTGAGCTGTTTGCTGGCCCGAATTCTCCTACTTTTTATTTTTTTAATCAATGAAGCATCAGTATTGCTGCTTCATACTCACAATCAAACGCAAAATTACAATTACGATAATTATAAAACCATTGAAATACAATATACATATATAGACATAAGAAGAAAGAAAGAAAAAAAGAAAAGTAGGAACAAATAATAGTCAGAAACATAAAACGAGATATACATAAAATAAAAATTATGTAACATTGAAGAGAAAAATGAAAAAGTTACAGAAATCCCAGATAGCATAGATAATCGTTATGAACTCAAAAAGGATTCACCTTTTCGAATTCTTTATGAATTCGCGTAATTCGTTTAAAATGAACTCAAAAGGAATTCCTTTTTAATATTTCAAAGAAACTACATATGCCAGTACCTTCTCGTAAGCAAAATCCTGACGCGCTGGGATAAAAGGCGAGCCTGTGAGACCGTGAGACGTTGAAACATTTGGCCTTATACATATAATCCTTAATATTTCTCGTGATATCTCTGATATCACACAATGCAGAAATAGCAATATGCACTAATTGTAAGTACATTTTTTGTTCTTTTTGATGCAGAAACTTTTCAGAATCAGGAAATTTTGGTAAATCTTTTTTGGATAAATCATAAATAAAGAAACTATTGTTTCTTATTCTTTCTTATTCTTTCTTATTCTTTCTTATTCTTCTTCAGATACAAAATAGCGTTTAAATAGAGCTCCATTGGAATATTATCTAACAAAATTTCGAATTTATTGCGAACACTTATGGAGTAGAAAAAATATCCTTTTGGTATCTGCAGAAGAACTCATTGGTGACATAGAAACGAACTCCTTTCGAACTCTTAAGAGCTGTTTTGGAGCAGAAATGGAACGAAATAGTATATTACACTACAAGGGCAGAAAGTTTGAGATTCCTGCACTGCGCGCCATCGTGCTCGAGGCGAAGCCGAGAGCACGATGGCGCGCAGTTCAGGGCTCTCAAACTTTCTGCCCGTGTAGTGTATACTATTTTTCTTGCTGCCTGGTCGAAAGTACGGAAGAATGACATGTGTGTGTTGAAGATATTGATGCCTGCCCCGACATTTGCGGCACGAGCGAAGCGAGTGCTGCTGGTCGGGGGCAGGCATCAAATCAAATGCATCTATAAATAAAGGTATAAATACACTTTAATTAAAGGAATTGTGTTTATGTTTGTGTTTTTCACAATCACTTTCTGAATAGAATTTACTAATAAACATTATCATTGACTAACTGTAAACAAATTTTTAGGTTATACGAGTGAAAGTAAAAGTAGAGGTTGGGGCGATGGAATTGGGTTTGTGGTAATATTGTGGTAGGGATCTTGTCATATATTGAGTGCCAGTGCACGCAACTAAGTTTTTACTCCCGCTATTCTAGATGGCGCGCATGTAGTTTAACCAAGGCATAAAAATGAGACTTTCTGCCGTGGAACCGGGGCCGAAAGTACGTACTTTCGACCGAGGTAGTAAGAAAAAGGACTTTATTTCACAATTCGGGAATTAAAAAAGAATTCTCTTTTAATTCACGTTGCTATCTGGGATAAGATTAGGAAAAATCGATAACATTTATATTTATCGCACATAATTTCAATTTTTGGTAGTTAGTTTTCTGTTTGTTTGAGAGAGAGAGGGGGGGGGGGGAGCGAGAGCGAACAGAAGAAAAAAGACAGTTTGGATTCCGACTTGCAAGTAAGTATTTAAAGCCGGACGATCCGAATTATTCACGTTAGGGTATTAATAATTATTTCATATAATTCGGAAATTTTTTGGACATTTACATCCTTAGACTGAGGGACTTCTGGTGGGTACCGATTGGAAACGTTAGTGGAGTCAATTATTATTTTGACATCTTATTCGTGGACCGAGTTGCAATTTGTGATCGTAAAAAAAGAAAATTATAAACGTGGATAATGTTTGCGATAGTGTTAATTCCGGTGCGAACGGCGCCATTCGTCATCGCATGACGCCTATGGCCAACATATTTGGATACGAAAAAAAGTTAGATCCGCCGATGCGATAATGTATCGAAAAAGTGAAAAGGACAACAGGCGATGATGATAACGATGTATATTAATATACATTTCGGACTTTGCATCGTAATATCTCCGCTCGTAGCACACGTAGGCGTAGACGAAAAATAAAAACACTTATTATTGTATATAATTCAAACGCAAGCTATCGATTGATCCTACTCAGAACTTGATCGGTTCAGCTTTATTGAGATTCGATAATTCTAAGGGTCTCTCAACTCGTCGATTCGCCTATAGATAGATACACGATCTATGTCTCGCTGCGCGCTTGTACTCTTGATAATTGCTGGTTTTATGCAACCAATGCGAAAGACACTCATCTTTCGGGACAATGCAACGCGAAGAATCGCGAGTCTCATCAACGACGCGAACAAACAATTATAAACTATCATCATTAAAATGCTTTCTACTTTTAGATACAAAAACTTTCAAAGAAAACTTACAGCTTCTTATATGTATATATCTACATCTCAACCTTTTCTTATATAATTCCGAAATCACGATAGTCGAAGTCGATACAATTTTGCTGCATTTTCTTTACGTCACGTGAAAAGAATCTTTATTACACGGAAAAAAATAATGTTATATCAACAGCATCAGTGTAATTGAAATAAAATCTACTGATGCAACATCAACTTAATGAACAAAAACATCAGAGTTGTTTTAATATAATCCAAATATTTGGATCCAATAATATCCAATTGAATTAACCTGTTTATGTTTGTGGCAGACCGTGACGTCGACGTTTAATTGAAGTAACTTTATTTTTTTCCGTGTATTATTCGTGAAGATTAAAGTGCATTTCTTTTGTATGTAGTATAACATTATTTATCAAATTAAATTAAATCAACGGTCAATCCGTTTTTCGATTTTCTGATCGCCGATTATTCTTAGAATATTTCCACGTTCGTGAGCATGGAATAAACGAGAGAGAAAATAGGCGTAATCTTTCATATGTTATTACACAAAACGGAACTGACGAAGGAATAAGAAAGAAGAAATCTAAAAACATAAGAACGTAATAAACTGAAAAATATATAAACGAAAACGAATGCAAACAAAGATGTAATTATTCCGCAAATTTTTGCAGATTGGCGATCCCAAACGGAATTTGCCGCAGCCGGAGGAGGCGCTTTAAAGACGACGTTATGTTATTCTTCGAGCCTTCGAGGAAGCGCGAATATCTTCGCGTCTCTCACGGATCTCGAGTTCGCTCATCTCTTTCCTCGTTGTCTCGTAATACGTCAAGGACTCGCGGGGATCGCGAACCAGGACGAACTCGCGTTCGTCTGTGTTTCTGGTATCTCGTACTGCGTTGCATTTTACATGTGTACGTGCGTGCGTACCTTAGTGCGTGCGTTCCACGTGACGCAATCGGATGCCAACGGCTGTAGCAGATCCCGGGATGCTCGTGTTTCGCGGACGCTACCGGCTAACGGTCGCTGATACGTAGAGCCAGAGACATGCACGCGCGCACAGACGCACACGTGCACATAAACAGCAGGCAGAAGCGGAACCCAGAATGACGTCAAGCCTGGTGAATGGGTTTCAGCCTCGAGAATTCAGCTTGTCGGTCCGACCAGAAGAGGCGCAAGTTGCCGGTCGCGAAATTCTCTCAGGTCGATCAAGCAGTCGCAACAAAGTATATTTTAACCCTCAAGAGACTCCGTCGGGTCGTTTCATAGAGATATAAGAATATCTTATATCTCTATGGGTCGTTTTCGTCCACCCAAAAAATACGATCCTGAATATCTTTTGAATCCGGAACAGTGGCGACATCTATTGTGTACGTAAAAAAACTTTAGGGTAGGAGGGTCCTTCACGCGCAAGGGCATCCTGGTCTGTCAATTTGTCTCCGGATGCCAGCGAGAACAAATCTCAAAAGGTCGAAAAGGACCCGACGGAGTATTTTACGTAAGTAAAAATGCACTGCATTTGTCAGCGACGAATTGTTGCACCGATTTTTTATAAGAGCCTTGTAGAAGATTTTTGGACAGACTACTATTTCTCATAATAAAATAAAATAAAAATTGATGAAAAACATGCAATTCTTTGAACTTTCCTCTTTTAAGCTGTGATGTTGATTTCTAAAATTTCTTTAATAGTTTTTTTTTAGTTATTAGCATAAAGAAATTGAAAAAAAGTGATTTTTTGAAAAATTCATGGTGGATTGTTCTCTTACAGCCCTTATTTTCCTTGAAATAACGTGAAAACGCCACTTAAAAATTGCCAACTTTCAATCAGTGAAATAGGATATCTGGTTTGATCCTACGCTATTGTGACCGTTACCATCGGAAAGAGCAACTCTTTTCCTGTAAGAAACTGTATTTGAAAATTTTTTTAACTCATTTTTTATATTTATTATAAATTTTTCAAAAAATCACTTTATTTTCAATTTCTTTATGCTAATAACTAAAAACAAACTATTAAAAAAAAAAATTTTTTCAGAAATCAACATCACAGCTTAAAGGAAGAAAGTTCAAAGAATATCCATGAATTTTGCGGAATTTTTTGAATAATATTTACTATTATTTATAAGTCAAAAGGCAAAAAGGACCCGACGGAGTACTTTTAAGGTGCCAAAAAGCACGGAGTCTTTTGAGGGTTAATTCATGCACCAACAACTTTCCGATAATTTAGAAGATTAGATTAATTTAAATATTTCTGTTGGTCGAAAAGAGAAGAAAAGAATTTTTTAAATAAAACTATAAGTTGTATTTTAGTACATTTTTTCAACTAGTATTTATACAATTTGTTTTATGGAGTTGATATAAAGTCACCATCGGTAAAATTTATATTATTCAAAAAAGGCAGCATATTGTGATATTTTATCATTTTGATTATACTAATTTTAAATTGCTGACAGGAAAGAATTTCTTTATAAAGGAAATTAACGCTACGTTAGTTAAACTAAGCTGCAGTCTTCGTAATTACAAGTAGGTATAGAAATATCTGCGACTTGACTTTCTTTGTTAGCTTTCCAATAAAACGCCACAGAATAAGATATTTCGATGGGATCTATCGTAGATCAGGCAGACACATGGGAAATGCATATCCACAGTATTTTGCTTCTCCACGTGTTGACAAGAATTGTTGTTGGTGAGGAATATGTTAGTCGCGGCCGCGGTGATACTAGTCTTCGTCATTTCGATTCTGATTCTGTGCACGGCATCGCCAAGCCTCAAGGTATTGGAAGTGAATTCATGCAGCAGGCCCCTGCCGGTCGGCGTAAATTCCTGAATGCCCAGCATATCTAACAGCGGATGTATCTCCAGGTCTTGCTCGATATTAAATGTCGGAAACAACATCTCTGTTTCCTGTGTTATCCCATCATCCAGCAGTTTTTGAAGTTCCTGAGATCCTTCCTTGGTCATCAGTCGCTCTATCAGTTGAATAATTCCATCTCTTTCTGAGAAATTATATTTGCCAGGTTCCACGTAGCATGATGGGAAGATGAAAAACGTTGATATTTCTTTTTCTTTAAAAGGCACCTCCATGATATATGCATTCAGCTGCTCAAACTTATCTAAAAAAAAAAAAAAAAAAAAAATTTTTAAATTAAAGACAGAAAGATTAAATAAGACAAATAATGATTAAAGTATTAAGTGGTTTCTTATCAAGTGTCGAATTTACATCAAAGATTTTTAAAAATTTATGTAATGCTTTTTACGTTTCTCGAAAAATGAAAAGTCATTTTTGTAATTTTGATCAAGTTGTAGAAAGTATGAAAGTCTAAAAGAGACATTAGAAATGTGTTTTTACTTCATTTCTATATAAAAATGTTTTATAATACAAAATAAAATACATAAATTTTTTGTTCATAATTAATTTAGAAATTGTTAAAGATAATGATAGATAAATAAAATAAAATTGAAGTGATTAGTGACCATTATTGAAAATGTTTTTCGTAGATTGTTTTTTGTCTGTTTTAGCTTTCTTCCTAACACTAGTGTTAGGTGTGATATCAAGATCGAAACTATGATCTAATTGACCCTTGCAGTAGATTATGTTCAACAGGATTGCTTCGGTCTTGCTATCGATACTGTCTGGCGGTAGGATGTCCTGTATGTATTTTTGCGTTATACATTTAACAGTGTTATTGATGAAATTCCTTGCAAGATCGGGACGAGTATCGAAATGATATTCCTTCACCTGATGGCCAGATGAAAATAAATTCATTGTATCGACGTACAGTACTTTGTCATCATCAATAAAAAGTCTACTAAAAATTCGACACGTGTAGGAATTCTTGGGTCCATTCAACTAAAATAAGAAAAATAAAATATAAGATTATGATATTCTCCCTTTCTCCTTCTTCTCTGAGACAATAAATGTTCCTTACATCTTCTATTTATACATATATATGTATATAAGTTACCATATTGTTGAATTTATTTAGGTATTAATTACAATTTTTAAGATCTCAACCCGAAAAGCCAGCGATAAACCGCACACTTTTATGAATACTTTGTATGACGATGCCAAATATATGGAAGAGAAATTACTCACTACGTAACAAAACTGACTGGCTCCTCCCGAAAGATGGTAGTGTTGTTGGAGGACGGCTTTAGAGATGTCATCGGGAATATAGAGAATTCTTCTAAGAGAATCTTCGGTATCGTCGATAGCCCCAAAGTACAGCACGAGTAGATTCTGGTATAGAAGATGCGGGCTAAAGAAAATATTATTTTTCGGCTCCATCAACATACACTTCTTCAGGCTTTCGAGGGCGAATTTGAAACGCGCGTCTGTTAACATCTTTAAAAAAATCATATAGAAATTATCCACAAATTTACAAGCCGAAAAAATTATATTTAAAAAAAAATTGTATAAAACATAGATTGAGGGAAATACAGGATCACAAATATTAAAAAAATTACAATTTATATTACATACATGTACGCTCATACATACATATGTTTTATTATATACATTACATGTAATAGGCATTTTACTGCGTTTGAAGGATTTACAACAATATATACATATGCAGCATACCTTTGAAGTAATCCTTTGGCTATCGACGCAATCCCAACACGAATTACAAACGTTGTTGATCACTAAGCGAGAAAATTTCTTTAAATCGGCGAAACTGACAGCGAAATACAATGACGGTTGTCCGTTCAGTTTGTACTGAAAATGATCGATGAGGCGAGTTTTCCGAATCTGATGTAAGAATACAGGATCATTAATACATAGGCAGTCAAGATCACACACAATCGGTGTTGTTATTTATGTTCATACTAACGCGATTTGATGAGAATGCGGCAGTCACGTGAAATCCGGTATCAAGGACTTTTAAAGATTAGGATAAACGCGAAGTTTTGCGGACGTTTCGTTTATTGCTCATAGACTCTGGCGGTAATATTCTCTGCGATAATTATGTTCTCTCTGCTTTGAGTTTATAATTTATATTGATAATTTATTTCTATATTTACTCTAATGTCTTCTCTATCAATCTATGTTGTCACTGTCGATGTTATCATTATAGTTAGAATGGTTAAAAAACATTTCATTACATTATATATATGTATATATGTAGGTACAAACAAGCATTTTTTCTTGTTACATAAATCTCTGCGTGCATACAAACGATTCTAATTTGCGCGATTGTCATTACAATACGTTCTACGTCCGGCAGAAACTTTCAAAAAATATAAATCTATCGTTTAAGCTATATTTTCTTATTTAATTTCGACATCGCGATTAAAGTACAATTTTGTTGCGTTTGGATTTGTTCGCAATTATCACATAGAAATAAATATTATTATTTACACGTAAAACTTAGAATAAGAATCATTCATTTGTACATATGTGTAGTAATTAGTTGAAAAAATGGTTAAGCGAAAAATATTAACGTGGGAAATATATTATAATATTATTTTTAAAATCTATTTTGCTTAAAGAAAATAACAATATGACAAAGTCGCCCCAACGAAGATAAAATTCATATACACTATGTAATTCTTTTATTAATTATTACCCTGCTTTAGTATCGAAAATTTTATCCAATAAAGTATAATTAGATTTTGTAATATGTTTGTGAATCTAATAAGTTCTTATAACATTTGTATTTGCAAGTAACGTATATTAAACTTAGTGTCTTTCTTTTATCTTTTTTCTTTTAAATTTTAAAAATTTCTCCGCTGCTCCAAAAATATCTATATATACAGGGTGTCCCGTAAAGCCCGGATCAACGCTTAAGGGTAGATTCCTGAGATTATTTGGAGAAAAAAATTCTAATGTCAAAATGGCAAGTGTTCCAAATTGTCATCCCGATATTCGTTGGTCTTGCGAACAGTGTATAAAGAAATAAAGTGAATAATAATTTCAAATATTTCTATCGAGTTGAGTAAAGTGTGGAAGAGCTGTTTCGACATGCAACGTCCCTGAGTGCGTAAAATTTTGACAAGCACACTAGTAAACTTTGAACCTTTCTTGTTTAAACACTGTAGCAGCCTCGACATTTTGGCATTAGGATTTTTGTCTCCAAATAATCTCAGGAATCTACCCTTAAGCGTTGATCCGGGCTTTACGGGATACCCTGTATAATATACTTAGGATGGCAAAATTTATAGTATTAAACAATTGCAACAATATTTATAAACTATTTCACTTTTTAACATTAATTGTTTTTTGATATTATATAATAATGTAATATGAGAATAATTATATTAAAAATTTTATAATTACATAACACACTTGGGTTTAGAGAAATTGATATTAAGAATAATCTACATTCTTGAAGACTATAAAGAAAATTAAGAAAATTTCTCTAACTAATGTAGTACATAGAAAGTTTAGCTTATACATATATAGAAACAATTAAATTTTTAATATGAATTGTCAGTTATAATTTTTATGACAGTAATTAGAATAATACAATTAAATGTTAAGATCCAATGATCTTAACATTTGTATACTTGGTATATAACAGTTAATATAATCTAAATTATGTGAAACTTGTGGATATTATTATGATATGACTTTTGTTGTAAAAGCTATATAACTGTATAATTAATAAATTTTATTTGAATTAATTTTGCACTATTTATTAACAATAATCAATATTTATTCAAATTTTTATTTCTTAATTGATCTATTACGTTAAGTTTATAGTCTAATTATTCTGAATGTGGCAGCCCAATATGTTAAAAAAGTTTCTAACTCTCATATTTCTTTGTTTCAATTAATTTGTTTAAAAAAATAGAAAAGCACCATATTTATTAAAGTACAAAGTTATTACATTAATTGATACTTAAATTGAATAAAAGAAGAAAAATAATCATCTCTCATTATTGTATTGAAGATATGTTAAAATATAAGAATTACAATTATATTATATTATACAATAATAATATATTATATCATGTAATATTTAAATTGGAATATGATATTTACTTTATTTATAAATTCTAAAACTTACCAAATAATTATAAAGTACCGCTGATTTTTATGCAAGATTGATCCAACACCGTTTTTGTACAAGGTATTAATGACTTCACTATATTTGCAACACATATATTATTTATACATATATTTATATACATACATATGTATGTGTATATATTACAAGAATTTCAACACGTGGACATCGTATACCTAACCTCCACTTATCTCGAATCTATACAACTTCGTACAGAAACACACGCGTAGCGTGCATTCAAGTCTTCATCACTAGCGCTCTCTTACGTCGCAGTTTACGAAAGGACGACAACCCTACATAGGCAAATCTGTCGAGAACAGATTTTGAAAATGTTTCCTGCAAATTTTGTCGATAGAATACCAGTAGAAATATAGCGAAATTTTGCTAACAGAATATATTTATAATGGCAGATTGATTGCTGAAACTGAGCAAAATTTGCTATTTAAATGACGTCCCTTGTGAAAAAATTTTTCATAATTTCTTAGAAATTTTGTAAGAATTGGGACTTATAAAAAATTCTAAAAAGTATATAAAATTTTTCAAATACTTTCAGAAATAATTGGATAAAGATTTTCAGCGGAAGCGAACACAGATGATATTGGATCTGTTAAATTACGTTATCTGAGCGAAATCTGCTGCCAATCCATTGTCATTGCTTCCTACATATATTTTTACAGATTTCGACTTTATATTATAATATCTCTGTTTATGCTGCATGAAGAGCAAAATTATAGAGACATTTTCTGATGTAATAAGATCTTAAGGTATCAATTAATTTCGCCAAATTTAGTCCAGCTGTTATATTGACATTCGACAATAATATCATCTCGGTTTAACTTTAAGCAACTAGCGTATATAGATTAGTCTGTATATACAAATAAACGTCATGCATATTTATCTTACTATTTTACAATTTTACTGATTATTTTACTAATAATTTCAAAAATCGCGCTAAAGATTTAAAAATTTTATATTACTTATTGTTAGTGATATTATATAAATAACTTTAACTAATTTTAAATATGCCAAAAATAACCACTAAAATTATATGTAAACTATATATTTATTAGAGAATACAATAATGAAATAACATACCATATGTTATAATTTTCTATCGTATAATATACTTTACTATTATAGGATATATTGGATATTTGCATAAATTTAATTAGCCAAGTACTACTGGCAAAACAAATTTAAATCTCAAAAATAACATTTTTGTCATTCTCTTGAATAATGAAAAAGTTTACGTGGAATGGATAGAGCAAAAAGTGAAAAATGTAAAATTTTATGTGAAATTAGGAATAGGGGAGGAGAAGAGAGGGCGCTTGGGACCAAAGACAATTAAGGGAAAATATTTGGGACGGTGGTGGCCAACAAGCTTTAATTACACCTAGAGGGTGAAGTGTATGAAAAAAGTTCAGTTTGGTTCATGCTTTCATCGTGTCTGTGTATACTGAAGACACAAAAGTTATAGTTGAAGGTTAGATATGTATAGAGGAAGTTGCGATAAGTTGAACCACGTGGGCAAGTTAAATCATTACGATATCTAGATTATTGAGTTTTACAATTTAGCGGACAACAGTGGAATTATACTAGTATTCATATTTCGAAAGAAAAAGCAAGTATTTCTGCATAAAATGTTAATGTTTGTATATACATATACATATACGTAGATATAGAAAAATACTAACACAATACTTTTTTGTAGATACATTTTTATTAAAAAATGGAAGGTACCTGTTTCATCTGCAACAAAGATATCTCAATACAAGAAAGCGTGGTTGTGAAATCACGGGGAATGGAGACTTTAAAAACCGCTAGTATCAAAAAGAACGATGGTAAATATGAAATTATAAAAGATTTGACTACTATAGAAGTACACACAAGATGTCGACAAAAATACATTATAAAACAGGTCGATAAAGTTGAGCAACCTGATGCGAGTATTGCTTCAACCTCATTGCAAATCAATCCTATAAAAGCCAAACTCAGAAAACCCTTTTTTAATTTTGAAAAGAAATGTCTGTCCTTACCCGAGGATTACGAAAGGAACGAAAATAGAATAAAACGTCGAATTATTTCGTACATTAAAAAGCCTTCTTTTACAAACACTGTCACGAATATCTTATCAAAAAGACATGAAGACGATGTGTCAAAGCAAGTATGTAAACGAATTGAAAGTGTCACTCACACAGTAGCTGTTGATGCTAGATATCATAGAAACTCTTACGCACAAATAATGTTAAAAAAAGACGATAATGACAGCTTTAAAGGTCGTCCGCTGGATAAAAATGTTACAAAAGCAATGGATATAATTTATTCGTATATAGAAAATCACGACGATTGTCAATTCACTTTACAAGAATTCAAAGATCTATTGGATGATGACGTACCGGATGACAAAACTATAGAATCTAAATTGATCGAACGTTACGGAAGAAATATTATATGGTGTATTAACCCTGGTTTTTCACCAATTATTTGCTTTCGAGGTATTGAACACGAAGTCTTAACGGAATCATGGTACAAATCAAGATTGCAGAATGAAGAAGAGGAACGACTACGAATATTAAAAGCTGCAGCATCTATTATTCGACAAAATATCCGTTCGCAAGTTTATCAGATTAACTTTTATCCTACTAGTGATCGTATATTTGAAGATGTTATCGACGTGTACAATTTTATCCCTGCTTTTCTCGATTTCTTCACAAAAGAAATTATTTTAAAAGATAAAAAAGGAAATCTTGATAACGCAGAGGAGAAGTGTGCTGAAATAAGTCAAGCGATTATGCGTGCAATTCGTCCGAGATCTTTTATTACCACTTTGTAGATTCCGACAAGTTAATTTACATATTATGCATTTCATTGTTTTTATATTTGACCGGCAATGCGATTATGTGATACTTTAATTTTAATTCGCTTTCGACTTTGGTTTGCGTCCGTCTCCATATTACATTAAAGTATATTTTATAATTTTATATTGTACAATTTACGCACAACCCCCTTCGTTGCACTTTTATTACCATGCATTAGTTTAGTTAGTTATTAGTTTCTCTTAACCCTTTTAGGACGGATGGTTCCTATAGAGATCATCCCTTCTATTTCAGAAACTATTAGTCCGATCTTTATGAATAAATTTTTGCTATACAGGGGATTTTCGTATACTATTTGAATGAAACCAAAATTAAAAATAAAAATGACGGAACCAATATAGTGGATTTAAATTTTTAAATAATGCAATTTGCACTCACTAATTGCAAAATTCAAAATGATAACTATAATTTGGCAAACGAACAATTTAAATATTACTACTTGTTAGTCTCAAACTTGAACAGATCTGCTATTTCGAATTTTGTAATTTTAAGGTTATATTCGAATTTAACAAACTCAAAAATCTATATAAAGTGAGTTTCGCGCAAATTGCATCATTATTTGAACATATTAGAAAATTGGATGTCAAGATTTTGGAATTCTGAGGCCAGAATCGTAAAGAGCAACCCATAAATCTTAAGAAAACTATAATTTGATATTTTATTTTTGTTAGAAAGCTCCGCCCTGAAATGGTTAAAATATAGAACTACATTTTTGTAAAAAAACTTGTTATGATTAATTATTGCTCCCTGCCCTTGGCCCCAATCGCCTACTCTCCCCCTACGTCTAATCTTTATACAAAACTACTATGTGTAGGTACCTATACCTATATATTTGTTTGTTCATATTTCTGATACATTATGTCACTGATGATCAGAATCAGTAAAAGTTTAAACAGGTTTTTTGCAAAACTCACAAATTTATGTAAATAAATAAAAATTTGAAAAATGACGGAATATTGCGACATGGGACTTAAAAATAGACATTCCAAGCTTTTAACACTAGAACTACCAAAGGGATAAAAAATGACCCGTTTGACATTTTTATATAATTTATTACTTATTTTTAAAACATCTTAATTTCTGAAATTTTTCTTGACTTTTATTGAAATTACATAGATGATTAATTTTATTAATTTGTTTTCTTTCTTTTCTTCTTTTCTTTTCTAAGATTTCTTTGGTAGAAATAAATATAGATTGATCTCCGGTAGTTAAAGTGTTAATTGCTTTTTTTTGAAACTTCTCTAGTATAATTTTTTGTAAAGTTGTGACGATTTTAAGTTTAACGCTTCATCCAAAATTTTGAAAATTACTGAAAATGTCAATAGCAATTGATTTAAAAGAAGAAAATTTTTATAATTTTTCTTCTTTTGTGGAGTTAAAGTAGGAAATATATTCTGTAGCATCTTGCGTTTTTTTAAAAAACAATTTATAACCTACTTGTGAATGATTTTATTAAAAAAAACAAAAATTACATGTAACATTTTGTTTAAATCATCGTAGTTTTCAAAAATTGTCGTAGAATAACGAAACAAGTTGCATTATTAAAAATCTGAAGGTTTCACCTTTTCAACGATTGTTTAATTTTGTTTATTTCTGTACAATAATTCGTTCAAAAGTTATGACATTTTTCGTGCGACATGACATTTCAATCTACTTGACATTGTCTGTCGGCGCACTCCGTAAATTCCTTACGTTAAATTTTTTATTATTGCTCGTACGAAAAAAACTTATACAACATTTCTTTTACTTGAAGTTGAAACTTGTTCATCATCTGATATCGTAGTTTTTAAGGAAGTAACAGTTCTAAAATACAAATTAAAAATTTCTTTTAGTTAATTATTAACCAAAAATATCACTAAACATTTTTAATTTAACTTACTGTTCCAATACATCATTAAGGAAATTTATTGCATTATAATGGCGAAATAAAGGTTTTATTTTTTCATTTTTTGGTTTACCAGCTGCACCACTTCTTTTTTCGGAACTTTGTAATTTCTTAAATGCATTTCTTACTTTTTTATAGCAATTATTTAAATAATTCCATCGTTTCTCAGCTTCTGTAGGTGTATATAATCCTAAAACGTAAAATTTTATTAATTTACGTAAATATATCCATGTATACATACATAATAAATATAATTAAATTTTACCTTTTAAATAGTTGCTCACGTCTTTCCATAAATCATCTTTCTTTTGTCTTCCTCGCTCTTTTAATGGTATACGATGATTATACAATGCACGTCTTTTTTGGACAGCACTTATTAAGTCCTCATCTAATTGTGATTTATTAATAGTAATACACATGTCATACCTAAAACCTGTCTGCGCAGTTGCGTAGCTCCTAAATGACGCATCAGAGGACATGGGTTGCTCGACAAAAAATGATTCTTTCTGCAAGACCTATCTTTCCTCAGAGTTTGTTGCATAGGTCCTAAAACACCCTGTACATATACCTATTAATCTTTATTTTTTTAAATATTATTTTAATTTATATGTAATATATGATATTCAATAATTCATTGAAATTTTATTAGAGTTGCTAAGTTATTCCCACTCTGCAAGTTACAAATAAAAAAATAAAAATGAAAAATAAAAAGCAACAGAAATAGAGAAATAGCATTTCATTAAAAGTTACAGTCAAACAGAAACGACTCAGGAATTGTTTTAGAATACGTATTATACTTTAAAATAAGTATTCTCTTGATAATATAGAAACACACTGAAGTATCGCATTTGTACTTATAACTGTCCAAATTAATATTTCGAAATTGAATTTACTGCAATTTTGAATTGAGAAAATAATAATCAATGCGATGAACATAGAAATCAAGTAAAATGAAGGAATTAAAGGGGGAGAAAAGAAAAAGAATAAAGATTTTTATAATTAACGATTAGGTTTAAAAGAAAGAAAATATATTTTCCTTTACTTACCAGTTGTTTTCAGGGAACACTGCAGGCCAATGTTACTACTCCTCGCGTGTAGTAACATAGTCAGAATGGTTGTCAATTAATCGGTGGATCTTATCGAAGCGTATTCTAGTCTCGGCAAGGACCGATCCATATTTTGGACACTCCTGAGCAAGTGTCTGTACATAATGCCGTAGAGCGTCCTGCTAATTACAACATTCAGGGAGGACAGGGTCTTCAGCTGGACATGATGGACTGCTTCACAGTTGTCCAGCATGTTACTTTCGATCATCGTGCTGTGCTTCATCATTCTCGTTGATAAAATCCAATGTAGACAGATCCAATGTAGACAGATCCCATTTTTTATAGCGTTTAATCAACTCTTTCATACCATACAGTCTGTTATTACCGATGTTTCGACAGAGTTCTGAAAGAGTTAAAATCGAAGGTTCGTTAAATATCCTGGGATTTACAAACCGACGTCTAATTCGTTCCAGGCAGTGGAACAGATCCTCATTTGTCACTAAAAATTCATTCTGCCTCATGAATTTTTCAAAGTAGTGACCAGTTGCTGATCAAATCTTGTTACAACGGACTTTACTTCGTCGACAGGAAACATATGATGATAACTCATATGTTCATTGAAGTTGCCGTACGTAAGTAAGCGTGAACGGTGTTGCTAGATTATGGTTTTCTGAGTAACTTTCAATTTTGTTATGCATGCACTTTCTGATATAGTAAAGCGTGTCCTTCACTAAAACACTACGTCGCAAGAACTTCTTCTCCATAGATAAATTATGGGGAGTAACAAACGTGGGGCTGACAAGCAAGTAACACAATTACATCAAAATACAATAAATACATTGTTAATGGGTTGATGCGTTCAGCCATAGCATTTTGTTCTGACAGTGTTTAAGTGCAGCCATAGGCATTTGTTATAAATCTTGTAGATCAAGAGGAAAATAAGGCGTTTGGCTCGTGAAAATTTCAGCTCGTCTATGTGTTTGATTATTATCTCCAAAATTTGCACACATAAGTCCAATGGTACATGCGCCAGTGATTCAACCAGTAAGTCTTCGCTTTTTGAGTGCCATATTATCTATATTTGTTACGAAAATAAGATACAAAAATTACATAAGTAAAATATATTAATAATTATAAAAAATATATATAACAAATAGTGTACATTTATTGCTACATTAACCCTTTATATTTGTATTTAAAGGCGCGAGAAAAATATATTGATTTAATAAGTAAATACTCAAAATATACGAAAAATACATTATAATTCGATTATCTTGGAAATCATATGGAGCTGAATGATAAAATAAAAGAAATCTTTTTCGTAATAATATTAATGTCATGTGTTTTAATAATTTTTAAAAAACAATAAAAATAATATAATATGCTTCAAGCATCTCTCACACTCTCACATCAACTTCAAAACCTACACAACTACGCTCCACACACATATCGATTTAAGAAAAAGAAAGAAATCAAATCTAACATCGAAAGATAGTCAGTTTCAATACAACTGCAGTGCAATCAAAATGTTATTTATATTATTTATTAAAATAATCTTTATTTATTATAATGATTATTACTATAATATATAAATTACCTGTAAAAAGAGATAACGTGAAAGAGCAGATTCTGAAGCGAAATGGCCGAAGTTTATGTCCATCTCGAGAAAGTTCTGCGAGGAATAATCCGTATTCACAAGTAAAAATTGTTACATTTGACGGATATTGGAATGGTACGTCTCGATTCGATATTGGTGTCTTCCACGAACATCTTAACGTTGTACATCTTAAATTTGGATTGTCTTTGAAGAACGTGGTAATGATGTCTGTAACTTCATCAATGAAACGCAAGGTCTCCTCCGCACATCGGCATGAGAGACGTTTCAATGATCCTAGGTTTGCTGTTGTTGTGATAAAAGATCTAACATTTGTTTTGTAAACTGATATAAAATTGCACCCATCTTGAGCTAAAACCTGATAAAACAATTTTAAAAGGATTTTATACATAGCTAATTTCCATGCGTTACATGCGTTACATGCGTTTTTAGAAAATCTGTATATAATCACATTACAATGCAAAACTAAAAACCACGGAAATAGCGCTTGAATCTTTATTGCACATATACGTAGCTAATTTCAAATTATACGTAAAATATATTAATTAAGTGTAATACAACAAATGTGTAATCTTAAAAAATAAATAATCGATAATAACATAAGATATGAAATATATGGAAGTGTATGTAACTATTAAACGTAGCGCATGTTATTTTTATAATTATATACTTCTATATAGATTGCATTAAAGTAATAATCATCTAAAAAAACAAAATTAAAAAATAAAATTCTATTTAGAACAACATATAATTCCATGTGTTACATGCGTTTTTAGAAAATCTTTGTATATAATATCACATTACAATGCGAAACTAAAAACCACGGAAATAGCGCTTGACTCTTTATTGCACATATACTTAGATAATTGCGTCCAATTTTGGCTTACCAAGATTCTTCTTTTAAGGGTTCTTTGTTATTCGAAATTTCTCATCTTCGTGTATCTCCCTCGGAATTCCTTATCGTTGACACATACTGGTAAGCCCATAATTGGTGAATTGCTTATGTCATTACTGTTTAATTGAAACGTGTCGTCATCATCGCCGATCGGCGTGATATCGATTTTTGTTGTTATTATTCGAACGGGACTATGGTATGTGCGCGCGTCTAGTTGCCGATGGTAAATAGCAGCGATGTTGTTGCTGATCAAAGATTGGAACACCACAGGCAGCCGCCGGAATCGTGTCGCGCGCTGGATAATCTGTTCGCCGCAACGGGACGTCGAATTTTAAAGTTAGAAATATGCCGATGTTTTTAATTGTTCGTTGCGAACGTTCGATTTTACCCAATCCAGTGATATTGTCGACAATGTTGTCTCGTGCCTATTTGCGTCGTATATTTAGAAAATACATATGGCTCTGACGGGGCAGTATATATCTGTACCTCAGAGGTAAAGGATCGTATGTCCAGTTTTATATACATTTCGAGAAAACGACGTTCAAAGTTTTAAATAAGGAAAAAGTATATTTTTATTAAATGTAAAATAAAAGTAGCAATGTAATTTTTAAATATTTATTACAGCAATGAAACTGCCTTGTAGTATAATTGTCAATAACACGTACCTAACCCGAAACCTAACCAAAACTAAGGGTATTATTATTGCGATTGTTTACCGCTAAATAAAAAATTATGTAAAGAAAAATACATTAATTTTAGACACTATTTTAGACACTATAGTCGTAACAGACATAAAACCTTTTACTATATTAAAATTTAAGCTCCTGGTATATTAAAAATAGTACAAATAACAATTTTGACAAAAAGTGGACATACGATCCTTTACCTCTGAGGTACAGATATATAATTCTCGACCTTGAAAAGGATTTATAATCTCCCTCAACTTTTTAAATCTGCGTAGCTGATGATAATAAAAACCAAACATTGAATTACATTCATAATAATTGGAACTCGGTGTATCAGCCAGCTCGTAATAAATTCTTTTACCTGTTTTTTATGTAGAAATATATATGTATATATAAGAAAGAAGTAAATATTATATATTTAAGTTTAGATACAGCTGTATTTAAAATGCAATTAAGAATGGATCTAAAATCGATGAATGTACAGAAACTAGAGCACAGTAGCACACTGGCAATCCTTTTGGTAGCTCAAAAAATTAATTGATTCAATCATTTCAGATGTTTTATATCTACTTTAGAAATGTACAATTATTAGGGAGTTTTTGCAATATCGTCTTTCAGATACGATAAACGCAAAATTCACATTATACATGTTATCGGGTGGAAAGATCAAACTGGCGCACGCGGAGAAAAAAATAAAAAAGTGCAATAGACGGTATTGCAAAAACTCCCTATTGTCTACCAAAATTTCAACATGAGATTCTAAAAATATAGGCTGCAGAATATATCTTTTCTAAAAAAAGGCATGTTAAATCATTACTCAAATCTATCGAAATATTGTTGCTCTTTTCCGCAATGCCGATTGGTTCTTTCATTGTGCTTACTTCGTGAGTGGCTGTTATTGTATATTTTGACAGTTGTGTGTATCAAGGCTAAATAGCGCGCGCGATGCGCGCGTCTCTCTGTGGTGTCTAGTATAATATATAAGTATATTACAAACTATTTTATACACCACGTCATGTATCTTTACAGACCGGAGCCTTAACATGTCTTTGCAATAAAAAATACTTTGTATTATCCAGAGTAGCAGGCTGACCAAATAATATATTAAAGACGCATTAATGACGTTACCAACAATAATAATACGTCATTAATACATTATTCATCCTGAGAATATCGTGTACTATTAGAGTACATATTATTAGAGTATATGTGCTGAATTACTGCAATAGAAAAGAAAGAAAGAAAAAAAGAAGAGAGTCGAAGAATTAGCTGTTGATACTTTGCACAAATATATTTACTCCAAGACAAATTAAAATATTGATGTCATTGAAATCGGGAGGGGGCGCAAAAACGGCCTAATTGATTTTCCCCTTTGGCGCCGACTGCAGTTTAAATTCAAGGTAACATACAATCGCTGATATATTAATGGATAAACATCCTGACATATTTTCATCGTTGTGTTGTTTTTTTTTTACACATATCACAAAACCAATTTAAAAAAAAAAACAAAAACAACAATTTATAAAACCGTAAATTGACTTAAGTGAGGACTGCTTCTCACATGGGCAGTTCTATACTCCGTCCAACGAGAGACTGCGTTTGTTCTGCGCATATGCGGGCAAAGTAGGGGTAAAATTCCCAGAGCGTGGCGTATCGTATACTTAAACAGACGTTTCGTGGGGGGAGACCTGCGCGAGACGGACGAGTTTTCGTCCGATCTAACAGCAGTCTCTCGTTGGACAGAGTATACGTGGCCCGCTCCAGGGTGAGCTCACCCAGCAGCTTGGTGATCCTAGCACCTGAGAGGAGAACCACCAATGTACGGTCTACAAACAGGTCCTTAAGTAGAAAAAAGGATCTTAGATATTTTTTGTGTTATTTTTTTTACTACAATCTTCTCTTTTTTATTTCTTTATCAAATGTTATATTTCGAATTTCACTTTATTGTTTTTCTAAATCAACACGCTTCGCTTTATTCAAATTTATATGTACTCTTTTTTTATTAGTTTTTCTTTACTTTTGCGAACACCTTTGCAAAGCACGGATACTATGCTATTATATCACAAAACCATAAATAACTTTAAACATCTATCATATGATCTCGAAGAAGAGGCGCGCAATACAATTGAAGTTTATTGGAGTCAAAATGGATTTAAAGTAATTAAATACCGTAGCGAAGTACATAATTTAGCAAAATTTGTGTTTTTTTACGTTTGCAAAAGACATTACGTTTGTCTTAGACGGTAAAAGATATAATGTTTGTAAGAGAGACAACAACATGTCTGTAAGAGACATTATGTCCCGTATTCGTAGTCGGATCTTATATTTAAGACCGTCTTAAGTAGAATCTTAAGATGTCATGAATTAATCACAGAGCCGTATTAGCGTCTTAAGACATTATTTAAGACGGTCTTGAAATAAGATCCGACTATGAATACCGGCCTATGTCTGTAAGAGACACCATGTCTGTAAGAGATTCCGTGTCTGTAAGAGACACCATGTCTGTAAACGTTCCTGTGTCTGTAAGAGACACCATGTCTGTAAAAAATTCTGTGTTTGTAAGAGACATCCCACCGCACGCGGGCCTTGCCGTAGCTGGGGTAATTACAAAGGTTTTGCTTATTGTTTAAAATTATAATTTATGTTAATAATCTATAAATATTAATTATTGTAGTTTAGAGTAACTTTGGGATTTAAAGTAACCAAATAACTAGAGTATTATTTAAAATAAAGACTTCTATAGTTGATAAATAATCGTCGGCTTTATTTAACTTTTCCCTTAGATGTTCGCAATTCTTCCTCTCTCCCCTACCTTTAAAATTATTTTTGTTAATAAATTTATTGTGGAATAAGGAAGCAGAAGTTATTTTATAAAAAACTGTTTTTTTTTTTTACACATATCACAGAACCAATTAAAGAAAAACAGAAACAAGTTATAAAACAAAAAATGCTATATACACAGAAGTATTATAATTTCATTGGTTTTAAGTAACAAACATCTATAAATTTCAAATTCTATGCACAAATGTCTACAAAGGGGCGAGAGGTCTCCGGGGCGAAGCCCGGGTAACCAGCTAGTTTATTTATAAATTGTTTTTAAAATTATTTGTTATTAACGTCGTTAATCCGGTGCTTATTAGAACTTTTAACGCCATACAATGCATATATTGTATACACTACTGAATTTGTTCAAACGTCGTGCATGCGTGAAAGCAGCAATACTGATACTGTGAGTATTTGAAGCAGTATTTCGTATTTTTCTCGTTGACGCGTTTACTAAAGCGTCGTCTACAATAGTCGCGGTCGCGGTCGCAGTCGCGGTCGTCTAGACGGTCGCAGTCGTCTAGACGGAAGCGTAGTCGCACAAATTCCTAGCGACTGCGACTGGACTGCGATTTTACAACGAGCCAATTGGACAGAGAAAACCTTAACCTAAACTGAAAGATCTCGCAAGCGTGCCAAAATCTGTCATACGTGCGTGTGATGTGTGGAAATGTAATTCTGTGTAATTTGAAACCCACCCTTCTTTTAAAAAGTGTCTGTTTCCTGATTGACCAATTGTTACTCTTCTTGCGACTTTGTAGACTGTACTTTCAATTGCAACTACGCTTCCGTCTAGACGACTGCGACCGTCTAGACGACCGCGACTGCGACCGCGACCGCGACCGCGACCGCGACTGTACGACTTCTTATTGTAGTTGACGCTTAATAGTTTCACTATAATTGTGTCGTTATGATGCTGAATAATGCAATATATTCGGGGTACTAGATTAATTGACAGTAAACGTTTTTATAGACAATGTTATATACATTCATTGGTCACGCAATATGTGTTTTATTTTTATGCAATGTATTTATTTAATTAATAAATGTTACAATCGATAATGTAAGTGCTAAACATGCCCCAAAAAATGTTTTATAAAAATTTATTGTGTTAGATTAACTTCTCTATCTTATTGTTATCTTCTATCTTAATATTTTCTATCCATTCTTCATTAATAGCTGATATAATTTTGTCGTTGTCCATCATTGTGATATGATTACCTTCCACATAATGAATTTGCACTTTACCTTCGGTAACCTAAAAATAAATTTCTTGTTATAAACCTTCTTGTCATTTTTAAAATCATAGTCTTATTTCAGAAATATTTATCCAAATTAGATTTACCTTATGAAGACCATAATCCTCTTCAGTAAAAGAGGCAATCGGAAATGTGGGTTTTAGCAATGTTATAGGTGATTTAAGGCGAGGTAATGAAGAAATATCATAATCCTGTATAGCGACTATATGATTATAAATTGTAAAATATATAAGTTTTTGATTTTCGGTGGTCAATACATTTACATCCTTCGGGAAGAAAGCATAAAATATTTTTAATTTTTCGTCCCATGTGTTACAGTTATTCAGCTCTATTGAAAGCTGTAAATAAGAAAATTTTGCATTTTGTATGATAATAATAATAAATATGCTAATATAACATCTGTATATGTTTTAAAAGTAATACAAAAGTTCTGTTGAATTCTCGAATGATGGTAAAATCTATTGTTATTCTTTTTTATTTCATTAAAATTCCAAAATCTCCTTTCATAATTATTAATACTCATATTTATTATGCTGTCTAAAACTATTATCATATTCTATCTAAAAACTATTATTATCATTTAATCTTGACACACACATACAAAACAAAATGTAAAACATTTTATATAAAATTACAATTACATAAATAATTTTTACAATAAAAAATCAAAATGTGTTTTTAATAATTTACTAACCATTTTCCTGTTAATTTTAGTGTACATTTCCAATAAACCAAGTAGTACCATATTTTGTAACTCTTCTGGCGAAGTACAGTTCAAATATTGATTAGTCCAAAATTTCATTTGATCGGGAGCTCCGTCTATTAGTATTAACCGTCCTGAGAAATTATTAGCTTCCAATAATCTTGCTAATTCGATGGCAATTAAGGATCCAAAAGAATAACCCACTATCAGAAATTCCTTTTGATCTTTTATTTTCTTCAACATGTGCTAAAAAAATAAATATTAAGTATATATGTAAGCTGTAGTAATACGAAAGATTTGTAATATTGTTAGATTACTTTATTACACATATATGTATATAAACTATTTAAAAATAATCAAAATAAATATTTTAAGATTTTTAAGTAACTTTAATCTTCTTACTGGCAGCAAATAAGCGGCTGACTTCGTCACTGAATGACTTTCGTTAGGAATATTAAGTACACCATGTTGCAAACACATTGCCGAAGATTTAATTCCTGATGCTATAGATTTATATACACTTGAACATCCTTCGATTCCCGGTAAGAGAAATATATCGCCTCGATGAATCTCCTTCTTTGTAACAAGTTCTACAAGAATATCTGGAACAAAGTCTGAATCCTTCAGTTTTCGAATCAGCATGTCAAAACCTTCCAAATTACTTGCATCAATTTCATTTGTATCTTGTATCTTTCCTTGTTCAGCTGTAATTGTCATTTGTCTAAGTTTAGCAAAATTTAGAGTTCTAATGTCTTGGGCTGTCAAGGAAATATCGAACTCTCTTTCCAACGTCTGCCTAATTTCTACTGCCATCATCGAATCCATACCCATTTCGGCAAGTGGCACATTTGGTGGCACTGCGTTTATGTTGTTCAATCCTATTTAGAAATTAAGTAAGAATTATATATTTAAATAAATTTTGTCACTCTAATTTCCTATAAAATTGCATACCAATAGAGACTAATCTAATGTAAGACTAAAATTGTTACATTTTTTATATGCTTAAGCATTCAGCTTTTTCAATTTTATTATTTATTTAAATTGTTAATTACTTTTTAAATAGCACACAATAGTATATTTTTTATTAAAAACTTCTAAAATTTCTAAAAAGTTTTCTCATGTTGTGAGACGCTAAAAGAACTGTGAAATGATGTAAGGATATAAGCAAAGAAGGATTTAACTTTGTTTTCAAGCAATGAAGGAATAAAAACTAGGAAATACAGGCAATCTATATGTATATGTTACTACAAAAATTTTTTGATAAGTAAATAATTATATTAAAGGGTGTATTTCTCTCTAATAAACTATTTTTTTATAAATATGCTTTTCTTGTAAAAAATTGAATAAGCTATAACTTCATTGGAAAACATATAACTTTTTTCTATAAAGTTTGGTAAATGTGCAGAAGTGGCGTTGCAGCGGGAAATCGCGGTTTTTTTGTGACAATTAACAAAACAAGTTACAAAAACATATATACGTAAGGTTATAAGGGGGGGGCTTTAAGTTTTTATTAGAAAAATCAATGTTTGCAATTTTTCACGTGACACGAGGTTTCGAGCCGAAAGCAACGATTCTCTGCTTTAAATGACTCAGTGGTTGGGGGCCCCCCCCCGGTGGACTTTGCTTTACAACTTACAAAGTAGGTAATACATGCGTGGACAGAGGAGCGTGTTCCACAGGGGTCGGGGTTGGTGAACCTCGCTTTACAACTTACAAAGTACATGCGTGGACAGAGGAGTGTGTTCCACAGGTTCAGGGGGTGTGGGTGGGGGGCCGAAGGCCTTCGGCCCTCCACCCGCACTCCTCTGTACGGGATGAACCTCGCTTCAACTTACAATTTGTAAAGCGAGGTCCACCCACCCCGACCCCTGTGGAATACGCTCCTCTGTCCACGCATGTACTTTGTAAGTTGTAAAGCGAGGTCCACCTTTCTCCCGTCACCTGAAAGTTATTTAAACCAGTGAATCGTTGCTTTCGGCTCGAAACCTTGTTTCACGTGAAAAGATTGCAAACATTGATTTTTTCCTAATAAAAACTTAAAGCCCCCCCTTATAACCTTACGTATATATGTTTTTGTAACTTGTTTTGTTGATTGTCACAAAAAAACCGCGATTTCTCCTGCAGCGCCACTTCTGCACATTTACCAAAAGCTTAAAGCTTGGAGGAATTTTTTAAATTAATATAAGGAATAAAATTCTAAATTTTTTTATGTAAGAAGCCTTTTTATACCACATTTCTTAACAAATAATTGTAGAGATAAAATAACTATTAAAAAGTGTAAAAATTCTTAGTGTATTTTAAACTTGCTGAGAAAACTTCTAGTTTTTCGAAAATTCTAATATTGCTTTTGACATGGTCGACATGGATGATTAATGTGTGTGTCACTTAACTACAGTTGCACATACGAAAAACAGACTATGTGAAAAGCAATAGTATAGAATAAATCAATAATATAGACTCTTTCTCGTCAAGTAAATAATCAAGCAAAGAGAATTAAATCGACCCAACTGGCCAAAAATTTTTATTCAAAATCTTCACAACGTTTCGGCCTCGATTAGGCCCTTTCCAAGTGAGATACAGCAAATCTTCAAACGACAGTTGCACTATTATTCTACAGAAAGACACAGAAAACTTGCCTGTATTATACGACCAAGTTATTAGCGCTACATGATTTTAGCTGTCTATGTTTTCAGTCTTGTTTGTTTTGCGATATTTTTGGAACACGTGTTATTATTTATTTGTTACTGAGTGCGTAACAAATTAATCTTTATTATTTTAAACTTGATCGCCGTATTGTTCGGACGTGACTGGCAAAATGTCTAGTTTTACTGTGTCGACAATTCTCATCTTACACCCTTATTTTATTTTAATTTGATGCACAAAACTTGTAAGTACGCTGTTCATTCTTTTATTTGTGAGTTTATTATTCAACATATCACTTAATTGCATTTTCGTTTCAACTCCATTATTTAGCTTAATGTACATACGCATGACGTAGTTTGGACGCAACGTCAAAGTAATGTAGGAGTTTCATGCTTTTGAAGATTTGCTGTATCTCACTTGAAAAGGGCCTAATCGAGGCCGAAACGTTGTAAAGATTTTGAATAAAAATTTTTGGCCAGTTGGGTCTATTTAATTCTCTTTGTTTGAGTAGAATAAATCGATATAATTATTATAAGTAATCTATAACAAAAATTCTTCTTAAAGGTAGACGAAATTATTTATTAGTTTAATATATTTGTGCAGTGTAAAAAGACAAGTATCACTTTTTTGTTCTCATTTCAACTTTTTTCTTTTTATGGATATTCCACCCCATCGCCGACTAATGGCTCCTGCACATAGGACGCGGCAGCGCTTGCCATGCGCGGCGGAAGTTGATGCCACAGCCAACAAAATCTTTTGCCGCGCGGAAAAAGTTAAACTCGATCCAACTTCGATTGGCTAACGCGTGAGCCACGCGTCATTCCTTAGCGTTGCCGTGTCCTGTGTGCAGGAGCCATAACAGTTGCCTTTGAAAAGAGCAACTGTTTTTACTTTAAAATATTAATTGCAATCTAAAGCGTCGTCTACAATAGAAGTCGTACAGTCGCAGAACGTGGTCGCAAGTCGCAAGAGATATGCAGCGTGACGTATTTAAGGCAATTTAAGGCCTTTGAAGTGACGTATTTGAGGCCTTTGAACTTTTGAGGTTAACTTAACTTCTGCGCGTATTGCGTATTGAAGCCTACGGCCTTAAATATGCTTAAATACGTCACGCTGCATCTGTCTTGCGACCTGCGACCACGTTCTGCGACTGTACGACTTCTATTGTAGACAACGCTTAAAAATTTTTGTTAGAACCTGTTACAAGAATTTAAATCAGAAAACCGTGTAAAAGCCTCCTAAGACTTAATGGCTTAAGTCTGCATTTGTGAAAGATGGTTTCCCAAAATATTACAAGTATTCTTTTAAATTCAATTTACACACATAACATATTTTAAGAGATATTACTTTTTTCTTCGACCAAATTTTTTGACTCCAATAAATACAGGATGTTTTACTCTTCGTAGTCACACTGGGTCAAAACAACCCACCCTCAAATTTGGAGCTTAATATCGGTATATGCCAGAATAAATACCTTTTTTGAAACGCGCACTAGAGGACTATTTTTTTTCTTAAAGTGTCGTATCTTAGGAGTATAACCTCCAAATTTTATTTAAAAAAAAATTAAAAAATTAAAAAGTGATTTTTTAAGTATAAAAACTACTTTTTTACGCATGAACTCGTTTACGATTTTGTTTTTCAACATGTTGCCATTTGATTTCTTACAAAACCGCAGTTGTTTTATATTCTAGAATGGTCAAAGTATGTTCCAGAATTATTTGAACCTGATCGGACCGATACCATTGAAATGGTAACGATTTAAAAAATTGAGACTGGGTCGATACGACCCACAGTGTGACTACCGCGGGATTCTAGAGAAGTGTGACTACAAAGGGTTAAAAAAAGTGTCACATATTTTGAGAGTAGAAAGTATCCATCAAAACAGGAAAAAAATGTCCAGTAAACATGGGTCCTAAACCAAAAACCTGTTAAGATATGGGCCAGTATTTATTGTATACTATAGGAGGTGCTCTATATAATTCTTATTTTTGTTTTGATGAATACTATCTGCTTTCAAAATGTGTAATACTTTTTTTAAACACCCTGTATATTGGGTGTTTAATAGCGTCTTCTATTGGAATAAACTCGCTGGCACTCAGTGCCCCTAATAGTTTTCGATTTTTTTGTCGGGATTTCAAAACATGCTTACTTATAGAGGCGATTTTTGGCATGACTCTGGTATAAGGTACCAAAGTGTCCCAAACTACACCAGAACCAATAGCAATCACCGATAGCAACTTTGGTATATGTGTCATAGCCAGATTACAAAATCCGGTAATTATGCAGTAATACGGACCACCCTCCGATGACCTTGACCTTGACATATGTTGTCAAGGTCACCCTCCTGAGTGACCTTCAGAAGGTTTTAGCCGTCGCTTGTTATTCGTTAAAAAGTTATTAACAAAAAAAGTTCGAAAAATATAGCAGTTATTTTGAGTATTGAAAAGCATAAACCACCTTGACTTTGACATATATTGTCAAGATTACCCTCCTGAGTAACCTTCAGAAAGTTTTAGCTGGCGGTTATTGTTTATTAAAAAGTTATAAACAAAAAAAATTTGGTAGAGAAAATTATTTAAAGCAGTGAATTGTTGGTATATTGAAAGAAAAGTTACCAACTATTTTCTGCTTTAAATAACTTTCCTTTCAATATACCAACAATTCACAGCTTTAAATAATTTTTCCCACCAAAGTTATAAACAAAATGAATTTGGTGGAAAAAATTATTTAAAGCAGTGAATTGTTGATATATTGAAGGGAAAGTTACCAACTATTATCTGCTCTAAATAACTTTCCTTTCAATATGCCAACAATTCACTGCTTTAAATAATTCTCCCCACCAAAAAAAAATTTTTTTTTGGTACATACTTGTAAAGCGCGTCACTAACCTATAGGTTAGTGACGCGCTTTAAAAGTATGTGCTTTGTAAGTTGAAGCACATACTCTTTATTCTCTGCTTTAAATAACTTTCCTTTCAATATACCAACAATTCACTGCTTTAAATAATTTTCCTTCGTTTATACATGTACTATTTCCACATAAATATCAGTCATTTATGTCTATTAGTACTCAAAATAACTGCTAAATTTTTCAAACTTTTTTTGTTAATAACTTTTTAACGAATAACGAGCGACGGCTAAAACCTTCTGAAGGTCACTCAGGAGGGTGACCTTGACAACATATGTCAAGGTCAAGGTCATCGGAGGGTGATCCGTATTACTGCATAATTACCCAAAATCCGTCGTTTTATAAAACGTCCAGGCATTTTATAAAGTGCGGCCACATTCTCAAATCATGGTTGAAAATGAAATGTTTTACAATCTGGCTAAGAATTTTAGTTGTTTTATAAAACGCTAACAAGCGACCCGCCACATTGTCAAACGCAACGATTTGTACCGTGTTTTAGAATCTGGCTGATTAATTTCAGTCATTCTATGAACTGTTTTTATAGAATAACCATTTATAAAAAATTAATAGGTAATTATGTTATAATATTAATAGATAATTATTATGTGTATTGTTAAATGAGAAAATGTTCAGGCTTGTATAAACACATTTATTACGATTAAAATTTTATAAAAAGTAACATCAGCCATTGTTTATAGCAGTAAATCGTTGATATATTGAACAGTCTTTTTGTTAAAGCAGAGAATAGTTGGTATAGAAAAGTATATATATGTACAATTATATGTGTTAGCATAAATACAAAGTATTCTCTGCTTTAACCATAATTGTACAATTTATTAAAGAGAGTGACTGTGGCCCACCCACACAACAATTGATTTGGGTTGCACGAAACACGAAAATTCGGTAAAAACGCGCCGTTCATAAAATGACTAAAATGAACTAGCCAGAATCTAAAACGGATGTAAAAATCATTGCGTTTAACGGTCGCTTGTTTATAGCGTTTTATAAAACGACTAAAATTCTTAGCCAGATTGTAAAACATTTCATTTGCAAGCGTGATTTGAGAATGTGGCCGCACTTTATAAAATGCCTAGACGTTTTATAAAACGGCGAACTTTGTAATATGGCTACGACTATATACCAAACCATACCGAACGATCGCCAAAAATTGCCTTAGCACTACCAATGAAATACGCTTCAAACACTCACAATCAGTGCTGCCAGTGCAAGCGAGTTTTTCTCAATGGAAGACGCTGTAAAAAACATAACATGTTAATTTTACTTCAATTTTTTATGGCATTATATTTGACCCTTTCCATTGCTTAGCTTTGTATAAAACTGCTTACCCATGATATGAGCAACTGTTTCATAAATATTCATTGATCCGCCAACCTTTGCTTTCTCAGCAACAACCATACTGCTTACGACAGGTCGGTCCTGTAGCAGGAATACTTCTAATGTATCCAAACAGGAAGATATTCGTTGTTGCAATGTACCTCCAATAACCAATTCCTTATTTTCTTCTTGCATATCTGCTACGAGTCCGACATCACCAACAGCACCCCATTGTATTGCTAAACCGTGTAATCCTTCTTCCATCCTTTTTTCACAGATTCTCTCCATTACGGAATTAGCCATGCCATAATTTGTCTGGCCTGCGTTTCCTCTTCCACATGAGACGGAGGAAAAGACGACAAAATGTTGAAGTTGTGGACAGATCGTTCTCGACAATTCGTCCATTTTCTTCGTCATCCATGCTTTTGACTTGAATGAATCCTCGAACGTTTGCGGTGATTGATTTTGGAATATACAATCTTTTAAAACAACTGCAAGATTAAATATAGCGTCCACTGGTGCTCTTTTCTCAGCAAATTTTAATATAGATTCACAATCTTCATGTTTTAAATTATCATCGACTGTAACGATCTGTACATCCACACCGTAAGATTGCCACAGTTTTACTCTCGATTGCTGATAACCGGTTCTAATCCCAGACCGTGATGTCAGTATCAGATTTCTTGCACCTCGAAGAGTCAACCAATCTGCTAGCTCTAAACCAAAACCACCTAGTCCACCCAAAATAACGTAGCATTTGTGTTCTAGACAATAATATTGTGGATGAGCGAGTAGTGGTGCATCCAAAGGCTCATTTTCTTCTCGAACCTTTATTATTATCTAGGAATAAGCAGTTAAGATACAATCATTACTATAAATTTTAAATAACAAACATTTTATCTCTTATTTTGTTATTGATATTGTTTTATTTTTTCATTTTGTATGTTACCATTAGTTTTTACCACATATGCATTTTATGATTTAATTTTACTATTACGAGGAATAACATTTATCTATATTTAAATAATTAAAGTAGAAACAAAAAAAGCTATGTTTATGTATGTATATATTCTAGAACAATAATAAAAAGTGAATAAAAATTAATGTTATTTATTAATATAAATACACAGTTTCTTGATTGAATGTAATTTAACTAAACCCACATTTGTTAGTATCTTTGAAAGGAATGTTTCTAATTTGACATGATAAAATGTTTTGTATTATAATTACATATTTCTGTATATTTACATTCTGTATAATTACATAATTTTGTATTATAATTATATATTTCTGTATATATTAAGAAATAATCTTACCTTGCCAATATGTTTTCCAGCGGCCATATATCTAAAGGCATTTTCTGTTTCTTTTCTTTCAAAGACTTTTCTACACAGCGGTTTAATAGCTCCATTTTCTAAACCTTCTGCTATTTTTTTCGACAACGTTATCTTTCGCTCTAAACTTGATGAATTTAATTTATCTAATAAAATACCGTAGAAACTAATGCCTTTAGAGAAAACAAATAAGTCTAATAAATTATTGGAAACCATATCAAATTTCCCAATTTCCAGAAAACGGCCACCATTTCCTAAACAACGGACAGATGCTTGCAATTTCTCTTCAACTAAAGAATTCAATACGATATCCACCCCACGACCTCCTGTACACTGCATAATCATTTGTTCAAAGCTTGTATCTCGAGAGTTTCCGATATGATCTTCTGGAATAGAGGGAAACGTTTCTCTCATAAACTGTCGTTTCTCGACAGTTCCAACTGTCGTAAACACTTCGCAACCTTCGTGAAGCGCAAGATGGATCGCAGCTTGACCAATGCCTCCAGTACCCGAATGGATCAATATTTTGTCTCCTTTTTTTATTTTACCCTTTATATACAAAGCATAGTAGCACGTGCTGTACACACACGGAACC